>JAEQBH010001806.1:1200000-1578947 GCA_016808115.1 Tetrastigma voinierianum | reverse complement strand
CTATTGGGAAGAGCTCATCCCGGGTAGAGCTATTGGGAAGAGCTCGTCGGGTGAAAGAACATTGTAAGAGCTGATCCGTGTAGTAGCCAGGGCTAATCGGATAAGATTTTATTGGGAAGGCTGACATCCAGGTGAAACTGTTGTAAGAGCTCGTCCATGTAAATAATAGGAGCTCGGCAAGTAGAGCTGTTGGGAGGAGCTCGTCAGGTAGAGCTATTGGGAAAAGAGCTTCGTCGAGGTAGAGCTGTGGGAAGAGCTTTCGTCGAATTGGGGCGATTGTAGAGCTCGTCCATGTAAATAATGGGAGCTCGGCAAATTGTTGCATTGGGGAACTCGTCGGAGTAGACTCTTTGTGAAAGCTCGTCATGTAATGTAGACTCGTCAGTGAAATTTACATTGGGAGAAGAAACTTATGAAGGTATGTTGTAGGCTGATCCGTATAAATAATAGAGACTCGTCGGGTAAATTTGTTGGGAAGAACTCGTGGAGTGGAAATTCTTTGTAGAGCTCGTCCACGTAAGTAATAGGAGCTCGTCAGAGGGAGTTTGTTGGGAGAGCTCGTCGAGAAGACTAGTGAAGTAAGAAGGCTCGTCCATGTTGTCATGATGAGGCTGCGTCGAGTGACGACTCAGGCGCCTAAGGCGTGTGATGTGGCTTCAAGGCCGGTTTGACTCGGCGGTGTGGCACGTGCGGAGTAGGTGAGCTCGTCAAAGTGAAGCGTGGCTCGGGCGCTAAGGCGAAGTGGCGGTGGCGGTGGTGTCTGACTCTTTGAGGCGGTGTGGCTGTGCGGGGTAGGTGAGCTCGTGAGTGGCGAGTGGCTCGGGCGGCCCAAGTGAGTGGCGATGTAGCTGGCTGTGATCTGAGGGCGGCGTAGCTGTGCGGAGTAGGTGAGCTCGTCAAAGTGAGCAGCGTGTTATGCGTGACTTTCAGTGCGCGAAGGGTTTTGGTGAACTGAACCGCCTTGCATATCGAAGGTGGTGGTCGAGTCGATATCTTGATTTATGGAGAATCTGGACCGATTGCGTGACTTTTCGAGCGCTTTGACCTCCTTATAAATGGTGGCTCCGTTGCCTCTGTATCTTATGCCTTTGGAGATTCTGCTTCTCACAGCGGGTGGATGAAGTTTGCCTGGGATGGATGCTCGACGTCCGGCTGCTGGAGTTCCTCTGATGTCTTTGGATCAGCCTTTCTGGGTCTTCATATGTGGGAGTTGTGTTTTTCCCTAGTCTCCCCTTTATGGGAGTCATGTTGTTCCCTAGCTTTTTGCTAGGGGATGCGTTCGGAGGGGGTGGTGCATCCTTTGCGCCGCCACTCTGTTTTTTCTTTATCTTCTTCCTCACTCCTTTCCACCTCTTCTTCCCTCTTTTAACCATCTATTTCTTCATTCCAGACTCTCATACGCTATTTTCCTTTTTTTTTTTTTTTTTTTTTTTTTTACGTCTCTCCTTTGTCTCCATCTTTTTTCTCTTTTTTTTTTTCCCTATCACACCCCTCTTTCTTTGATACGTCTTTCTCCTTTGTCTCCATCTTTCTCTTTTCTTTTTCCCACTATCCACCTCTTTTTCTTTATTACGTCTTTCTCCTTTGTCCCCATCTTTTTTTTTTTTTTTTTTGGCAAGCTGGCAGCGTGGTGTTTTTGAGAATGTAATCAAGGGCTATGCCCAGTTATGTAGAATATGATTCATTTGGAATAAAGAGAGACTTTTATTTTTATGAATTTCTCATTGCGTATGTTTCGACCCATTTTCAAATGCCTAAATTACATGCGTATGCTGAGCTAGTCATATAAATTGATAAGGTTTTGTATGTAGGTGCCCTCTTGTGCGCAGCCCGGGTGTCGCGTTCCATGTATGTTGTAAGATTTTTCCCTCCTCTGTTTGGAGCTCATAATTGCCTGGTCTGACGACTCGGGTTATTATGTAAGGACCTTCCCAGTTGGGGCCTAGTTTCCCATGCGTTGGATTCCTTCTTGGCGCAAGCTTTTTAGGACCAAATCTGACATGTAACTTAAGACTTGACCCTCACGGTTGTAGTACTGTTGTCTTCCTTTGATACTCTTACGTGTCTTTGTGAACTGCTCACGTTTTCATCGATGGTTCAAGTTCGGGCGAGAGACTCGTCATTTGTTTATCCATTAATGATCTGGGAGGTTTTGTTTAGCCTCAACGGGGGCTCACGCTGCGGAAGCGCTAGGGCAAATGGGGTCTCGAGTCGGCCGACACGTGTCGTCCTGTGGGCATGCCTGGGGAGGTATTCTGCCCTGACTTCCTTTAAGATCTTCGACAGTTTTTTAAAGGCGACTTTAGGGTTGATGGTGACCTCAGCCTGTCAGTTTGATTCTTGGTGTCGCGTGGCGAGTAATAATTTTTAATTGAGCTCGGCACAAAATCCACCCGAATTTGGTGTTGTCGGGCGTTTCCATTATATCGATGCTAGGGCTCTTGGGATGCAACTGCATATGTATTTCATACCTGGTGCGTATCTTACGTTGCATGTCGTGGCTAGGGAGCTCGGCTTACGCCCACTTGGTGAAATAATCACTGCGACAATTATGGTTGTTGGCCCACTTTAGTGATGAAGTCTAATATGTCCGACCCCCAACTATTTGGAAGGGCGGTGTGAGTGGCGTCGAGGCTCGACGGGGAGCGTGATATTTTAAGCGTGCTCTGGCGATTCTGCATTTCTTGACTAAAATTAAATTCATCTTTAAGTATAGTGGGCGATAGTACCCACGCCTCAGACTTTCTGCTAACATTCGAACTCAGATGCCAGTTCCCACATATGCCTTCCTTCCTCTTAGCGCATTATTGGTGCCTCCCCTGCGTACATTTGGGAAAGGTGCGAAGAATCCTCGTATAAGGCTTCCTTTGTGATTGGTAAACACGGAAGACCTTACCCATATCTTAATGCTTCTTTCGGTGCGTCTGGTGAGTTCCGTCGTGATATAATCCCGAATGGGGTCCATCCGGTTGGTAGCGGATCCTGCTGAGGCGACCTCCGTGCTGTAGGTCGACGAGAGGGTTCTGCCCAGGTATTCGAGGCGTTGGCCGCGGGTCTTCTTGCGCGTGGCTAGTTTCTCAGGCGTTGGCTCGAATTCTACGATGCGGGGGCGTGCCAGCCCAAACCAATACAAACTTTTAGCAATTGCGGACTTTTGGAGATATAGAACCATCGTCTCACTTTTTGGCCTACGTACGTGTCTTGATCGCGACCACGGTTGGGGTACTTGTGGACCTCAGTTTGGTCAGAAGCCTCTAATGTGTGAAGGTTGAGGCTGCTATGACGCCTCATACTCGGCTTGGTGTGGAAGCACGGACTGAGCACGAGTGCGTATTGATGTCTATCCCTTACGGTGAGGTGAGGATTAAGCTGCTCAGCCACTGTGCGTTTGAGGCTCGTCTGAGAGAGGAGGTTCCATACGGGAGGTGCGTCTCCGTGTGTGGAGTTTAGCAAGCTCTATTGGGTGAATTCCGCGACGAAGTCGGCGGGACCTGCCCCTTTATGGCGGGTCTTGACTGTACCTGATGTCGAACTGGCCGCTCTCGGCTACTTCATGACCTTCGGGAGACTTCGGCTTGTGTAATACACCTTCATTGGGTACTCAGTTGGGACTTCTATGGTGTGAGCCTGGAAATAGGGACGGAGCTTCCGGGCTGCAGTCACCAGTGCTAGTATCAACTTTTCCATTCTCGGGTACCTCTCCTCCGCTCCTCTCAAGGCTCGACTGCAGTAGTAAACTGGGTGCTGGACTCGCTCTTTGTCTCTGACGAGTACTGCACTGGTTGAGAAATCCGATACGGCTAAGTATAAAGTGAGGAGTTCTCCTTCAAGGGGACTTACTAGAATGGGAGGAGAGCTTAGGTATGTTTTTAACGCCATGAATGCTTCTTCGCATTTTTCGTCCCACTGAAAGGCTTTCTTTAGAACTTGGAAGAAAGTGGGCATTTATCCTCGCTGCGGATCTGAGCAGAAACGCGGCGCAACCCTTCCGTGCGATCCCATTGGACCTCCTTTATTCACGAAGGGACGGCATGTCGAAGCGATACTTTTATTTTGTGCAGTTAACCGATCCCCTGTAGTTAACTAGAGCAATTTTCGGGTGTCTGTAGAAGGCGTTTCAAGCGGGTTGACTCATGTTATGTTCGCCGGATTAAGATCGCCTCGGAGAGATGAGTGATATGGAGATCGGACTTAGTGGATTTTACCAGCATGTCGGCTATGTATACCTCCATCGTTGTGCCTATCTGTCTTTGGAACATCCGGTTCACTAGTCTCTGGTAGGTTGCTCCACGCATTCTCTTAGTCAACGGCATTACGATAACATTAGGTTCCTTGTCTTCATGACGAATGAAGTCTTTCTTGGTCCGGGGTTCATCTTTGATTTGGTGTGGCGATCATCCATAAAGCGAGTAGTTAGGTATTTGCAGTGGCATCCGCGATGAGGTGATTCTTGGTAGAGAAGCTGTCCTTGGGCCACGCTTTGTTTATGTCGAGTGAAATTCGATGTAAGTCGCCATTTGCGTTGGCTTTTTCACGAGCTGCGTTAGCTAGCAACTCCGAATTATTCTACCTCTCTTATCGCTCCATTGGAGGAGCTTGAGCCTCCCATTGATGTGGCTCCTTTGCCTTTAGGTGCGAGAAGCCGGCGTTTTGTAGTTGGTTTAAGGAGGGATCGGTGTTGATACGCGGATGATCATCGTGGGGTCGATTCCTCCATGTGTCGATTGCTTCCATGCAAAAACATCTTTATTGTTTTAAGCTGATGAGAGGCCTTTGAGGTTTCTGTCAGCTTTGATCCGGCCCGTAGCGAGATGTTCGAGGTCGTCATCCGATTGATATTAGTTTCCCGGTTCCTGCGAGGTTCGGGTGGGGTGGTGCACCGTCGCGTCGTCCAATTCACGTCTATACTCTTATTTGTCGACGCTCTTGATTTCTGTGGAGACATGTAGCATTCGGGCCACTCGTACGATCTCCTCGAGCGAATCCCGACTCCTTCTTGTTGGGAATTTGATCATCATGTAGTAGCGAAAGGGGATGGCTTTATTAGTTGAGGAGGTGCTGTGTATATTGTGGTGACCAGGTGTCCTATAAGGAACCTTCTTTGTTGTGTCGCTGCGAGGGTTCTCGGGGAGTCCTTTCCAGTTGGATGGGCCATGATAACGCACCTTCTCTCCTGAAAATCCCCGTAGATGTGTGCGATGGGGGTCACAGCTTGTCTCTTCCAATACCCATTTTATCGAAGGCTGCGAAGATGATGTCAGCCGAACTCCCGTTATCAATTAAAACCCGGTGAATTGTGGTATTGGCCACAATTGCACGGACTACTAGCAGGTCGTCATGGGGATGCTGGCATCCTTCCAGATCTGAGTCCGAGAACGTGATGGTAGTGTCGATTCGCGGCACTTTAGACACTACTTGTATTTTCCCCATGTCCGTGATCTCGTACTCAGTAGGTGGGCTTTGACCAGAGAACTAGATTCTCCTCCTCCATTGATCTCAGAAGATCCCCCAGATTTCTCCCGAAATTTCTTTGGTGAAACGATGGTCTATAGAGATGGTAATTTGTTGGCCAGTTCGGATTATAGTTCTGCGCTTGACTTGGGTTTTGATTATAGGCTTGATTCCCTTGAAGGTTATGAAGCGCCCGAAGATATCCAGCGTTGTATCGAATGTTCTATTTCTCTTCTTAGTTGTATCTGGTTAGTGATTCATTACCCCGCCGTCCACTGTGGAACTCGCAATACTTGGTATTATCCCTTGTCGCGGGATCTGATTTCATCTGAGCCGGCCATCTCAGGAATTGCTCGTTTCGTACCTCATGCAGGACTTGTGATACTGAGGCCGTTAGTGGAGTGAAGTGCTGTGTCGGGTAGTGTCTTCGCCCTTCGGTTTGCCGTGGGCCCAAACGGTCTCTGAGACTTCCTCTCCTTTTAGGGGATCGCTCCCATTACGGGCTGCCAGGGATTTCCTCGATCTTCTTGTCTCTTGGGACTCAGTCCTGTCGTTTGTCGTAGCCTTTTTTTAGCTGCGGGCGGAGGAGCTCTCCTTCTTTGATATGAGGGCCTCCTCGCCGTTTATATATTTTTCGGCTTTGGCGAGGACCTCGGCCATGCTAGCTTGAGGGTTCTTTGAGATAGAGAACATCAGGTCCTTTGACTGTACGCCTAATCCGCGTTGAAGTGTGACCAGCGGAATTTTTCGTCGAGGTGCGTCACACGCCGGGGACTCGGCGTTGGATCATAGCACATATGATTTCAAACTCTCTTGCGATCCTTGCTTGATGGTTGGTAGTATAGACCGGCTTTAAATGCGTCCGGGCTCCCAGGTGAAGTGGGAGGCGACGCGGAATGGTTCCACGAATGATCGCGATGGATGAAGGGGAATTTTGTTGAACGGGCGGTGGTCCTTTAAAAGCGTAATAAGCTGACCTTGACTGCGTCATACGGATCCTGAGAGCCCATGTAAGCCATGCGATTTTGTAAGTATTAAGGTGATCGATGGGATCTTTAGTTCCATCGAATGTCTCTACCTGAGGCATTCTGAATTTTGCTGGAAGGGGAAAGCGTAGCACCTCGGCTTTGAAGGGAGATTAGTTCTTGCACGAAATATCATAGTATCAAGGTCAGATCCACTTCACCACTTCCCTCGCGTGTTGAGCTCTTGTTGAAGGTTGGAGACCTCATCCCATGTTCTCCTGCTTCTAGTTGAGGGTGATTCAGCGCTTCGAACTGCCTCCTGGGTATTGCTTCGTTTCCCTCTTCATGAGGCAAGCCCAGTGGTCCATGCCACTGGCCTTTGTTGGACTACCTTGTTTCGTGCCTCAGAGTGTCTTGGCCAGTTGTTCCTCGCGGGAGGAGGTTATGGCCTTCATGGGTTTCTTGGTGTCTCCACTGTTGATGCTCGTGTCCCACTGTGTGCTCCAGTTCTTCGACCAAGCAGGTTGTGAGGCGACGCTTTCAGCTTCGTTTGTATTGAAACTGCTACGTCGTTTCCATCGTCTCGGGGGGGTCTGGCGCTCATATCACTGGTGGATTAGTGTCCTTGGTGGATTAGTGTTACTCTGCTGTGACTGCTGTTGATACCATCGATGGCGAGAATCCGGTTATGTTTATGGAAAAAGGAATTGTCGTTCCCCCAGGGCGGCATGCCCGATGATGCCTTTCAACGGGCCCGAACGGGCGTGTGAAGTCATTTGGAGTGGGCCGGATTGTTTGTAAAATTTGGGATCTGGCGTGCACAGATCCGTCACAGGTTGAAACGGATCGTGGCACTATTGATCTGCCAGACTCGGATGTAGAACTTTTCGCGCAGAACAAAGAAGAAGAGTGGCGGGGCTTCGCTTGGCGCTCCGGCGCTAAAGTCGATTCTTCAGAGAGGAAAGAGAGAATGTTTAGATAAACTAGTATTGGCGTGCCTTTTAGTGTTGGGAGGCGGCCTGTTTATAATGGATATTCATCCATTTGGACGATGACTAGGAGTCCTTCCCATTGGAGGGTATGTTTCCTCATATAGTTAACCTTAGATTTAGCAATTGATTAGTCAAATGATCTTATTTAGAGTGATCCTCCTTCCGTATTGGGGGGTTAACGGCCCTCTTTTCCCTCCCTTGATAATGGGATTTGATTGGACGAGTAAGGCGTCTTTTAGGAATATTAAATGTACATTGTTGTAGAGATATGGTTTGGCCGTGGTGTGTGGGCCTTCTGTTCTTCAGTGTGCTCACAGATTACGATAGAGCAGGGCCTTTGTTTGGGCTGCTATGGGGGGACATGAACGGCCCTCACCACTCTTTTGGGCTGGCGAATGAAATGCCTGGCCCAGTTCTACATCCCTATCAGAATCCATACCTAGAGATCTGTTTAAATTGATCTCAATAAAAAAAAAATATGATTTGCAGCAGATTACTCGACCCTCTAAGCCTTCTACCTTATTCCCCAATGCCAGGACGAGAAGAGAGAGTGGCTCTCTTGAACATATCTTCAGACATTGCCTTTAGGGTTTTCTCTCTCTGATCCCTAGAGTTTATGACCTTAGCATATAAATAGGCTATGGTAAGGGACCTAAAGACAAATAAGATTTGATCCCCTAATGTAAATATATGAACTTATTTACATTAGTATAATTCACTCCACTAAAGAATCATAATTGCACTCCCTCACTTATTTGATATAATTTGGTAGCTTTGTTATTAAATACTTTTATTAATCTCATTGAATTACGAATGCTCGTTGATTAAATTAAATTGCGACAATTTTATTTAATCAGCATGCGATATTACCTTGAAGGATTTTCCACTTGACTTATTTGATATGTCGAATTAAATTCACTGGAGGTTTGACATAATCGACTTATAAGTATCTTCCAAGGAATTATCATTAATCCAATTAACAGGGTGTGGTTAAGTTGTAATTAATATTCCCTTTCTCCACAAATTAAATACAATTATCCAAGTCACCGAGATTATTGATCTATAAAGATCTCACTTTTTATGAATCAAAATAACCAATAATAAATGCACATGTCTATTAATTATCTCGAGATTAAGAGTAATAGTATTTATAATAACCATGAGGTATTAATTATTTTATGTGTCAATATAAAATAATTACCCCAAGTTGGTCATATTCAATACACACGAGTGTACTAGCACAAGAAGTTGAGATTAAGCCTGTGAGACCCCATAAAATTCCAATTTTCTGAAAAATGGCAAAATCGTAATTTCGGTCAAAATTCGGAATTTTTCTAGATCTCGGATGATGAAACAGATTTCATAGTTGGGATTGTGCCAGCGAAATCTATTGCGTCGAATTTCGTCGGTCGAGACAATCGGGTGTACGTTCGAGGCATCGCGTTTTGAGTGTAAGTAAGCGACATGTGATGTGTGAAAGTCACTTATAACATGTACTCATGTACTTGTGTTGCATGAGTGGAAATGTAATTAGGAATTGGACGGTAGAGGTAGTGCGAATGTCGAAAATCAAATCTTTGGGGACATAGATGTCATTTTTGGAAACTTAAATGATAATAGGACAAAAATGTGAATAGTGTCATCCTCCTCGTTGGCGGCGTGAAGGGAGATGGGCCGGGGCCTACGCGTGGGCTCTGGTTTTGGGATTTTTCGACAAACTCCGTTAGGTGGAGGTTTCATCCTACTTGTTTTACTCTTGATTTAAGAGCTTTGTTGATGTTTCGGTTGGTTTGAGGCCTTGAATGGCCGTTTGATCGATCCCAAAACTTGGGACCGAAGTGTGAGAATTTTTGGGAGCCCATTGGAATGATGCAGTATTTGTGGGGCTAGCCCCAGGTGCTTATTTCACGGTTGTGACCAATTGTAGTAATGATGTGTATGAAAGTAAAATGGCTGTAAATTGGTTGAAGTGGAAACTAGATGTTTGTAGTGATTTATCGTGAACGATGGCGGGGTTTTCGCATTCACGTGAATAATGTTCATGAAATAAATTTTGTGAGAAAAATGTGTTTGGTTGAGTAATTCAAATCGAATTACTCGCGGTTGTTAATTAGCCAACGTGAGCTAATTTTTGATGTAATGGATTGTGATGCCGTAACGTGTTTATTGTGATTAAATTATGTAAATGTATGTATGTTACATATATTTGCATGTGTTATATTCGGTGTATTTAGATTTGCATCATGCATTCCATATGCCTTTGGGACACCACTAGAACAATAGGAGTGAGTGCATGAGGTGGTTTATTGAGATAATTGTTTCGGAGGGTTGACTAATAATAATAATTATCGGAGTGTGTCCATTACAATATCGGAAGGTAGTCCATATAAAATATCAATCGTCGGAGTCGACCCAATTGATATACATCGGAGGGTTGTCTACTCAATAGACTATTAGAGTCGGTCCACTACTTATATCGAAGGGTTGTCCACAGTTAAAAACAAATATCTTTGTTTTGAAAATTATGTTTTCTCATACATGGCGACAGTGTGAGAATTAGTGAGGGCTCGGGAAATGGGTTGAGTCGTTTAGGCATTCGAGTAGGATGCAATTTTGTAGAATGTGTGTTTACTTTGGAGCATTGCATATGCACTTAGGTGGAGAGTAACCTATTTAGGGTGATTCCACTACTAGGCGATAGCTCACCCTGTCGAGGGATATTATTTTTAGGTACAGGGAGCGTTCGAGGAGACGGCTCATCCTAGAGACCGTTTTAGAAGAAAGCGGGGTTGTGACTTTGGTTTTGTTATGTACACATGTATTAGAACTCTATAAGTTTAATATATGATGTATAAGGATAATTTTATTACCTCTTGAGACTATTGTATATAGTTGGGATTTATTTAGATAAGTATTGGTTGTGGGCCCAAGTAGTCGTTTTACTCATATATATGTCATATTGAGTACATTTTGGAATGATTTTGTTCTTAGGTAGAGCTCCACATACAAAGGAAATTTGCTGATTTTTATTGAATAGTGCCGGTTTACCTGTGTTCGCGAGTATTCGCGAGGTTGTGGTGGTCAGCGTTTGAGGGATTTGGGGCGTCAGAAGCCATTCCAGTAGTCTTGACGGACCTATTGAAGTGCGTGCGCAATCTTATCAATGGTGTGTCAGTTCCATTTAGCGTGAGCCCGATGACATCTTACGAATCGGTAGTTCGTCTTACGTGCGTGGCCAGAACTCTACACACCGACATCTACTATGTAGAATAAAAGACACACATGCATGATATTTAAATGCAAATATAGCTCATGTAGATTCTCATTGAAATGAAATAACATAATTTTATTAAAATAAAATAAACATCTATAACCATAAAATGGCTTTTGGTATATATAGCCCTAACACTTCTAAGGCTAAGTGGAATATGTATAATTAGCTGCATATCCTGATCATTGAATCTTTCGTTTAGCATCTCCACGTCCTAAATTGGTTGGTCTTGTAATCAGAGGGAGATTACCATGACAATGTAGATGTTGTTGTCTTCCCTTACCTAACATCTTTTTAACCCCCCCTTTTTTTTTCTTTTTCTTTTTATTTTTATTTTTTACTTTTTCTCTTGTTTTTGCATTTTTTTTTCTCTTTTTGATTTGGGGCATAATGACAATCATATTTTGCAATGGTGTCCCATCACTTAGGTGGTTAGAATCCCCCAAGGCTAATAGATTTAGTGTAAAAGGGGTTCGGGACCATGGTGTACACAGGAGATCAAACGCGTGTGTGTGTGTGTGTGTGTGTGTGTGTGTGTGTGTGTTAGACTACTTGATAAATGACTTCTTGAAACAGAAGGAGGGTGACTAGACTAAGTCACTCCTATCTTTCCAACTTACAATTCCAAATCATTTAAAAACCTAAGGATTCACTTCCATTTTACACTAGACATTTTTTTATTTTATTTTTTGAAAAAAATTGTGTTCACAATGACCTTCTATTGGCATCCATGATATCAAACTCACACAAGACACCCTAAGCACACCTAGAAACATACACACAATCATGCTAAAAAAAAAAACATAAAACATGCACCTTATCCTAAAAACATAAAAAACTAAACTACATTACACCAACAAAGCTCCAAGGCCCTAATAAACCATCCATATACCCAAACACGCATGCATGATTATGGAATTCAAGACACTCAAACCAATCATTCACACTCCCCAATTAGAAATGGACATTGTCCTCAATGGCACGAAGTATAGAAGGAGGGTGTAGAAAACTCCCCTAGTGATCTCAATGATCACTACGGTGGTGGTGGCTTGTGATAAGTGAGAATATGAGTGTGTTGTTGCTTGATGATCTCTTGGTTGCTTAGAACAGTGTTCAATTAGGTTATAGTCTATGAACTCTGAGAAAAAGTTAAATTTCTAAAATCATAACAAAAACACTAATTAAAAACACTTAAGACCAAGTTAAAGAAAGAAGATTTTCAAAATTCTTGGGTTACCTCCCAAGTAGCGCTTTGTTTAATGTCGTTAGCTCGACCAAGCTGTGTCTCCATGGCAGATGTTCAGACACGAGAATTGAATAAATGTCTGCTCAATCCTTCTAGCACTGCTTATGGTGGCTTCAAAGTTGTGGTAGACTTGCAATTTTCAAGTTGACCTTTATAATAGGGTTTCAATCTTTGCCCATTCATTTTAAAAGTACATTTTTCCGAGTGAGTCAACTTCATACTACCATATGGAAAGGCTTGAGTAATCACAAAAGGCCTAGACCAACTTGACTTTAGCTTTCTCGGGAACAATTTCAATCTTGAATTGAAAAGTAATACTTGTTGTCGCAGTTTAAACCCAATCTTCATTAAATGTCTATCATGCCAAGCCTTAGTCTTCTCCTTATAAATTCTTGAACTTTCATAAGCATTCTGACGAAATTCTTCCAGCTCATTTAGTTGAAGCATCATTTTCTTCCCGGCTATTTCCAGATTCATGTTCAGCATCCCTAGGTGCCCAATAAGCTTTGTGCTCTAATGCTACAGGTAAGTGACACGCCTTTCCATAGACAATCTCTTGTAAGGGGACATCCCCAAAGGAGTCTTGAATGATGTCTGTATGCTTATAAGTTGTCATCAGTTTTATTTGCCCTGCCTTTTCTTGTTACATTCATCATCTTTTTCAATATCTTCTTGATTTCCCGATTTGACACTTTGGCTTGCTCATTACATTGAGGGTGATATGCAAGTGATACACGATGCCTTATCCCATATTTAGCCAACAGAGATGCGAACACTTTGTTGCAAAAATGTGATCCTTCATCTGTTTTAAGTCAATGGCTTTTGTGAGATTTTCTTGGGTATCCTTCATTTTCTGATCTCTACAGTTTGTTGCTCTACATAAGTAAATTTAAGATGGCGTGTTAGCCTGAGAAACGTTATCGGTCCATTAAATTGGTAGTTTAACAGGTTAGATTTGCTTTTAATAAATCTTATGGTTCCCTGGCTCTGTTTTCTATGGGTGTATTTCCTTTGTAATCCATTTGGTTGCTGGGATTGAAAGAGAGAAAAGAGAGAATGAGAGAAAATTTCTCATTTCTTCAATAATTTTTCTGTAATAAAATTGGAGTGGCTTTTGGTGGAAAAATATGAAAGCTCAAAGGAAGAGGATGTTGGTGAAGGGAAATAAAGGGGGGAAGGGTGGTGGCCTGGTGGGGCTTGTGTAGCCATAGGAAGATGAAAGGAGGGGAGAGGATTAGGGGATAAAACTGATTTTCTTTTTCTAAATAAAAAACTCGGAAGCTAATTAGGTAATCACACGAGTGGACTTTTTTATTATGCATATCTGAAAATAATGAAAAATTAGGATTCATTGTCAGAAAATTTGCTCTTATGTCGGAAATAGGATTAACCTACGGATTCGTAACAGCATGGTTTCGCCAAAATAAATGCGAGATTTTCGATCGCTGTGATGAAGAAGATTTGACTCAATGTTTTATTAATGCAAATAGGAAGAACCCCGGCTTGGTATTCTTAAAAAATGAAGTCACCGTCAGTCAAGATGATAAAGGATCAACCCCTTTCTTATAAAGTCTTACAAAAGAGATACCACATGATTTTATTATTCGATATCACAAATCGGAGATTATTTATAATTAATCAATAGAGACTATTTAAAGAAATCGGGCAAACTATAAATTATTTTTATCAATCACCAAAACAACTAAGTTGGAAAAGTATTTTTGAAATATGTTTTTCAAAAAACTGTTTTAATCAAATTTATAAATATTAAAATAATAAACATATATATATATATATATATATATATATATATATATACATATATATATATATATATATATATATATATATATATATAAATTTTGCCGGCGCAATAGCTGATATTTAAAAAAAAAAAACCCCTTATTTTATTTTATTTTTTTATTTTTTTTTTATGCCATTGTAAATTCTTTTAAGGCTGATGATGGGCATGCCGCATTACGTGCAGTGCAACACGTTGGTCTGCCACATTATATGTTGGACTTGGCGGCCTACGTGGCTCAACCACAGCCTTTGGTTTATCCAACTGAAACTATGCCCCACCGACCGCCACGTTTCGTGTATTCATTAGATCCACGTGCGGTTGTTTAAGAAATTCATTCCTTGGTGTGTTTTTTTTTTTTTTTTTGAAAGATCATTCCTTGGTTTTTAAACCCTCATTAATTGTATATTCAATTTTTATTCACTATCGTTTATTTCCGATGATTAAAGTCATAGGAATCGACATAACTTATAAGTCTATTATCAAGCTGATGATGTCTTTTGTCGAATTGGATTGAGCGTATTAGAATCATTATAGATTGATTAAGTTTAGTTTATGAGCGTTGGATTAATACATAAATATAAGCGAAGAGGATCGATAGAGTACCGTCAGTTATCAGTCTCAAATGATTCAGCACCGAAAAGATCATTTGCTTTGAGTAAATTTATTACGTCACGTTTCGTCGATGGGGTGGCCTGTAATATTTATAGTAGATATTTTAACCGAATTGGATGGTGATAAGGATTACCATAACTTTGTTGATGAAGAATTTTTAACTCTTGCTATTTAAAATTAATAAGGGATAATTAGAGAAGCGATTATTGAGAATTATCACAATTCGCTATTAATTGATATTTGATTTGATTTATAGGATATGAGAAATTTCTTTAGGTATCAGTGTTATCGGCCGTAGGTGGAATGAAGCGGGAGCAGATTTTCTTTGCCGGGGCAAGGTTTCTGAACATACTGGCTTTATGCAATCCTGCTTTTGGGCATGAGAAGTGGGCTTCTTGTGTACTTATTTTTAAACCCGATCACAAACTAATATGTATTATAATCTAAGGGTAACTATAACTTTTTAATTTTTAAAATTCTATGTTAATCTAGTACTTCACGCCAGGCTCAAATAAAAATTAGAGGGATGAGGTTTCAGAAAATCCCAAGTTCAAATATAAGAAAAGAATATTATAAGATGTGTAATTAGGGATTATGGATGACAATGAGACGGGTTATTTCGGGTTTTCGTTCGATTTCTAATGAGACGGGTTTTATTTAACTATAAATGATTTTGTGGGTTAGGTTTATTTTTTGGCAAACGGGTTAAGTGTTATCATGCACAACACAAATACGATTATATTTAAAAATTTTATTATTTTATTTTATACTTTAATATATATATATATATATATATATATATATATATATATATATATATATATATATATATATATATATATATATATATATATATAATAATAATAATAATAATTTTAATAATTTTAATAAATAATTTATAAAAATTCATAATATTTTATTTTATAAAATATATTAATTTTATATATAAAAATAAAAATAATAATACAAAAACAAAAACAAAATCAAATATAAAAGCAGTGGGTTTGAGAATTTTTGATGCTGTAGCTTGGAGTCTTGTTATATTTAATTTTTTTAAAGGGAGCAGTTTGAAAATAAAAATAAGTGAATTATTAAGGATGAAGCTAAAAAATCAAGTAAAGATGCATGATTAGTTTTATCAGTGGATGTATTGCAAAGTAAATAACAAAAAAAATTATATGTCAAACTTTTTTTTAAGAGAATAAATTTCATTGATTCGAAGTATCAATATAAACATTTAATTAAAATTGTTAAAAGTCATATAAAATGAAATAATATTCAGATCAATAACATAATGAATTTATAAAAACATTTGATATTATTATTGTGACTATAACTTTTATAGTATATCGATGATAATTAATTTGATTTTTTGTCTCTAATTGTATATATTTTGATCTTCTAAGCGTTGAAACGTAAATAAACAACTGTCTTATATTGATTATCAAAAAAATCATACAAAGATAGCCATGATTCATAGAACCAGCATCGAAACAGCGATAGCAGCTATGCCTTGAAGGCGATAACGATCGCGCATTATATAAAGATGATATTTAAATAACGAAAAAACGAAATAAAGCTTAGATAAGTAATAGAATAGCAAATTGATTGAAAAATAAAAATATGGAAAAAGGTGTCAGGGGATGATTTTAAGTCAAAAATGATAAAAAAATCACCCCTCATTATTTAAAAGAAAAAAAGTTAATAGATAAAATTGAAAAACGAATCAGAGTTTAAAGTAATATTTCTTATATATATATATATATATATAATTATATGTTAATCTCGTTTTCACTTTTTTAATTAATTTATTACACTCAATGTTTTTTTGATTAAATTACACTCGTAATTCATGAATAATATATATCTATATTTTGACCAAAAAAGCATGAATAATATAATATGTTAAATACTTGGAGAATAATTAAATGATCATCTCCATCTACTATTGATTCTACATAGACTACAATTAATAACGAGTGAATAAAGTAGTGGATGATAGGTGAGACTGAGAGAGACATTTGGACCGGACTGAAGCCATTCCCTAAATTACAAGCCCATACAGTACTGGGCCCACTACAATGAAGGTTTTATCCATTCGGCATGGCACTTTAGTAATTAAATGGCTCAATAGTCCTATTTTGGTAATTGTCAATATTTATCCTGTTAATTTAGTGGCCTCTCTTGCTCTGAGCTCGATCTGCTTAGCAACCGCTTGAAAGCTCAAAGCAAAGGGTATTTATTTATTGAGGAATTGGTTTAAAGGTGATAAAAACAATAGTTATCAATAAAGTTAACACCTTAACTTTATAATTTTAAGATATTTTATTTTAGATAAAATTGTTTTTTAATGTGTTAAAATCTAAAAAATATTATAAATCTAATATTTTTTTATATATTGAACTTAATTATTATTAAGTTAGTATTTAAATAAATTTGAAGGATGTCAAGTATAAGCTTCTTACACAATTTTTATATATGTTATATTTAATCATCGTTAAGTTATATTTGAACAAACTTAAAAGATGATAAAGTTTAGGTTTGTATAAAATATAATAATTATTTAGTTTTGATTTAACCATCATAAAGTTATATTAGAACAAATTTAAAGGGGTTAAGTCTAGATTTATATGACAGTTAAAAAGGTAAATTTATCAAAATGATGTAAAAATATAATTGTTTTTGAGTTTTAAATAAATGGGTTAGATTTGTAAATTTTTTTTGCTTTTTGTACCTTTTGAATGGTTACCCCTTATTTATTTATTGTGACAAAGGGGCAAAAATCAATGTTATTTTACCATTTTAGACGGGTGGAATTTGCAAATTTGGAGTTGTTCATAATTAATTTCAAGGGTATAAGGGAGAGAAGAAGTCAGTATTCGGGCTTCTAGGGTTTCAATGGTTCAAAAATTGTTCACTTCTGCTCATTTGGAAGGATTCTACTCCATGCTGTGGTGGTCGATTGGCTCATTTTTCTTCAGGTTGGTTGAGGTTGATGGTGATACTGCCACTTCTTTCATTTTTCAGTTGCTAGCCTGTTTGGTTGATGAGGAAATTCACGGGAAAGTGAAAATTTGCTTGAAATCAGTCGAAAGGGGGGCAATAGGTTTAGGTGAGTGGAAGGTTTTGAGTTTCCCGGATTCAAAAAACCCAGCGCTGAAAAGTTTAAATTTCATTTATTTTTTTCCGACTCTTTCATAGCAACAAGACGGAGTTTTCAGTTTGTTTGAGCTGGGAATTTCAGGTCTCCTTTCTGTTATTGTGACTTGTCAGTGTAGTAATCTTGGTTAGTGCATTCTACTTTTTGTTTTGGTTGAATGTCTCACACTCACACCCGCAGTCTTACAGATAACACACATTCACATTCCATCAGTTCCCGTGCAATTTGAAAATGCCTCACTGATGAGGGTTTATTGCTCGTTATGTTTGGTGTTTGGAACCTTTTTATTATCGAAGGTAGTATTTCTTAGATTTATGAAAATAGAATTCTGTATCTTATGTTTTTATGTTGCTGTGGTTCCAAGAACAAAGAAAAGCTAAACTCAACTAATTCAAAGGCTCATTATAGGCTCAATTGGTTGGACACTTGGACATTTGTTTCTTTGGGTAACTAATAACGAGTATCTTTGATTTTAGGATGTTTTCTCAATTATCAAACGGAGGATCTAGGATCGTTGTCAATCTCCAAAGGTTCTTCCATTATTTTCCTTACTTAAATTTATGATTAGTTTTGCTTTAATTTCATTAATTGGCTAGCTTATTATTAATTCTTTATTTTTTCTTGATGAATGTCTTTTCAGTTTCACCGTAACTAAAACATTTGACTGAATGACCTTCCATTCGATGATATGGAAGATGAAGTGACCACAATTGACGTGGCTGAGGGTTCTCACCTCCAAAGAAAAGAGAGTGAGTACTTGCTGAAGGCTGATAGCAGCAGTATGTTGGATGCAAGGGAAATGGTTATACCTGGTGAGGGTGACTATTATGAGGGCTCGCCCCAGGAATTCACAGGTATTTTAGAGGGAAAAAATGTAAATAGAACTGTAAGTTCTTTAGCTACATCTGAACATACATATAGTGGTCATCTTCCTGTGGATGATGCTGGGATCATGGTTGAGGAGTTAACACTGAGAAATTATAATGGAGCAAACTTAGCTGTTGTTGGTCCCTTGAACAATAGAGATAGAATGCAGATCAGGCAGAACCAGTGGCAACATCTCCATCTACTAGCGGGTGGACAAGATACTGGGGGCTTGGTCCGAGATAGTGTATGCAGGGACAATGGTCAGCCAATGTCAAGTGTATGGGAGGATGTGGGATACTCATCTTTTCCTGAATTTTTAGCTCAAAAACAATCTGGTCATGATCACAATGAAGTCAGGGAACAATTAGCAAATTGTGAAAATAGAGCTGTTTCAGGTGATACATTATCTCCTGGTGGGATCCGCACAAAGATTCTATCTAAATCTGGGTTTTCTGAGTTTTTTATTAAAAATTCATTGAAGGGTAAAGGTGTAATATACAGAGGCCCAGCACGAGATGGCTTTGGTGCTGAGATTAGGGACTCTAATAATGCTAAGGCTGCTGTTGATACTATTGGAGCTTCTGATTCATCACTGAGTTCAAGTGCCAAATCTGTTGCTTCATCTCCCCATGGTCTTCCTCCGGCTAAAGTCAAGCGTGTGATATGTATGGACACTGTATATGATGGCCTTGGGGATGAGTTTAGAGACCAAAATGATACAAAGGCTATTGTTGATACTCAGGTGGCTTCTGACTCATCACTGAGTTCAAGTACAAAAGCTGCTGTACCATCTCCCCATGGTAGTGCTGGGACTGGGGCTTGTCATGGTCCTCTTCCTGATGGTCCTCTTCCTGATTCTTCTCATGATGGAGTCAATTTGAGAGAATGGTTAGGAGCTGGGTGCCGTAAAATGAATAAAGTTGAGAGCTTGTATATATTCAGGCAGATTGTGAATCTGGTGGATATTTCGCACTCTCAAGGTGTTGTGATGCAGAACTACGACCATCTTGTTTATATTTGTTGCCATCCGATGGATTACGCGTTCCCCCCGTCCGAGAAATGATAGAATGCTGTGGATAGGGCGTGTCCTTGGCAAAATCTCTGAGTGGAAAAAGGTCATTAGAAAAGGTATGCTTCCTCAACAGTGGACTTTAAGTGGAAAGAAACAAAGTTCAGTGAAACCCGAACACTTTTAGACAGTGGCCTCAGTTTTCATCAGTGTGAAACTTTAACTTGAAACTGCAAATAAGTAGCATCAATATTTACTTGTGCACAAGATTTGAGTAATAATTTCAATGCGAACATAACCAAAATGCTGGGTTTATCATCAACTGAACTCCAGCATCCCAAATGTTTCTTATTCATCTCCAATGGTTGCTTTACGCAAGTGATCGGTTAGAAGAAGTGGTATACTAGTCCAATGGAGCACAGTGAAGGGGTCTGCACTTTTTCATCTAATATCTACTGTGTGGGTGTTCTTTTGTTTGAGGTGCGAAGATGGTTTATTCTTCTGTATTAGTACTTATCACATGACACTTTGCTTGTAGTTTTGTATGATCTTGCGTCTCATAAGGATAAAACGAATCTGATAATTTAGCCGGTCTTTGTGCGATTGCGAGTTGAATATATGGAAGCATCCTTTGTTTCTACGTGTTTCTTCTCGAAATTCATTGTTGAAGCATGATATTCATATTAAACCCAAATCCTACAAGCAGGCTTTTAGGAGAGTTGGTCATTGCGTGGTATCGAGCTTGGTTTGGCAGGAGGTCTTGGGTTCGAATCCTCTCCTTGCAATTTAATCCCCATGTTTATTTGAAAGTCCATAATGGACTCTAACTCTCCACGTGCGTGGGTATGAGGCGAGTAATGCGTGAGGGTGTTGAGCGTGATGTTCGTATTAAGCAAAATCCTGTGAGCTTGAGCTTCTAGGAGAGTTGGTTATTTAACAAAAACTATCTTATGTTATAATTGCTTGTTGTAGTTCTATTTTTTTTTTTTTTTTTTTTTTTTTCCTCATTGAACAAGCGGCGGCCCAACCCTTATGTGCTAATCTGGGCTTTTTCTTTCAGCTACTTGGATCTTTTGATTCTGAAAAAGCACATGCTGCAGCAATGTCGGATCTACGTCATAGAATTCTTCCCCCCAACTTTCTGGCAGAAAATCCCAAGGAAGCAGGTTTCTGTCTTTGGCTACTTCATCCTGAATCCTCATCACGTCCAACAACCAGGTGACTATTACCTCCTAAAGAAAAAAACTCCCATCTACTACTTCAGCTATAAGGATATAGACAACTTAAGTTAAATGTCAAGTATGTTAACTTCAGCATTGCACCTCCCTGCCTGGTTAATAATATTGGGAGATACATTATTGGAGAGGGTTACTAAAAAGTAGAGAAAACAAAAATGGAAGGGTTGGGTTTATTGTTTGGAAACCCAACCCCTCTTTGCACCATAGTCGGGTGTATGTTTGGGCTGGTGGGTTTTCTTTGCTTTTTCTCTTGGCTCTCTTTTTGTTCTCCATTTGGCTCTTCTTTAGTATACTCCCAGTGTACTACTTGGCAGCTCTCGGTTCCTCTTTTTTGATCAATTGTTGCTTTTATTGATAAAAAAAAAACATGGCACTAGGGAGAAAAATAAGTTGCTGTATCAATCTTATCAAAAAAAAAAAAAAAAAAAAGTTGCTATATCGAGGAGTCTAGGTTGATAGTTTTAACTGATATTTGTGCTATAAATTATTGGCAATAGGAAAATATCTTGCTATCATCTAAAACTCAAGTTCCAAATATGTCCTATCAATCCAAACCTAATGCAACCATATCCTCAGTCACTGAATGCTATGTGCGTATAACATTCAAAAGGTTAAAATGAAATCTTCTGGTGAACAATGTTCCCAAGGAAAAAAGATCCTCTTAGAAAAAGTAATTGAACAAATATGCTAGAATTTTCACAATTTCCTAATCAAATTTCCATTAAGATGAGTGAACTTTTGAACCTTATTTGGATCTTGACAAGTAGGGGAAAGAATAGGAAAATGAGATTTGAATCTTTACACTTCCAATTTTGAAAAAAATAATGAAGAAGGCAATTGAGGAGGGGTTTTGATCACTTAGTTCCCAAAACCCCCCTATGGCATGGGGAGTATAGAAGTCGTATGACAATAAAATACCTTGGATCTTTATGAAGATGTCCCTGGAGTGGGCTAATGTTATTTTATCTTATTTGTTAGGTCAATATGTATTTTTTTCTTTTTTGTCCACATTAAGGCTTGAACCAGGAACCGTTGATAACGCCTCCCGAACCCTTTACTACTTGAACTGGCCTGAAGGCCTGGAGTGGGGTAATTTTATTACTTGTTGCATTTTTAATACTTAGAGAATTTGTTCACAAAGAGATCAACATCACAAGAAAAAAAGGAAAAAAAAAAAAGGTGGAACCTGGACCATATGATCTTGTGAAGAGAGAAAAGGGAGAATTCCTAATTTTTATTATATTCACGAAAAACTAACTACTACATTACATATTGGACTTATATATATATATATACATGCTCACGAGACCTGTCTGATAAGAAAATAAAAGGAAAAGACTGTACAATATCTAACACTCTCCCTCAGGCTGGAACATATATGTCATATGCGCGAGAACTATTCCTGAAATGTATTTAATTACAGAACCTCGAGAGATTTAGTAAAGAGATAATACGCTAGTTGATAATTTGAATTGACAAATTAGTAGCCACGTCTGATGCGATCTTCATTCTAATGAAGTGACAATCAACTTCAATGTGCTTGGTTCTTTCATGGAAGAAGCTGGATTAGATCTGTGTCTGAATGCTTTGGTTATCGCAGATGAGTTTCATTTGTTCGTCATTTAAAATCTCGACTCACGGAAAGTGTCTTAGCCATATGAATTCCACGTATTTGCGAATGCAACTTCGATACTGACTTAGGCGTTAGATGCGGTCACTACGTATTTGTTTGCTGCTCTTCGAGGATATTGGGTCACCACTAAATGAAAACACGATTGCCACCGAAGTGGAGCGTCTATCTGTGGGTGAGCTGCGAATCTTGCATCGTGGCGATAATCGGGTATGACCTTGGCTTGGTGTACTTTTGATATATCGAAGAATTCGGATTTCAGCATCCCAATGGCTATCACATGGTGACTGTTGGAATTGACTAACAACACTCATAGGAAAAGAAATGTCTGGCCGAGTAATGGTGAGGTAGTTCGGTTACCTACAGTGGATTGATATCTCCCGAGGATCTCTAAGGGCTCACACTGTCACCAGTCTAGGTTTGACATTTGGATTAAATAGGAATGTCTCTTAGGTTTCTGATCCCCAACATCTCAGTTTCTTGAGATGTGGAAAGCATGCCAGATTGGGAAAGGACTACTGGCTGAGTTGGAGCTATCTCAGTTCTGGAAAGTACTTGAGTTTCCTAGTGCAGAATGCGAGGAGTGGGTGAGAAAGTGTTCTTTAGTTTAATCTATCACGATCCTTTGCGCGTAATGGCTTGATGTCTTTTCTTGTAAACAGCTTGAGATAAATACCTTTGCTTGAAGAGTTATGATGATAAAAAGGCGAGATAATTCTACTTGTGCTGAAAAGCATGCCCAAGTCTTGGCAATGAGAATTAAAATGGAGTAGCGTACTCGAGGAGATTGTTTCAAGCCATATAGAGATAACCGTAACCTATACACTCAACCGGACTCCTTGAGCAACAAAACCGGTGGTTGCTCTATAAACTTTCTATAAACAAGATTACCATGGAGAAGACATTTTTTAATATCAAGCGATACATTGTGAAACACACCATGACCATGGAAGAAGGGAGAGATGGAGCCAGAAGCGTCTTGCGTAGGAGAATGTCAGCATGTCGAGCCAATGGCGCAAGTATATCGGCTGCGCTGACCAAAGCGGGTCTTAAGGCGATCAGCACGACCATCGGGACCCGACGCGCGTATGCCAAGCCCAGCGACGATGGCCCGGAAACTTATCAAGTAAGCGAAAACAACCGATCCCAGTGGTTAGTTGCGAGCAACCATTTCATCTACCATTGCATGCGTGGGATGGGAAGAGCCTCATTGGTGTTCTTAAGAAGAGAAACAGGGGATATAACATAAACAAATGCGAGTAGAATTGAAGATAATCGATGGTAGCTCAAGAGTGTAAATAGGATGAGGATTGCTAGTAGATCGATTACCTTTCGAGAGCAATGGGTGAAGTTATCGGCAAGTGGCGAGTCGGGGTGGGGCTGGAAGGGATGGGAAGTGAGTGGCGGGGCCTCGCGAAGGGGAGAGGAACAGACGATGACGCGAATGTCGACACGAAGTGGTCGAGGTGCCATCAAATATAGGCGAGAGATGATGGCAAGGGGGTAAGACTTCAATAACGGGGAAGAGACTCGGAGGAGGAAGAAGGGTGAGTCCTCAAGAAGGTGACATCAGTAGAGAGAAAGTATCGATGAGTCTTGGGGTAACAATTAACCCTTCGAGTGGGAGTAGCCAGAAGTGCCTTTCGTGGCTTTGTGAGCTTGTCTTTTCTGGATTGAGAATATGAACAAAGTAAGTCTGACGAGAGCCACGGAGGAAGGAAATAAGAGTGGTTGGGTCGAGGAAAAGAAGTGAATGAGAATCGATCATGTAACACATATGAGGCATACGATTAATCAAATATATTTGGAAGAAACGTCCCCTAAAAGCAGGAACATGATAAAGGAGGAGGAGAGTACAAAGGCGTCGCAATAAGATATGGCCCGATTCTTACGTTCGGCTACCCCATTTTGTTGAGGAGTATGAGCCTGAAGATTGATGAAGGATCCCGTATTGGGATATAAATGAAATAAAGGGTGCAACAAAATGTTCACGACATTGTCACTACATGCCTGAATAGAAATATTGAGTGGGTGAATTTTCAACATAAAATTTACGGAAAGATAGAATATAACTTCATCAGTGCGATTAAAAATAACCAAATCATTGAGAATAGTGTTATTAGTAGAGAGTGAAATATTGAAATCCTAAAAATGAGCCTGGTCAAATGAGCACCCTGAAAACATAAGTGTGGACAAGTTCAAAAGGAGACTTTGCCTGATTATTCAAACGCTTTGGGAACGAGACACGAGTATGTTTCCTAAGGTATGGACTCTGCATATTGACCAAAGCCTGGAAAATGAGTGGCCATCTTCTGGAACTTATAAAGACTAGGGTGGCCCCCAAGCGTGGATGAGGAAGGAAGCGTCGGTGGAAGCATAAGCTGCGAGGAGATGATTTCGAGGGTGATCATAGAGACCTTGAGACTCACTTTGTCAGTGCCAATGTCTTCCCAGAGTACTACGGGTCTGCCAAGGTCACAAATTTATCGAAAAAATAATGGAATGATTAAAATGCGATGATTGCACTATTAAATAAGATTAAAGGGACACTCGAGGAGTATATAAGGACGAGAAGGGAGAGGTAGGGAAGGAGAGGATGTACCCAGGCCAATATTTTGCCATAGTTTGAGAACCATTAGCTAAAACCTTAGTGAGTAAAGTAAGGTAGTAGTAAGAGAAGAGAAAAGATCTTTGTGCGGATATGTGATGACACCGAGTCTAGAATCGGGGTTCAAGAAGATGTATGAGTAAGGCGGGTAGAGCGTGCTAGTGCAGAATAGATGCAGTGACTTGGTTTCGATAGCGAAGATAGTCATCATCTTGCATATACAATCAGATTGGGGAATACCAACCGAGATGTGGAGGCTGGTCTCAGAACTGGCGAGAATCGAGGCGAAGGCTGGGTAACGTGGGCAATGCGGGAGTTGTCCATGCCAAAGTAACAACAATGTGTGAGTGTGGCCAAGCTTATTGCAATAGGTCTGCCCGGTGGGACGTTTGTCCTCTACTCAGTTACAATTGTGTCCTCTAGAAGGTTAGTTTGCAGAAACTAGCCTGAGAAGAATACGAAGTGCTATCAAATGGCAAAGTACAGTGGAGGAGATATGGAGGCTAGCAAACACATCATCGAGGATGGGGCCCGATGGTTGCCCGAATTTGATTTCGGACGGTCTCAAGATCCGGACGAAGGCCCGACTCAGTAAGGACATGGAGACTTGTCAATCACGTGTTTGTTGAGCTGACATCACTAGTAGAGGCATCGATTAATCGAGAACTCTTCCTTAGGCGGTCGACCGATATAGTGGAAATGTCAGCATTATTTGTTGTCGGATATTGACAATAGTTGAAGCCACCTTATAAAGGCGCTGCATATCATTCGTGTATAGAACTTTTGCCTGATTCCAAAACTTAGAACATGTTTTGTAAGCCGGAAGATGAAGCAAAATTTTTAGATCAATCGACTACCATAATACACTACATAGTTGTGCATCTATTTTCTTCCATTGCACCTTGTCAACATTAGGTATAACATCTTTCGGTGTAAGTAGGGGCCTTAAGCGAAGAGGAGAGGATCAGCAGACGATGTGAAGATGATAAACTACGAAGTGGTCGAGAAGGTACATCATGAATATAGGCGGGAGATGATGGGAAGGAATTGGGCTTGATGAGGAAGAGACTCGGGAGGAGGAGAAGATGATCCTCATAACTTGTCCCATGAACTAGAGTTCTACAGGGTGGCGGGAAAAGATAATTCTCACTGCAATCAATTTTTCTGATGTGATAGTAGGAGATCTAGAGATAACAGATGTAAAAATAGGATTTTTAGTCGCCATATCCACTTAACTGGTGATTGAATCACATTTGGATTGAAGAGAGCCCTAATAGGAGGGCGAATCACGGCTGTGGAACTTGAGATGACGGTTGCGGAACTTGAGATGAAGAAAAGTGACCCAAACCGTGGAGAAGAGCGATTGACGAAGGTGCGACGGAGCCGAAATTGTAAAAAAGGTGGATAAGGAGGGGTCGGGGAGGATCGTCGGAGGAATGGATTAGCGAGGCAGTGGTTAAAGCTGGAGATGGAATCTCGGCACCCAAAAGTGGGCCATGTACCTGCGGCGGCTCACCGGCGTCGGCGCGTGAAATCGCGACCACTAGAAGAGTGGGCGTGGCGGCACGTGGATGGGCTTTTGTTTTCGGCGGGGTTTCAGCCGACTGTGGGTCGGCCTTATGCGCCTCGAATGGGGTTCCGGTCGGAGAAGAGGCTGCGGAAAAAGTCATCGACCCTTGAAGGAAATCCGATGGCGGATTGCGTGAAGGTTCAGGAAGAGGCGATCCGTGGCAGGAAAAGCTTTCGCGATATACATCAATTTTCCCTCTGGCTGACACCGAAGAGAAAAGGGAGAATCCCTAATTTTTATTATATTCACGAAAAACTAACTACTACATTACATGTTGGACTTGTATATATACATGCTTATGGGACCCACAATACAGTAAGAAAATAAAAGGAAAAGCCTATACAATATCTAACAGATCTAATTGTTGGAGTGTGAGAACTAATGCCTAGAAAAGGTGGGTGGTTGGGGAGATCAGGTACTAGATAAAAGCTAGCAACATGGGATATGAAGTAAAAATTGCCTAGTGTTTTAGATTTTATGTTAAAATTCTAAAAGAAAAAGTGCCATTTTATGTTTGACATTTTAAAGCACAACAACTGTGAACCCATTTCTTTATTGAATTTCTTTTAGATTATCTATAAAAAAAAAAAAACATTTTTTTTTGATAGGCTGTCTATAAAATATATATATATATATATTGAATTTCTTTTAGGTGGCTTTACCTTAGATTTTTGGTGATATCATTAGGGTATGAAAAGCAAGCTTATGGGATTATTTGGAGAATTGTATGAGCTGTGTTCCTTTGAGAGTAGTTTGATTGTTTTATTCTTTTTTCTTTTTATTTTGGGTAACTATTAGTGCCTAAGGAGAGGAGGGTGGGTGGGTGTTGAAGGCCTATTAGGCCCAAGTGGTTATAGTTGATAGACTTAAAAGTGCGGTGAGTATTTTGGTCTTTTATCATGCTTTGGTAGTGGGGGGACAAATTCTGGATGTTGTCTTGATGGTATTTGATTTAAGACTAGAAGACAAGTCAAGAGGGGTCATGCTTTGATAAATGTTGTATGTATATATATATATATAAAGAAGCTAAATATCAAACAGGCTTGTTACCATGGAAATTGGAGTTCTGTCCTTTCAATTATGGTAAAGATAGGTTTTGGTTCGAAGTGATTAACTTGGATTAGATGATGTACCTCTACAACGCACTTCTCCATCTTGGTAAATGACACTCCTTTGTGGAAATTAAGTTTACTTGGTACAAGTGCACAAAAGTGTTTTTTAACTTATGGAAATTTCGGTGCTGCGATGTCATTTATATGTTCTGTGCATTGCCTGGGAGCACCACATTTGTGAGTCTGTGTCTGTATGTGTATATAGATGCCTTAGAGGGTTTCTTTAAATGCATTAATCAATTCAGTTTTACTTGCTTTTCTGTCCCTTCCTTTGTCCCCCAACCTTAGTGCTATAATCACTCTTTATGTTGGTAGACAAGATTGTCAAACCAATATTTGGTAAATCTTGCTAATTTTTAGTCAGGGTCAAGCATGCTATCATGTTATTTACATTTTAGACCTTGAAATCAGCTCAAACTCTAATTTGGAGGTTTGATGTATGACAGAGAAATCCTACAGTCTGAAGTAATTAGTGGACTTCAAGAGGTACATGAAGATGACTTATCTTCATCCATCGAGCAAGAAGATGTTGATTCGGAACTCTTACTGCATTTTCTTGAGTTAATGAAAGAACAAAAGCAGAAACATGCCACCAAGTTAGGGGAAGACATTAGGTGCTTAGAAGTAGATATTGGAGAGGTTGAGAGGAGGACTGCTCCTAATAAATCTCTGCTTCTTTCTTGCTCACATAAAAATGCAATATGTGCTAGTGAAAAAAGGCTCTTTCAAGAAGGGACCCCAAGGGCAGAAGTACGTTTTCAATTTCCTCACATTTCTGATACATATGGATTAAGGTTGACGAGGAACATCAGTCAACTTGAAAGTGCTTACTTCTCTATGAGATCCAAAATCCAGCTTCCTGAAACTGATGCAACAACACGATCAGATAAGGATGTATTGCAAAATCGTGAGAACTGTTATCGGGCAAAAAAGAATGGAGAAGACCCAAATCTGACTGATCGCTTAGGAAACTTCTTCAATGGCTTGTGCAAGTATGCTCGTTATAGTAAGTTTGAAGTTTGTGGGATATTAAGGAATGGGGATTTCATCAATTCTGCAAATGTAATTTGCTCTTTGAGTTTTGACCGTGATGAGGACTATTTTGCTGCTGCTGGGGTATCAAAGAAAATAAAGATATTTGAGTTTCATGCTCTCTTTAACGACTCTGTTGACATTCATTACCCGGTAATTGAGATGACCAACAAATCAAAGCTCAGCTGCATTTGCTGGAACAACTACATCAAGAATTATCTCGCTTCAACTGACTATGATGGTGTAGTCAAGGTAAGTGTTTTCTCTTTCGAAAAAAAGTTTTTAAGTTATGCATTCTTGTACATTATGGAGTTCTTACTAAAATAGGGATGCTTGTATTGGCATTTCTATGGCCTAGTCTTGAATTATGCTACTTAGCATATTTGAGGTGCAAATTGACTTTCTGACAGGGTAATTGATTCTCATCATCTTAGAAGCTATATGCTTGGTAAAATATAATCAATTCAAGGTATAATCTTATCTGCATTGATTTCTAAGCATAGAGGCTTAGTAGGTTGTTATTTGACATCTTGCACTTTTGATGCCATGGCCATAACTTTTGTTGCTTCAAAATTATTGTTTATCAAATCTCTTTTGGGCTTCTGGTACTTCTGGAATGAACTATAGAAATATAAATTCCAGCGCTTGTATGTATAGTTTGACAACAACTCAAAGTCTCCTTCTGCAAGAAAAGGGGTTTCAGACTTAAAAATTCTTTAGGATAATTGCATTTCAAAATTGCTTGCAGACTCTCTGAATGGAGAGGGAAAAAAATTGTGACTACTATAATCATTCTATTCCCTCTCAAGACAATTAATTCCTGACATATATATGAGGTTTATGGAAGGAACTAATCTGGATCAGGGTTGTGTGATGTGGCTAGCTTGAGACATGGGGACGACTCAGTCCTCATGTTGGCTGGCATTTGTGCATCAGAAGTTTTTGAAATCAATTCCTGTAGCCACATCATGTTGAAGAAAGAAAGGCATGGTAGACATAGTTCCTAGTCATCATGAATCACAAAATGTATTTAGATAGTCCCTTTACTTATGTGGCTGCAAAGGACAGTGGTTTATCTAAAGATTATGTTTACGTATGTTTATGATCAAGGTGGGCACTGGGGAGGTCCCTTAATTTTCTTTTTAAATTTTATTTATTATTATTGTTGTTTAAAATGGATTATGGTTGCAACATTGTATTTGTTTGTATATTTAAGTATATTCTCTTCTTAATTGTTAGACCTGAAAATTGCTGGAAGTATGCTATGATCTGTAGCAAATTAATTGCATTGCTCATGATCTGACTTGCTTGCTTCTAGTTATGGGATGCAAGTACTGGTCAAGGGTTTTCTCAATATATTGATCACCAAAAAAGGGCTTGGTCTGTTGACTTCTCTCGAGTGGATCCCAAAATTTGCCAGTGGAGTGATGATTGTTCTGTCAAGCTGTGGAGGCATTAATGAGAGTGTCTCTCTTGTATTTCTTTCTTGTTGCTAAATTTTATGGTTCAAAGTGCCTTAATTAAACCTTATTAAATTGGTGGAATGCATTGTCTTTTGTTTTCTCTTACTAATCTAGTTAAATATAAGGTTTTTTTTCATTATTTTGTTTGTCATGAAACTAGATTGGTTCGTATGGCCTTTAATTTCATGATTGCTTTAAGAACTTCTGCTTTCCTGTGTGTGTTAGAAGTCATCCCTTTCCTGCAATTAAAATTGTCAAATATATGTTACCTTTGTAATTTTAAGTTTTTATTAGAGGAGTGCTCGGGTAGGATCGCTAGAAACTGTCCAGTTTGGCTGAGCTCCCTAGTGATTCTTGATCAGGGTAATTAATAGTCAGTATTTAATGGCATACTTAAATGATGAAATATGCAGGGAAAAGGGGCTCCTATGACCATTTTCTACAGTTTGCATCTCTTTGATCTAACAGACCTGGTTCCTGCTTAGAAATCCTTGAAAATTTTACTTTTATGTTAGTTTTAAAAAGCCTGCATGTATGTGTATATTGTGCAGAAAAACTGTTTTGGGACAATACGGAACATTGCAAATGTGTGCTGTGTTCAGTTCTCTGCTCACTCATCTCATTTGATAGCCTTTGGGTCTTCGGATTACAAAACCTACTGCTATGATCTAAGGAATGCTAAAAGCCCCTGGTGTATATTGGGCGGCCATGAAAAAGCCGTGAGCTATGTGAAATTCTTGGATGCTGAAACCCTTTTCTGCATCAATGATAACACTAAAGATTTGGGATCTCAACAAAGCCAGTTCTACTGGTTGTCCCACAGGAATGCTTGCAGCTTAACCCTCAGTGGGCATACTAATGAGAAGGTTGGTTTCTCCGTGCTAGAATCTGGGTATATTTACCTCTCTTCTGAAGTTTAGATATATTTCTTCACTCGATTATATCTCTGAAGTCTTACTTTTTTTTGTATAAACTTTTTGCCTCCTAGAACTTTGTGGGTTTGTCGATTGCGGATGGATATATTGCTTGTGGTTCAGAAACCAATGAGGTAAACGTCTATTTCTTATGTTTCCTTTAGTTCTTGTCTTCAAAGAAAAAAATCTTTGGTTTGAAATTTCAGAAAATGTCCTGGATGATAAAATGAGCATCTCTGATGATTTTAATTGCAAGTGGCATAACTTAGACTGCTTCAATGTCCTGTATGTCAAGTCAAGTTTTATCATCACATGGATCAGGAGGTTTTTTTTTGTGTGAGTGAATGTGTGGGTGAGAGAGAGACTACATTTGGATTATGCTATGATAATGGAGAATAATACTATTGGGCGGGAATCCTCTTCTACTTTTATTGTTGGGATGCATATTTAACTTTTTGAATTAGTTATGCTAACTGGGCTCAGACAGCTATCAGTGTTCTTGTTTCTTTACATTTTTATATGTATTTATTTAATGGTGTGATTTCTACATCTTAAGGTGGTGTTGCCTTTTTGATTTATTTATTTACTGGTGTGATTTCTTCTTAGGTTTATGCTTACTCTTGATCTCTGCCCATGCCAATCACCTCCCACAAGTTTGGCTCCATAGACCCTATTTCTGGAAAAGAGACTGATGATGACAACGGACAGTTTGTTTCCAGTGTGTGCTGGAGAAGGAAGTCAAACATGGTTGTTGCTGCCAATTCCACTGGGTGTATAAAAGTGTTGGAGATGGTTTAAGATAAAGGTACCATTCCTGGGATTAATTATCAGTGGCTTCTTTGCAGCTCTTGAGTCCCGAAGTCTTGTGAGGACCTATTATTGGACTAAGGGGCTGTTTGCTTTTACCGGAAACACTAGTGAAATTTGAGAAGTTGAAGGTTTTTTTTAAGATGAGAATGTTGAAGAAGTCAGCTGTATGTCTGACAGCATTGAAGCTTGCTGTCCAAAGAGAAGCGGGCAAGAGTCACTAAAACCTGCTCCACATCATCAAATCAGTTTTCAGAAGAAATTGCAGGCTTGAAACCGGAATTTCTTGCTGCCATTTGGAAGAGGCAGGGGACACAAGCTTTGAGTTCTCTATGTTGCAAGCTCAATATCATTGTAATAAGCAGATTCATTATAAAGTTGAGAGATGCATTCTCATCTAGATGCTTGGAAACTCAAGCTGTATTATAGTGACCATTCCTGAGCTAATGTGAAGCAAAGGAAGGCAGCTGAAGTTCTGAAGATGACTCACAGGTGGTATTTCATCAAATCTCAAATTCCATTTTCTGTTGTATATAAGTGATGTTGAAAAGTCCAAAGCCCTAGTTTCTCTATTGTATAGCTCTAAATTTTGATATATTTTAACAGTTTTGTTTTAAGAATCCTTACAGAAAAGGTTTATACCATATTCTTTTTTTTTGCCATCAACTACTTTGCCATTGTGGTGTCCTGTGACCCAGAAAGAAGCATATAAAGAAAACAAAGTAATCTGTTGGAACTGCAGATAAAAACTGATATTCCTACTTTACAAGAAACAAGATGCAGACATGGTAAGCATTCCCCTCTTCCTCCCTATTAGTCTGATGACAGTGATCCGAATCTACATGTGGGTTAAGTACAATGATACATCTGAATTCAAGGCATGCCAAAATGGTCTTTGCAGTCTAATATTTGTGCTCCTCAATTCATTTTCATGTGCTTCCCAGTCCTATCTGTGCCCCTCGATTCAGTTTCATGCCACCGCATGGTTTCAATGGCGTTGGCTTCTGAAACGTGCACCAGGTGTTCCTGTGTAATCAAACATGTTTTAAGGATAAGTACTTATTGTCACATGGGTGTAATGAAAATATACTATTCATTCAGGTGAAGGTAGACTAACCTGGACTTTTTCGGGTTTTTGATTCTACAGATTTAGTTGGAGGTGATATTTTCTTCTCTGGAGTCTCTGAACAAACAAGCCTTCCTTGGCCCGCATGCTGAGATGGATCATCTACAACATTCTCATCCCCTGATACTGAAGCTGCTGCCTCACTTGCTGATTCTGAGCTCTTGTCTTTTGCGTCCAGTGAGGTCTTCTCTTTTTCTAACACTCTATAAGCAAACATTTGAAAAGGAATTTGTGATACAGGCATTGGCATTGGATCCAAGGTTGTCCTCCATGGTAAGCCGTCCCTGAAACCCTGCTTCCAGTTCAAAGTAATCTACTGGTGGCTGTGTCAGTTCCGGTTGACTATGATCCGGGTTCTGCACGAGGAACCTCTTGATGTGGCGAAGGATCCTACAAATGGCAGAGAAGCTCGGACGCTGAACTGGGTCAGTTTGCCAGCATCTTTTGGCTATGTTTGCTACGTACCTGTGTGAAGGGAATGGGAAAAGAGGCCTCTCTCCTGCTCTTATGTTTCGGCTCATCTTGTCTCCTTGAAGATGGCTATCCTCAAAAGGTACTTTCCCAGTCAGAAGCTCAAAACAAAGCATACCAAAACTGTAAACATCAGCTTTCTCCGAGAACTTGGAACTACAACTACTTCCTTGCTGTTCTTGCTCAGCCAGGACCTCTGGTGCATGCCAAATGAGAGGTCAGTTTACATTCAGCTGAGAGCTCCTAGAGAAAGTGTGATTCTTGATGGATGATAGCCCCGAGCCAAGGCTTTTGCATGGAAGTAACCTTCAGAGGAGGAGTTCCTTGCCTTCAGAAGAATATTAGAGGGGTTCAAATCTCCATGATAGACCTTCTTAGAGTGAAGATACTCCATGCCTCTAACGTCAAGCATGAGATCAGCCATGACCGGGGAGAGGAACGCAGAATTACTCCGTTGCCCACAATTCTCTTTTATCTGACTGTGAAGATCCTTGTTCATCATCTCCATCACAAGTAAGCACTCTTTCTTTTCCTCATCATAAAATCCACAAAGATACTGTATTATGTTGGGGTGGGAAAGTGACAACAGACTGGGAGATGTCTACAGATTCAAAGGCTCAATCTCCCCAAAAAATTGCCTGAGATAAAACCACTCCCAACCACTGGATCTCCTTACATGGCTTCCCCCTTCCTTCAGTTCACCTGACAATCCCTTTGCTCCTACCAATACCGAACTGGGAAAAACTTCCCATTGAACTGCTCTGATCCATTTAGTTTCTTGAGCAGCAGGTCTCCCAAGCTTCTGCTCAGTCTTTAACTGATCCTGAACTTTTCTTCTCCTAGTCATCCTCAAAGAGAAGTACGATCTTCCCTCCAAGCACTCTCCATCCTTCTGCAAATTTCTCGGGTAACCAAGTACTGCTTCCCAAATTTCCACTGGAAAAGCCTGGGGTCGTTCCACTCTTTCTCGTACTTTGTTTCGAGAGCAAGTCTCCTCTTATGCATCTGCATCTGCATCTCGTCAGTGTCTTCGATTTCTTGGGCAGTCTCAATTGCTTCAATTACTATATGAAAAGTGTAGAGCAAGTTATGGATGTGAAACTCAACACAGTCATTGTTCTGGTGGAGGATCACTGCTTTGCCCCACCATTCTTTAGTCTCCAAGCAGTACCTGATGTAGAGTTCTGCGTCTTTAAAAGCCCTATGAAGCTCTCTTAAAGGCTGTTCAAGAGCTCTCCATTTGGTGTTCTTTTCTTTTATTCTCAAGTTCTCCTTGATCTCCTCTGCCATTGTTTTGAAGGCTGAACAGAAGATATCAAACAACAAACAGCACTGACGTCTGTTTATCTGTATGTCGTCTTTAAACACCATTAGAGCCTTCAAACTCCCCCAAACCTCTCCAATCTGCCGAAACTGCTCCATTCCAGACTCCAGAAATCACACAAAACCACCACAACATTACCCAGATCAAAAATACTTTAAAGAAAAATAAAAAAATTGGGTAAGCAACAAATCTACGTTTTAGGTTGGAAACAATTGATTGTACCGGTTCTAGAACCTGCTGGGAGATTTTCTTCAGCTTCAGGACTGCAACTAGAAAAAAAAAAAAAACGCTGATCGATCTGATTCCTGCCAGACCAAAAGAAACGAAGTGCTATCAGTAGTGATAAAAACCTGAATTAGAAAAGAACGGGGACAAAAATGAGAACCAGTGAAATCAAACTGTACCAGGTCAAAATTCCACCACCCGTCTGGGATAGAGTCAAACAGACGTAATCAAAGAAGGAAAAAAAGACGAGTCTTCGGAGGAATCTAACCAATCTTTGAATGGTTCGTCGGCAGTGGGAATTATTTGATAACTCTGTTGTCTGCTTCTTCTCTGAATTCAATTCATTGTGGGTGTGCGCGGCCTTTGAATTAGTCCGTTTTTCCTTTTTTCTTTTCTCTTAGCATTTATAAATGTCTTCCCGCCGGTTTCTTCTTCGTTTCAATTATTTCTTAAAAGGCGGTTACTTTCTGTAACGCCTAACCGCTCACGTTTGTGCCTTCAGCAAGCCAGACGCCGTCGTTTTATGCTCCTACGACGTCGCTTTTGCTACCGCAGCACGTCGCGCACGTTTCTACGACTGTTTTTTCTTTTTTAAAATTATTATTTAGTTTATGGGAGACAAGTAGGCCTGTTCAACAAACCCGTAAACACTTAACCAACTGTTCATAACCAACCGCCAGAAGGTAAAATTTTAAATGGGCTGAAGAAAAAAGTCTTTTTCCAAAGCTGTTATGGGCTGAAAAAAAAGTAAAAGATTTTATAATAAAAGTTTAAATGAATATTTGTCATGGCTTAAAAAAATGTTTTTTATTTTTTATTTTTAATAATCACATTGTTTCAGTTAAGAAAAATTCAATATATATATATATATATATATATATTGGATTTAATTTGTGTTATTTTTTGTAAGGTAATTTGATTTTTTAGGGAGTTTAAAATTAATAATGGAGTATGGTATGAATTTTTGTTGAAAATGATGAAAGTTAACATTTGAGCTTAGATCCAATTTGAGCTCAAGTTTTAAATTTAATATTTGAATTTAAGCGAAATTTAAGGCCCAACCTGATTATTATTAGGTTGGGTTAGTATGGGCCATGGGTTATTAGATCGGGTGGAAACCCGATCAACCCAATTTGGTCGGATGGGTTATTATTTTTTCTCCAACACGATCGACACAACACACCTCTAAAGACAAGTACTTCGAATCGTGATAGACTTACAAAATAGGAGTTGATCTGGAAGTTGAAATTATCCTATTATATTCTTTTAATGTGAAATGATTTGGTTCTTTCTTGTATTTCTTAGAATTTGTGATTATGTTCTTCACGCCTTCGTAATTTTCCACACATTTCAATATATTATTATTAGGGCTCTAAATCCTGGTTCATACATATATTAGTTTCTATGCTTCCACTTTATTTGTAGAAATAAAGAACAAAATAAATATATACCTAATAGTTTAAGAATAAATATATAATGTTTGAATCAACCTTCCCATTATTTGACATATAAAATCACCTATATAATATTAGGTATGAGGGTAGAATTCGTTGAAGGCATGGGTTTCTTAAAATAATTTTTGAAATAATTGTTTTAGGTGATGTTCATAATAATTCTACAACGGATTGAAGTGAATATATTTATGAATTTTTATAAAATGCAATTAAATTTTTATGGTGGGTGAGGGTCACGTCGATCCAATCCATGCATGCTGAGTGAAGGCGTGGCGTCCACGAAGGTGGAGGCATTTGGATTTTAGTCCAACATTATTTGTTTTGGTTTTTGGTTTCATGAATCCATGATGTACCAATAATTTCACGCTCCCCAATATGCCCCCATCTCAATTAGAGAACCTTCCTACTGTACCTATAACTTCTTCGGTCCTCTAAAGCTCCTACCATTTACGGTTTTTGAAAGTTGTTTTTTCTAAAAACAAAGAAAAAGGAACAGGAAACGTCGTGTTTAGTTCGTATTGTTTTTAAAAATTGTTTTGAGAGCAGTTTAAAAATACCATTTTTGTGTTTGCGTTTTTTAATAATATTTTTGTTATCTAAATTTAGTTTTTTTTTTGTTTTTTATGTTTTTTAGAACAAAAAAAATTAACCATGTTCTTGTATTTTCTTCATTCTCCCTATTGTTTAGAATAAAAAAAACAATTTTCAAAAACTGTAAATAAACATGTCTAACATGTTTGGTTTATATTTTTTTTTTTTGAAAAAAAATATAAAAAACATATAAAATACTAAATTCAGTTAATATGTACAATTTTCACAAAAAAAAAACATCAAAATTATTGTTTTCACCTTCTCTTTCTTTTGATCCTCGGCAAATGCTAGTCATTAGTTCAACGGACGAAATTCTTAAGAAAGCTTCAAAAAAATGTTCTCATGAAGAGTTTTCAAAAATATGAATTAAACAATCCTAAAAATCTTTTATTTTGAAAAAAAATAAAAATAAAATAATTTCATACAAAAATTGTTTAATTTATTTCATGAGGGTAGAATTCATAATTTTTTTTTTCCATCTGCAGGTGGTGGTATTTCTTGGTCTCATTAAATGTAACAAATACATCTAGGTTGTGAATGAGTTTGTGAGAAGGTCATATGAAACATATTTGTACTTCGGCTGATCGTGAAAACGGTTCTTCTTGGTATAATACTAAGACTGGGTTGGTTTTTATTTATTCTTAGATTTGCTCTTATGATTTTATTTTATTTTATTTTCTTGCTTAAAATTAGAAGCGAAATGATGTAAAGCCTGTGGAGGAACGTAAAACCTAGATACTGATTTTGAAACGGAGAAACCCTAGCCTCATTTTGTGGGATTCAGAAAGAGCATGCCTTCCGCTCCAACCCTCATCTTTGGATCAATTTTCTCAGCCACCAAACAAAGGGTAAGAATAGTTTCTCTGTTCACTTTTATTCTCCCTTCTCATGTATAACACATGATGGGTAAATCCACTTCCAAGGAATTACATAAGGGGCATTCTTGTCAATATTTTTAATTCATTTCACCCTAAATATTGTTTCCATGACTCAAATGAAGCTATCCACCTTGTATCGTGAAACGACCAGATGGAGGATAATCAATATATATCATGAATATCGATTAATCTATTGAAGATTCTAATTAAATAAAAATGACATAGAAAGCCATTGATTTAATATAATACCTTCTAGAAATGTAATAAGGATTTAAAATCCATATAGGTTCGGTTCAAGTGGTAAAAGGGGATTCTAATTAAATAAAAATGACATAGAAAGCCATTGATTTAATATAATACCTTCTAGAAATGTAATAAGGATTTAAAATCCATATAGGTTCGGTTCAAGTGGTAAAAGGGTGAGACATGTTATATCAAAAATCATAGGTTCAAATCGGGTGATGCCTTTTCAGGAGCTTGAAGTTTGCGAAGCGTGCGAAATTCATTTAGGTTGGGCCAAAGGCTGGCAGGTGGTGGCCCGGAGAGATCTTTGGGTCGTTGGGGGTGGGTTAGAGATCAACGCTGCAATGTCGTCTACGAGCTGAATGTGGTGCGTTCATGTGGAAGGCAGGAGGGAAGGGGCCAGGCGAGGGCTTCGCTCGGGACCGCTCCGATGCCTAAGTCGGATTCTTTACGAGGAGGGAAGAGAATGTTTAGGTTGCTTAGTGTTAGGCGTGCCTTTTAGTGTTGGAGCGGCCTTGTATTGTTATAATGGATATACATCCAATTTGGACGATGATTAAGGGGTTCTTCCCTTTGGAGGATAGGTTTTCCTCATGTGATCGTATAGAATTTAGCGATGGATTAGTCAAAGGAGTTTATTTGGAATAATCCTCCCTTCCTCATTAAAAATTATCAAATTAATGGTGTACATTGCTTTTGTCCCTTTATAATAGGACAGGTGGTGATAGGACGTCTTTTAGGGAATATTCTATGTATTTGTAGATATGGTTGGCGGCTATGTATGGAGCCTTCTGTTCTTCCAAATCCATGTTAAGACTCGCAGGCTGGAGCCTTTATTCGGGCTGTTATGGAAAGGACTTGACGGGAGCCTGACCCCCTTGCTCTATCCCGGGTGGCGGGTGGGATACTTGGTCGATTCTATTCCCCCATCGGTTGCCCCGGCCCTTATTATGCGGAAGCTGCATTAGGCAAAGGCATGATTAATCTACGGCGGTGTGTTATTCCCGTTAATGCGCTTGGATGTGGATTAATTAACGACCGCCGTCATACGTGGTCGCGTTAATGATGGCTCTTCGAGTTTAACATTTTTCATATGCCCTTTATTTCCACTTGTTTCTTGTCGACCTTCCGGTTCGACTTCCTTTGGCCTCCTAACTCCCCACTTTTGTCTTTATATTTCTTGGCGTTCTTGTATTTCGTTCTGGATTTTTCTCTGTCTGTTTAGTGTTGGGTCCTTTTATGGCGTTTTCCTTCTTCCCTCTCATTCACAGGCATGACGTCCCGTCTGTCTTGTTTCTTTCGATTGTTGTGGTACACAGGGTTCGGTCGTCTGGACCGTTTATCTCTTGTTTGCTGTGTGGTCCATCGTTCTTCCTCTTTGCGTATCAGCGATGACTCTTACGTTGATGTCGGTTCGGGCGGTGGGGCGTTCCGTTTGTTCGGCGGTAGTTGGGCCTGACTTGCCTGCGAGCCTCCACTTCCCTTAGGTAAGGAGTAAAAAGAAGATAACGATCAAATATCCCTAAGGGTCGGACTTCCTCAAGAGCCTTGTTGTCACCGCGAAGGTGAGCCTAGTAGGGTTGGTCCTTCATATGGAGTCTACTTTTCTTTGGCGTTATCGAAGCCTCTCCACGGGTGTCAGAATATGGTCCGGATGTTTTGACCTTTACACGCCTCGTTACTGGTATGGTCTGCTTTTGAAGTTGCTTTTAATAACGGCCTTCGCTTTCATTTGCATCCCTTCATAAAGTTCTTCAACACTTCAACATCTGCCCTTCTAGTTGGCTCCCGATGGTTGGGAGTATTTTAGTTAGTTTATTAGTGCTTTTAGGGCTGGGTTTGATCTGTGGCTGTTCTCCATCTTTTCGGTCGATGGCTACTACAGAGGGTTTATTTATTTTTCCAGACGTTCTGGGTCTCCTCTGGTGATCTCGGACCTTCCTTCTTCGCACCGGTCATGGAAAGGACGATATTTCTTCGTTAGTGGTTCCAACTGGGAGTATGACTCTCTTGATAGGGATGACACCCTGGGTGTGCCCAGGACGTGGAAGCGCCCGATAACCCAACCGTAAGTGTTTGTATTACTTTTGGTTTGATTTGTCTAAAGATGATTGAATACTTCTGACCTTAAGCTTTCCTTATGCTTCCCAGATGTTCGTCTTGACCTTAGCGACGGAGATGCTGCTGTGGCTCTAGCGTTGGAGGAATGTTCTGCTAAACCTGCGCGGTGATAAGGTCGAACATTCCCAGTTCCTCTAATTTGCTGCCCGCGCGTTCTGTTGTTCTGAGGCCGCCGCCTCTTTCTACCTTGGAGTTTTCCTTTGGGCTGCTGCGCCACTCTGCAGGGGAGAGATTTTTAGTTCATTTGAGGCGGCGTCTCGGAAGCCCGGGTGTGAAGAGGAAAGAGCTGACTCCTACGAGGAAGGGCCAGGCGGCTCAAGCGAGGTCGAAACTAGGGTGTCTCCTTCTTCTCATTGAGGCCAGGAGCGGTAATCTGGCCCTGGCGGTGCTGGGGTCGGTGCGTCCCCTCCTCTTTGCCCCCGGGGAGGCTGGAGCAGACGTCGCCACTAATGAGTGGGTTGAGAATCGGGGCATCACCTCCTTCCTCACCTTGAGGCGGACGGGCATCGTACTGGTTTTGACCTTCTTTGTCTTCCCCACTAGCATGTACGTCAGTCTTTGAGTTTGGCATCGCCCAGCTGCGTGGCTCACGCAACATTAGTAGATCATGCCAGATGTGCCGATCCGCTTCCTCGGGGATGGCGGGCCAGAAAAGAAATCGAGCAGGCCCGAACAATGGGGCTTCTTTGCTCTCACAGTGCCGAGCTTCGGCGGGTGCATCCTCGTCTTCCTCCTGGTGGCGTTGGGAGTTCGAAAGAGTTAGGTTAATGAAGCTTTGGCGTTGTCTTTTGAGTTTAGCCCGGTGATCTGTGGTGTGTTTATTTCCATGCTTGTGTCTTGAACAATATCTAGTATACGATATCTTGAAATTTGCCACCCACATTTGAGACTGACCAGTGATCATTCATTGGATAAAACATGTGAAGATCGCCGGGTTTTACCAAAGCGGTGGCTTCTCTCACTTTTGGCGAAGACTGGCTGAAGCAGCGCGACATATAGTGAAAAGAAATAGGACGGCTCAAGTCTGATCTTAAGCACTTCATCGGCTCGTGCCGGACAATAGAAGAGCAGTGGGAATGGTTGTGATGGCGGTTCGGGAGAGTTGGGGTGAGCTCAAGGCTGCATTAAGATAAGTTGCGGTCGAGGGCTTCGGGAGGGTTGTCATCCGGAGTGAGCGTGGTGAGGAGAGCTCCACGCCTCCGGCGCGGCCAAGATCTTGAGTGGAAATTCTGTGATTCTGGGTGATTGGCGCATGGCTTTCTTCATTGCTTGTCGCGAGCTTGAGGCGATGTGTTGTTGGAGGTACTTTCGTCGTGGAGTCCTCCGAGCGCCAAATTTATCAGGCGGTGGCGAAGGAATGTAGTGGCTTGCGCGCAGATCTTCATCAGTAATTCAGCGCCCAGTTTACTTTCGAGAGGGACGAGGTTATCAGACCAGTGAGATCAAGCGGAGTGTGGTGAAATACGGGTGGCTCGCTTTTTCGGCGGAGAGGCCGTTCATCTGCGTACTCAGTCTAGATTTCAACTTTGACCTCGACGACGAGGGGCGGGGGAGTCTTCCGTCTGGTATTCCGGGCACATTACTCCCTCACGAGATCCCTTCTCATTCTTCATCGTCAGTCACGGTCCCAGGACTCATTATGCTTTCTGGTATCTTGACCTCTCCCTTTTGTTGGGCACGGGGCTGATACCTGTAGCCTTCCTTTGTCATCTGTTGGGACACCATTGGCGAGATATCTTTATTGCTCTGGCCCATGCCAACGTTGGTTCAATGATTCCGGCCTCCGGCAGAAATTTTGCCTGCTCATGTTTGGTGACGACCCATGGTTAGATGGTTTGAGCTTGACCCGGTTGGGCTGTGGCCTTCGTCGTCGGCCCAGCGGGTGTTGGCTGGTTTGTGGTGAGGTGCGTCAGTGCTTGGAGCGAGTGAAGCTGATCTTTGGGGTGTTGATGGAGGCTCGTCGAGTGTGGTTAGTAGAGGCTGGCTGGGAAGAGTTCGCCAGATAGAGCTATTGGGAAGAGCTCGTCAATGTAAATAGTAGGAAGGAGCCCGTATGTTTGAAGTCCAGTGAAGGGCTCGTCACGGTGGATAGTAGGGGCTCGTCCATCTGAGTTGGGGGATGAGCCTCTTCAATATGAATTGTACGAAGGAGCCGTGCATGCAGGTGCGTGAAGGGCTAGATCCTTTATATGAGGGCTCTTCCTTACGAGGTTGAGGATGAACCTCGTCAATATGATTTAGTAGGAGCCGATGCATGCGGGTGCGGCGAAGGGCTCGTCACTATAGAGCTAGTAGGGGCTCGTCCATCGGGATTCTGGAGGATGGGCCTTGTCAGTATGGTGTGAAGGGCTTAGTCTGTCGGGTGCGGCGGAAAGGGCTCGTCCTTTATTGAATAGTAGGCTCGTGGATTACGAGGTTGAGGGATGGAGCCTCGTCGATATGATTTGCAAGAAAGGGCGGAGTGCATGCGGGGTGCGGTGGGGGCTGAAATCGCATGAATAGTGAGGGGCTCGTCCATGCGGGTGGAGTGATGGGCCTCGTCGATATGGTGTAAGAAGGAGCCCGTGCGTGCGGGTGCGACGAGGGACCGTCTTGTGTGGATAGTAGGGCTCGTCCATCACGAGGTTGAGGGATGAGCCTCGTCGATATAGATTTATGAAGGAGCTAGTCCCATGCGGGTGCGGCCCAGAAGGGCTCGATCACTAATGAATAGTAGGGGACTCGTCCATTTTAGTGGAGTGATGAGCCTCGTCAAGCATGGATTATGCGAAGGCCCGTGCAATGCGGAGTCGTGAGGGGCGCAGCGTCCTTTGTGAATGGTAGGGGCTCGTCGCCACGAGGTTGAGGATGGGCCTCCCGCATGATATGATTTGCAAGAAGGGCCGGGTGCGTAGGGTGCGGTGAAGGGCTGCCGTCCTTGTAGATAGTAGGGGCTCGTCCATCTGAGTGGAGTGATGAGCCTCGTCAATATGAATTGTAAGAAGGAGCCGATACGTAAGGTCTGTGAAGACCGTCAATGTAAATAGTAGGGCTCGTCCATGCGGTGGAGAGGATGAGCCTTATCAACTATGAATTGTAAGAAGGAGCGTGCGTGCAGATGCGGTGAACAGTCGCTGTGACTAGTAGGGGCTCGTCATGCTGAGTTGAGGGATGAGCCTCGTCAATGCTATGATTTGCGAAGGAGCCGATGCGTACGGGTGCGGTGAAGGGCTGGAATCGCGTGAATAGTGGGGGCTGTCTGGTGGGTGATGAGCTGTCAGTATGGTGTAGAAGGAGCCGATGCATGCAGGTGCGGCTGAAGGGACAGATCGCGAGGACTCGTCCATTTGGGTTGAGGATGGGCCTCGTCAATATGGTGAAGGAGCTCGTGCGCCGGGTGCGGCGAGGGCTCGTCCCAGCGTGAATGGTAGGGACTCGTCCATGCAGGTGGAGTGATGAGCCTCGTCGATATGATTTCTGAAGGAGCCCGTATGCAGGTCGGTGAAGGAACAAGTCAACATTTGTGAATAGTGAGGCTGGTCATCGGGTGGAGTGATGAGCCTAGTCAATATGAATTGTAAGAAGGAGCCCGTGCAATCAGGTCTGTGAAAGGGCTCGTCGAGAAATGACAAGCGGGCTCTGGCGTGGCTACTTGGTGGCGTTCAAGCGAATAAGTCTGGCTTTCAGGCTGGTCGACTCTTGAGCGGCGTGGCTGTGCAGTGGGAGCTCGTCAAGTGGTGACATGTTATGCGTGACTTTCGGTGTGTGGGGCTTTAGTGGCTGAACCGCCTCGCATGATTTTTCGGTATGTGAAGAGCTTTGTTGGGCGAAACGTCTCGCATGTCCTCGAGAAGGGGCGGGCCGTCATTAATCGTTTATGGAGAATTTGGAGCGATTAGTGATTTTCAGCGCTTTGGCCTCCTTATTAATGGTGGCTCACGGTACCCTCTTGCATCTTGTGCTTTGGAGGTGCTTTTCACAGTGGGTGGATGAAGTTCGCCTGGGGTGGATGCTCGATGTTCGGTGCAGCCATTTGGAGTTCCTCTACGGCCTTTGGACCCGGCCTTTACGGGTCTTCTGTGTGAGGATTGTGTTTCCTAGTCTCCCCTTGTAAGTCATCAACATTCCACAGCTTTAGTGGAGTGCGTCAGGAGAGAGGTGGCGCCTCTTTGCCTTTGCTCTCTGCGTTTTCTCTTTATCTTCTTCCTCCTCCTTTCTACCTCTCCTCCCCTCTTTTCTTTTCTCCCTTCTTTCTTCTTCCACAGCTTTCTCATCTGCTTCTTTTCCTTTTATGTCTTTCTCCTCTGTCCCCATCTTTTTTACTCTTTTCTTTTTTCCCTATCACACCCCCTCTTTTCTTTGTGCATCTTTCTCCTTTGTCTCCCTTTTTTTATTTTTATTTGTTTTTTATGGAAATTGCTTGTCTTGAGTGCTTTTCAAGATGCTGTCGAGGATACCGTTAGTTTGTAACGAATATGATTCATTGCAGAACAAAGAGAGACTCTTATTTTTGTGATTTCCTTATTCGTATTTTATATTTATATATCCATTGTTTGAGATATCTAATTAACTGTGTATTTTGACTGAATGCATAAGAATTGATGGTTTTATTATAAGCCCAGAGTTCCTCTTGTGTGATTCGGGTGCTCAGGTTCATGTATGTTGTAAAGATTTTCCCTCACTTGGAGCTCATAATTGCAGTCCGGCTTGATTACGTGTTTATTATGAGACCTCCCAGTTGGGGCTTTGGTTTTTATGCATTAGGTTCTTTCTTGAGCGGGAGCTTCTTTGGACCAAATCCACGGCATGCCAGGATGACTGCAGTTTTGTAATACACAGTGTCTTCCTTTTGTTATATAGTCTTTGACCAGACACAATTCGGCGTTTTTCTGTGTCAAAGGTTCTAAGTTCAGGTAACGAGGACCTCGTCATTATTGCTCCTCGTTTGCGACTCGACTCTGGGAGATTTTATTCGACCTCAGGGCTCTTGCTTAGTGCAAAGGCTAGAGCGAATGGGGTCTCAGAGTTCTTGATACGTGACGATCTGTGGCCCATAGTACCTCGGGAGGTATTCTGACTTCTTTAAGATCCTCAGAGGCTTGGTTCAGGCTGACTTTGGAGTTCGATGGTGACGGCTGTCAGTTTGTTGTAGTGTATTTGCGGCCCAGTAATAATTTTTAATCAGAGCTTTCAGCACAAAATCTACGAATTTAGTGTTGTCGGGCTGACATTATGTGCGATACCGGGGGCTCTTGGGATGCAAAATCTGCACCATGATGGCTTAAGTGCCAGAAATTGCGTATTTTTGCTTTCTGTAATCTTGGTAAAGTTCATTACGCCCTTGGTAGGAAATAATCCACTGCGACAATTATGAATTTGCATTGGCCCTTGCCGATGGGCAGGGGTCCCAATATGTCCAACCCCCACTGCTGGAAGGGCCAGGGGCTGGTAATTGACGTCAGGGGCTCTGACGGGAGGCGTGATATTTTGGCGTGTTCCTGGCAGATTCTGCATCTCTTGACTAAGTCGGTCGCATCTTTAAGTATCGTGGGCGGTAGTATCACAGCACCTCAAAGCTTTTCACCTTGCGTTCGAGCTCAGATATGGTTCCTGTGCAGCCGTGTACTTCTCTTAGCACATATTGATGTCTTCTCTGCGATGCATCTTAGGGAAAGGTGTGAAGAATCACCAGCTTGTAAAAGGCTTCCTTTGTGGTTGGTAAACCTGGAAGACCTCACTCTTATCTTAGGCTGCTTCTTCGGGTCGTGCAGTGGGATTCGGTCATTAGTATAATCCCAAATAGGGTCCATCCGGTTCGTTTCCGGATCCTATTTGAGGCGACCACCATCGCTGTAAGATCGATCAGGTTACGCGGGTATTCGACAGGCGTTGACCAGCCGAGATCTTCTTGCAAGGCCGTGGCTAGTTTTGCCAGGGCGTCGGCTCAGTATTCTGCATTACGGGGGCGTACTTGACACAGACAATACAAACTTTTTAGCAAATCCACGGACCTTTTGGAGATATAGAACCATACGTCTCACTTTTGGCCTCGTATGTATCTTGATGCGCGACCACCGGTTAGAATTGGCTGTGGACCTACAGGCCAGTGGAGCCTCTAATGAGTGGGCGAGGTTGGGCTACTATGAGCGGCCTCGTACTCGGCCCGTTGTTGAAGCATGGAACCCAACAGATCGCGTGTCAATGTCTATCCCATACGGTGAGGTGAAGTTAAACTGCTCCGCTCCCCTGTGCGTTTGAGGCTCCATCTATAGAGAGTTTCCATATGGGGAGGTCGTCCTTTGGCCCGAGGCTCGGCCGCAAGTTCTATCAGCGCCAAATTCCAGCGTTCAGCTAGGACTGTCCCTTTGCTGTGGAGTTTCGGCTTTGTGTTTTGTCTTCGAACTCGCTTAGCTCTATGGCCCGCTGTCAACCTTAGGAACCTCTGGTTTGTGTAACACACCTGCCATTGGGTGCTCGGTTGGGACTTCTATGGTGTGAGCACAGGCTAAGGCAAGAAGCTTTATTTGCAGTCGCAGTGCTGTCATCAACTTTTCCATTCCTCGGGTACCTCTCCTCCGCTCCCTGGAGCTCGACTACGATGTAGTAAGTAGGTCTTGGACTCGCTCTTTATCTCGTTGAGAGCTGCCTTTGGTTGAGAGAGTTTGATCACGGTGAGTCTGGTAAGGGTTCTCCATACATAGGACTTACTAGAATGGGAGGAGAACTTCGGTGCGTTTTAATGTCGTGAATGTGTACATTTTTCGATCTAGTGAAAGGCTTTCTTAGGAACTTGGGAGAGGCTTGCATTTATCACTCGCCACGGATGCGAAACGACTTAGAGAGTTGCAATCCTTCCTATCGACCTTTGGACCTCCTTTATTCTGGCGTGTATATGACAATGCTTTTATTTTGTAGGATTCTTCAATTCCTGTGGTTAACTATGAAACCCGAAATTTTTCCATTGATCTGCCGAAGTATTTAGGCGGTTGACTTCATGTTATAATTCTCAGGGATGATGCCTCGGAGAGATGGAGTGATATGGAGATTGGACTTAGTGGACTGCAGCATGTCGTCTATGTATACCTCCATTGTTGCACTATCTTGCTTTGGAACAGTCGGTTTACTGATACGGTAGGTTGCTCCTGCGTTCTTAGTCAAACGGCATCACCCGAATATGATGAGTTCCTTGTCTTTGTGTGAGCAGAAGTCTTTCACCAGTCATAAGGGTCCATCTTTGTCTGGTTGTAGCCAGGAAAAATGCATCCATAAAGCGAGAAGTTCGTGGCTGCTTGTGGCTTCCGCGATGAGTCGATTCTCGGTAGAGGAAGCGTCAGCCGGGCATGCTGTTTATATCGGTGAGGAAGTCGATGCAGAGTCGCCACTTGCCATTGGCTTTCTTGACGAGTACAACGTTAGCTAGCCACTCAGGGTATTCTACTTCTCTTATCGCTCCTGCTTGGAGGAGCTTGCCGACCTCCTCATTGATGGCCTTTTGCCTTTCTGGTGCGAAACTTCGGCCTTTTTGCTTGATCGGTTTAAAGGAGGGGTTGGTGTTGATCGTAGTGATCGTGTGGGGTGATTCCTCCCATGTCATTGCTTCAGCGTACAAAGCTGTCTCTATTCTATTCGAAGCTGGTGAGGAGGCTTTTGAGGTCTTCCGCCAATTTAGATCCGATGTAAGCGAGATGTTCCGGGTCGTCATCCAGTGATATTGGTTCCAGTTCCTCTGAGGGTTCGGGCCGGGTGAGTACCTCGTCACGCATGTCAAGCTCGTCTATACTCACGCTGTCGACCGCTCTTGGTTTCATGGAGGCTGTGTGTGTTCCACTGGCCACCCGATCTCCTCGGACCATCGGAGCCCGATTCCTTTGTTGGAAATTTGATTATCATGTGTGATGCCCAGGGGATGGCTTTTATTGCGTTGAGGATGGTCTTTAGCAACATATTATGGTACGACGGAGATCCACTATAAGGAACTATTTGTCGTCGTTGCACGGCGAAAGTTCTCCCAGGTGAGCTACCGGTTGGATCGGGCCCAGCGGTAATACCTTCTCTGAAATCCTTGGATGTGTCTTGGCCCGGGGTCTAACTTCTCTTCCAATACCCATTTTATCGGTGCGCTGAAGATGATGTTAGTGAACTCCATTATCAATTAAAACCCGATGAACCGTTGTATTAGCCCTGATTACGCGAACTACGGTAGTCGTCATGGGTCTTTGGCACCTTCAGTCGTGTCGGAGAGCGTGATGGTAGTGTCGTCGAAGTGGTAGCTTAGATCGCCTTATTTCCCCCATGTGCGCTGATCTTATCTTTGCGTAGAGTGGGCTTTTTTAAGGCCGTCGTTTCCTCCTCGGTAAGTCCTCCGAGATCCACATGGATTTCTCGAGTGTTGGTCTTGAGAAGTTGCACTGCAGTGGCGGTTCTTGGCCGGGAGTCGAGTTATAGTTCACAGGCACGACTTTGGGTTTGATTACGGGTTGGTTCCTGGAGATATGAAGCGCGAAGGTATCATGGCCCGTATCAAAATGTCTATTTCTCTTCTTAGTTTGTATCTAGTTGTCAGGTCACGTGTAGTCCACTGTGGAACTTCGCCAATGCTGGTGTTATCCCTTGTCGCGGGATCGATTTCATCCCAGTCGGCCATCTCAGAATTTAACTCGTTTACGCACCTCATCAGGACTTGTAATCTTGAGGCCGTTAGTGAGTGACGTTGTGACGGGTAATGTCGTGTCGCGGTTCACGTTAATTTAAATGGTTCTGGGGACTCCCAACCTTTTGGGGATCGGCCTCCGTCCTATGCACGGGGATTTCCTGCGGTGGAGTCTTGTCGGCAGGACTCGCCTCGTGATGCGTACGTAAGTCCTTTTTCTTTGCGGAGGCGGAGGAGCTCCTCCTTCTTTGATATAGGGCCTCCTCGCCGTTTATGTGCTTGCGCTGGCGGGACCTCGGCCATGCTGGCTTGAGGGTTCTTTGAGATGGAGAGACATCGGGGTCCTTTGATTATGCCTTGACAGCGATGAAAATTTGTGTTATCGAATTTTCGTCGAATCGTCTATCTTTAGAGACTCGGCGTTGAATCTTTGCACATATGATTCAAACTGCGATCCTTGTTTGATGAATTGATAGATGTGTTCGGCTTTAAATGCGTCCTAGCTCCGATGAAGTGGGAACGAGCGCAGCCATTCTAGTTCCACTGAATGGCGAGATAGATGATGGGGAATTCTTGAACCGGGCCGGTGGCCCTTTGAGCGTAGTGGCGAAAGCCACACCCGCCTGAGGTCCGATACCCGTGCGACTCCATCTGATTTTGTAAGGAGTATTAAGGTGATCGGCGGGATCTTGACTCCATCGAATGTTTCTACGAGGCATTGAATTTTGTTGGAAGGGAAAATCACGACGCCGGTACGTGAAGGGAGATTCGGTTCTTGCACGAGGTATCCATAGTATCAGGGCTCGTCCCTTCACCTACTTCCTTTCTGTGGATGAGCTCTTGTTGAAGGTTTTGAACCTCTTGCTCCCACATTGTTCCCTTGCTTCTGATTGAGGTGGTTGGCGCTTCGTTCACGGCGCCTCTGGGCATAACCGTTTCCCCCTGCATTGCAGGGCCAGCCTCCATGCCCCCTAGCTTGAGCGGACTACATGCATGGTGCCGAGAGATGTAGCGACCAAGTTGTTCTTCGCGGGGAGGAGGTATGTTCTGGGTTTGGTGTCTCCTGGTGATGTTGTGTCACGCACGGTAGTACGCTCTGAATTCTTGACCGGTGGTTGGCCAGTGACGCCCGCCGTTTGTATTGGCTTGCATTGTTTCCGCAGATCCCAAAGTGCTGTTTATTCATATCACCTGGTGGATTCCGCATCCTCGGTGGATTAGTGTTACTCTGCTTGTGTTCACTTGTTGATACCATCGATGTGAGGAATCGAGTTATGTTTATGAAGGAATTGTGTTGGGCGACAATGATGATGCCCTTTTCCAGCGGTGAAGTACATGGCGCTGAAATTAACAAGTTGGACAAGAGGCTATTTGGTGGGCTGAGCGAGGATCTTTGGGTCGTTGAAATTTTGAGTTAGGATCAACTGCAAATGTCGATCCTACGGGCTCTGGATGCGGTCACGTTCTGAGAAGAACGAGGAGGGAAGAAGAGTAGGCGAGGGAGCTTCGCCCAGGGGCCGCTCCGTGCCCTAAGTGATTCTTTACGAGAGGAAAGAGAGAGAATGTTTAGGTTGCTTGAAGCGTATTGGTACCTTTTAGTGTGGGCAGGCCTGTATTTATAGTGGTGTGTCATTTGGGCGATGGTTGGGGTTCCTTCCACTTTGGAGGGATAGGTTTCCTCATGTAGTCGACCTTAGATTTAGCGATGGATTAGTCAAAGGAGTTTATTTGGAATAATCATCTAGCTATATTGAGTGTGGTCAATGGTGCCCATTTGCTTTAGTCCCTTTATAATAGGACTTGATTGGACGAATAGGACGTCTTTTAGGGAATATTCTATCTTCTGTTATTTGTAAAGATATGGTTTGACTGGCTATGTATGGGCCTTCCTGTTCTTCCAAATCCATGTTGCGGGCCCCTATGATGGAGCGCTGTTTGTTATAGAGGGCCGGCGAGACAGGTTGCCGCTCTCGGGCTGGCGTGTGAGTGGCTCGCTTTTCAACGGAAGGCCGTTCATGCGTACTCAGATCTAGATTTCAACTTTGACCTCCCAGCAGAGGAGCGGGGAGTCTTAAAGTCAAATTATTTGGGCGGTTATCTCTTTGAGTCCTTCAATTCATAGTCGATGCACAGATTTCTTGGATATTTATGCTTTCTGATGTCGACCTCTACACTTTTTTGTTGGGCACGGGGCTTTGATACATAATATTAGCCTTCCTTTTCAGTAAATATCGAAGATCATTGCTTGCGCCAGAATGATGGGCTCTCCTCTGTTTTGACTCACTCCCAGACCCAATTCAGCCTCCACAGTCTGGGCCAACTTATCTTGCGCAGCTTAAGACCTTTAACCTCTCGAGAAACTACGCCCTCCAGCCTTAGTCAAAGCGCTCGGGACCTCGTTCTCTATTTTGCCAGAAACACAGTGGGTAAATTCTTCAACCAGATGAACATCTTCTGAGTTATATCTTTCTTCAGATCCTGTGACTCATGCTCAGAAGTGAAAGCCACCTTCGCTTTATAAATCAGGCGATCTTTACATGTTTTTCATTGATTTGGCCTTATCGGCAGGCCCTTCAAATGGGTGGCGATCTGGCATGTCGAGACGGGCATAGTGTTCGGCGGAATGAGCATGAAATAAACACAATTACAGGACTTATAAACAATCCTGAAAAGACAAGTCAAAGCTTCATCAGCCGGCAACTCGCCGAACTCCAGCGTTGGACTCAGATGGCGGAGTGTTTGTATGATGGCACTAGAGCAAAGCCACGGTGCGCGGCTTTTTTTAGCCTGATTTTTCGACTCGCAATCCCTCGAGGAAGTGACTTGGCATTGTCCGAAGGCGGATTCCATAGTTCTGGTGACCGTCTGGCGTAGTAGGTTGCCGATATACATGGCGATGGTAGGAAGAACGGTAAGGTCAAAACCGGGGTGTGGCGCTGCCAGAATCTGGGGCGGAAGAGGGTGTTTTAGATTCTTGAACCTGATTAGGGTGGTGATGCGGTTCGGCTCTGGGCGGGAAGGGAGGGCCTTGCCCAGAGATTCTAGCTTGTCGGCCCGGGCGGCATTGCACCGCTCGGTTCTCGAAACGGAGAAGAAGGAGACACCGGTTTCGAATCTTGGCGGAGCGACGGTCCTTCTCGAGGAAGGAGCTTGGTTTTCACTCTTCACACTCAGGGCTTCCGAGACGTCGCCCAAATGAACTAAAATCTCTCCTGGTGGAGTAAGCGACGATGAGTGAGGAAAAACTCTGAGGTAGAAAGGCGGGGCCTCGAAAGCGATAGAGCGATGAGAGGCTGACAAATTAGAGGCTGGGAATGTTCGGCTGTCGATACAACGTGGGAGCGACGAGACAATTCCTCAGCGCTAGAGCCGCAGTGACATCTCGAGTGATCGCTAAGGTCGAGGCGAGACATGGGAAGCATAAGGAGCTTAAGGTCGGGAAAAATTCGATCGTCTTTAGGCTGAGTCTCAAACCAAAGTAATACAAACACTTTCTGAGTTGCTCGGTAGCTCCGTCTGGGCACACCAGGTTGTCATCCCTATCAAAGAGTCATACTCCCGATTGGAACCACTACTTGAAGAAATATCGTCCTTTCATGGCCAAGTGCGAAGAAGGAAGGTCAGAGATCACCAGAGGAGACCCACAACGTCTGGAAAAATAAATAAAACCCTCTGTAGTAGCCCTTGATTTGAAAAGATGAAGGAGCAGGCCACATTGGGGACATGAGCCCTCTGTCCTTAAAAAGACCAATAAACCAGCTAAATACCTGACCATTGGGAGCCCAGGCGGGAAGGCGGTGTAGTGTTGAAGAACTTCTTTTATGAAGGATGCGAAAGGAAGCGAGCCGTTATTAAAAGCGACGAAAAGCATACCATACCCGGTGCGAGCGGTGTAAGGTCAAAACATCCAGGGGACCATATTCGGACACGAGGAGCGGAGTGCCTTCGTAAAGTAGACTCATGCTGAAGGACCCAGCCTACCCAGGGGCCCACCTTCGCGACATGCGAGCAGCGGTCTTGAAGTCCGACATGGATGCATTTGATCAGGTTTATCTTCTTTTACCTTACTAAGGAAGGGAAGCCTCGGGAGGCGGGTTGAGCTGTGTTTGTCGACAAGCGGGAACATCCCAGCTGCCGGAGGCAGGCATCAACGAAGAATGTGTTGATCACATGAGTGGAAGAGCGATTTGGACCCATGACGTGGCAAGCGGTATAAACGAAATCGACGTGAACCCCTAGAGCTCGTCGTATCAATGTCGAAAGAAACCTGACAGACGGGAGCGCTGCGGGCGGGAATGAGAGGAAAGAAGAGAAAACGCCCGAAAAGGATTGACACTAAGCAGACGGAGAAAATCGGAGAGCGAAATACAAAACGCGAGAAATATAAAGACAAAAGTGGGGAGTTTATGAGGCCAAAGGAAGTCGAGCGCGGGAAGGTGACAGAAACAAGGGAAAACAAAGGGCATATGAAAAACAAAAGCGGCACGAAACTTCGAAGAGCCATCATTAACGCACCGCGTATGGCGGTCAGTTAATTAATCCACATCGGCGGACGCGGGGGAAATAACAACCGTCGAGTTAATCACAGCCCTTGCCCACGCGGTCGTACACATGGTACGGGGGAGCGAAGCGTGGGGGAATAGGGTGGACGAGTATCCCGCTCGCCGGCCCAGATGAAGCGGGGGTGCGTGCCCGCCAGTGTCCTTCCATAACGGCCGAGACAAAGGCCCGACCCGTTAGGCCCGAACATGGATTTGGAAGAAACGAGGAAGGCCCATTTTAGCCCGGTCAAACCATGCGTCGCTGCAAATAACGAGAAGATAGAATATTCCTAAAAGACATCTGATCGTCAGTCAGGTCCTATTATAAAGACGGAAAAACAACGAAGACCATTAATTGGATACTGATGAGGAAGGGGAGGATTATTCAGAATAAACTCCTTATTTATTGAAAATCCATCGCTAAATCTAAGGTGACTACATGAAACCTATCCTCGAAGGGAAGAACCCACAATCATCGTCAGGTGGATGTATATCCATTATAAATACAAGGCTCTAACACTAAAAAGTGCGCCAGTACTAAGCAACTCAATGATCTCCTGCCACTCTCGAAAGAATCGACTTAGGCATCGGGCGGCCCAGAGCGGCTCGCCGGCCCTTCTTCCCCTCACGGTTCTTCTTGCGGGAGCGTCACAGCATCCAGGGCTGTAGATCGACGATGCGATGATCTAACCTAGCCCCAGCGGCCAGCATCCTCGGTTCGATACCGATGAGTCTTGGTCCAACCCGGCGACCCGCGCCTCGGTATTCCGGTTGAAAGATGTAAAAATCCAAGAACAAAGTACTTTCGAACCAATAATAGATTATTACAATGATGTGATATAAGAAGCAAGAACATAATGTTAGTAAATAATTGTTTTCAAAAAGATTTTGTTCCATATGGAAAAAGGATAAGAACCTTTTTGAGTTTATATACTAAAACCCATTTATGGGTTTGTATAAGGCTTGAGATGAATGAAGGCTTTGCATGCACAAGAAATGGGCCAAAAGCCCGATTTTAGTACAAATCGATGGATTTCCTTGTGCGTGCTTGAATACCATGGGACATATTTGGTTTTGCTCAAAATCAATTTTGTTTTGTTTGCCTACAAAAAAACCTTTGCTTTAATTTTCAGCCTTAATAGCCAACAACCATATTTTTTAATTTCAAATCAAACTATTACAACTTAGTTTTCATATAAATTGAAACATGTGTTGGTGTTAAAAAAAAAGATTCTTCCCTTTGTTCTTCCTCCTATTCTCTCAGTTGTTCCTATTCTAGAGAACCTTCAAAAAAACTGTTAAATTCTGGAGAATAGAATTCCTAAGGATAGTGTTATGAAAACACGCCTCAGTTAAATTTATCTTCTTACAAACCACCTCTCCATTTACAAGTACACCATTAGTTCCGGACGTACCAGCAGTCTCCAAATTAAATTTTACACCTATTGCCTTCTCCTCATTCAAACAACCAGTAGTAACAACACAGAGTACTACAACATTATAATGCAAGAACCAAGAACAAAGTATTACAACAATGTAATGCAAGTGAATAGTGTTGTCACCTTGATCGTCGGCAGGGGCACGACCTTATTATCAGCACACCAAAGGGCGATTCAACAACGGTGGGCGGTATCTCAGATGTTAAATTAAATAAAAACATGGAGAGGAAGAAGAGGTTCGTACAGTCGGGATTGCATACCTTCTCATTGTGGAGATCCTCTTGATTTATAGAGGGTGGTTTGGAGAATCTCTCCCTCTTTCTCTAGAAAGAATCACCATTTTTTTAGGAATGAAATATTTCTTTCCTTATAAAAGACTAATTCTTCCTTATCAGGGATTAATCTTCCAAGAAGTAAGGGATTTGGAAGCTAGGAAATTCGGGGATAAATACCTTTTGCGTATTTCCTGCCTTTATCCATTTGTCCATAGCGAATTTGCTATAAGTAGGAGGACGGCCGGCTGGGGGACTTGAAACTCTAGACAGGCTGTCCTGAGGCTAACCTTTGGGAGGATACTTCGAATAGATGGGCATTTGGATTTCCCGTCTAGGTAGTGCCTACCAGTTTTGATATGGAAGGTGGGTTTGGGCCGCTTCATATCGTGGGCTAGGCGGACCATGGATTGGGCTGATCGAGACCTGCGCCCATTGAGTAGTGGGTTTTAAAACCCATGGTACTCCTGTGCCCTACTTTTTGTATTTGGAGTTTTATGCTTTTCAGTTGGAAAATCTTTGTAATATTAAATGTTGAATTTGGAGAATTGAATGTACAGAGGCGATGCTCTCATGGCTTCAAAGCGAGGAATTAGAGCCATGCTTCATAATATCTTGCATCTGTATTGTGGCGCATTTAATGCATGATCGGCTCCTTACCTACAAATAAGGGTATGGGTTGCAATAGTGGTTTGTTTATGTTTTTCTCCCCGAGTTTCTAACTCTTGAGCTTTTCCTTTTCTCACGCTTCCAGGAACTTTCCGTTCCAAGGGACAGACTTTGGGCTCTTGACTCTTTGTATTTGTTGATTTACTAAGGTGGGTTCTGCATCTCAAACATTCTTTTTATCGCTAGTTTGTTTGAGTGTTTTTGTGGTTGGGGGCGTCCTACTAGGTTTTACGAAGGTTTTCTCTTCTCACTTTCTTAGGTTTTGTCACTAGTGGGATGTCAAACCTCCAGGGTGTGGGTTTCTTTCCTTGTGGAGTTTGGGTTTCCATCTTGCTTAATACTGGACCTTAAGGCCGACCCTTATGTTTTTTGTTTTGTTTTTATGCTTTTTTTACTTACCTATATAATGGCAAAAGGGGGGTTACGAAGGTTTCAACGATCCAGGGCAGGTGTCGGAGGTGATTCCCACGGAAAGCACTCTTATGCTTCGATCCTAGTTGTTATTATGTTTGTAGAGCAAGCGAGGTTGTACGGCTTCTTGGAGTTCTTGTCAGAAATGTCAGTGCGGAGGTGTCAGACGACCACTTTACTACCTCAATTGTGAGACGAGATCACGCCATCTACTTCGCGAAGCGGAGTTCGTGAGGGCTTAGCTTCTGTCTACATCGTTGGTGAAGCCGGTTTGCCACTTTACTTGGGCACATACGCACCGTACACCGAATGTTTTCAAATCTGCTTGGTTGTATTAAATGCTGTTCTCTTACCAATTGGACATCTCGTTGGTGGTGTTTTGTTACACTTTGAGCTTAGGACCGGGGCCACTGTTTATGTCGGCCCACGGTCCACAGTGATTGTAACTTGGCTCCCCGACTCCCCCAAAATGGAGGCAAAATGGGTCGTCTTAGTTAGGGGCCCATGGCACGTGATGCCTGGCTCTCTCGGGCTTCTTTTTTATATGAACCAGCCCCTCTCATTCCTAGGTTTGTTTTGGTTTTGATGTAGCTCGTATGTTTCTAGGCGTTCTTGTTTATTGACATGCCCCTGTTTTCTTGATGATTTGTACGTAGGCGTAGGCGAGGCTGACTGATCAACTGGGTGGAGAAGGTAAGGCTGGACTACATAAGTCAGCTACTTGATATCACAGAGAGGTAGCGCAACCATGAGCTCCTTATGTATGTAAATAATCTGCGGGAGCTGGGCGCTAGTCCTTTCCTGTACATAGTGTCAGTTCTTCCCCGTCCACTGCCCTCCGAGATTGTTAAGGGCGAGCACTTCGTTCTCTTGGATCTCCTGAAGCTAATACCAAGGGGCTCTTCGCAAGATGATTTCTCTCTAGAAACCTTTGTTCGGTCGTACTGCCTACCCTTATCCATGCTAGATCCCAAACTTGCCCCCAGACGGTGAAGAAAAAGAAGAAGCAGGCTGGGCGGGTAAAAGCTGTTGGCGAGGGCTTAGGGGGGTTCGTGGACTAGATGAATCCTACAGTTAGCGAATCGACTGAAGAAAGGGAGGCTGAAATGTCTAGCATCACCGCTAAGTTTGTTGCAGCGTGCGCGGCCGTCGCCCGATGCTCGAGGAGGCTACTCGGCTCACGAGGTTCACAGACGGAAGCTAAAACGGTTTGATCCGAAGGAGACTCGAGAGAAGAGCCCAGCGGTGGTGTCGTGGATTCTCCTAAACGAGCCCCCGACGACGTGCTCGCTCTAGGAGGCTCTGCCCAGGGCGCTCTCAATCAGGCCTCTGCAACCTTTGGAGGATGGGGCTCAGGGCGGAGGATCTCCAATGCGACAGGTTGGGGCTCAACAATTAGCTCTTGATCGGGCCTTTCTGATCAGACTTGCTATGGTTGGCTCACGTAGGGCGAGGATGGTCGACCGGATGGTGTTGAGCTCTTATGTTCAATCGATGGAATGGGACCGTCCATCCGTGGATGCATCGGTCCTGATCACAGAAAGTAGCTCGGTGATTGATCAGCCCAGTGGGCTCCTTGACTAGAGGATCTCCATTGTGCACATGCACGATCTCTACCCCACTATTCTCTGAGTGCCGGTGGTGGCTCGTGTCGAGGAGTACTCTATCACTTACCCCGACTTGATGGACAAAAATTCTTTCCAGCGGGTGGTTGATGATGGGATGTACATCCGTCTTACGACTTAATGAGTCGAGCCTAGGCCGGTATGGCTAAACTTCTATCGTTTTGAATATTGGCTTTATGTTATGATTCTCTTAGTCTTTTTTGAGCCGTCACCGCTGCTCCAGAATGTGGCCACGACAACATAGAACTTCCATACCGTTTGGATGGCCTTAGGAAGTTGTGGCTATGCCCCAATCGACTACTCTAAGCATATTGCTGCCTAGAAGAGTCTCTAGATAAGGCCAAGTCCTGGTCTAAACATTGGGAACGGAAGGCCGAGACACTTGGAGAAATGAAGAGACGGGAGGAGGGACAGGGGCTAAGGAGGAAGCTCGGGTTGGGTTGGCTAGTTGCTCTTCAGTGACCTTCAGGCATGGGTGGAGGAAGCCGGAAGCATTATTCAAAACAAAGACCATGGTTTGGGATGACGGACATCTCTTCTGGCTGAGATTGAGGCCGACAAAGGATGGGTTGCTCCCCTTTAGTCCAGTGGTAGGGCAAGGCCGTGGATGAGAGGATTGCAGGCGCTTGGAGGTGATATTTTCGTACGGCTACGGGTGTTGTGCATTTAAGCACAACATCTATGGGGATCTTCCAGAGGTCCTAGATTGTATGGTCGACTCCTCCATCCCATTGCCTCCTGAGTTCTTCGCGAATCCCAAGTGCCTCTCGGTCTGTTGCCATTGAGGGTCAAACTGACTAGAAGTTCATACGAGTGAGGCGGTGCAGGAACTGGAGAACCTCTCATCGGGACTAGGCGCTCTAATCACCTCTTTCTTCCTTTCTCTTTTGTAAGGGCCTTGTTCGGTACCCAGGGACTTATGTACTTTTTAGCGCCTTTGAACCTTTGTGTAAATATCATTTTGGCTCATTTCTTCCCTTTGTATATTCCAGACGCCATTGGCGTACTTATAAATCTAAGCTTACTTAAGCTCTTGAGAGCTCCCTTCCATGAAGTTTAGCTAGGTTAGTCGTTTCGAGGGTGTAAATATCGAGTTAAAGCTTGGTAGAGCTACTAGTAGGCTAGCAGGCTTAGAGCCTAAAGCCTGGTCTTTTGAAAGTGCTAGTAGGCTTAGAGCCACAAGTCCTAGTCTTGTTAAGTGCGGCCCAGGGCTTAGAGCCTAAGTTTGGTCTTTGAAAGTGCCGGTGTAGAGCCACAAGTACGGGTCTTTTGTTTTGATGACCCCAGAGCCATAAGTTTAGTCTTTTGAAATGAGGTGTAACACCCAAAATTATACTAACGGTTTATAACATGTTTAGGGTATGAAAAAGTAAGTATATTTTCAGGAATAAAATAAAGATAAAAATAAAACAAAAGAACTTTTGGAATTAATACATCGTTAAGGGTAATTTAATAAATTACCAATTCGCGTGAGGTTATAATTAATAAGTTCATATGCCCAGTAGAAATATGCATAAGTTAAATCAGGTAATAGAGTTGGAGGACCAAAGAGTAATAAAAGAAAGATATTAGAATGAAATAAGGATGAAAATTGTGGAAGAGGCAAGTGGCTTAAAGGAAAGAGGGAGGAAGTTTCCTCCTTGTTGGAAAGTGAAATAAAAGGGATAAGGCAAGAAAATAAATATCTCATTTTAGTGTTGGTGAAGAGAGAGAAGAAGAAAGAGAAAAGGAAGAAGAAGAAGAAAGAAGAAGAAAAAGAAAGAAAGAAAGAAGGAGAAGAAAATAGAAGGTCACGAGGTATGGAATTACTAAATTTGGCAAGGTATTGGTATGGAATTTGAGTATGGGTATGGATCGTTTTGGGTTGTATGGAAACTATAGAGTATGGAGATCCAGTTGGACTATAAGTTTAGATGCCATGGTTAAGAACCCTCTATCTTGTGTATGGTTTGAGTTTAGGAACTCTAAACTCATTTTTGTAGGGTTGAGTTAAGAAAAGAGCTTTAAGGCTCCTAAATATGTGTTTGAGGTCTAGTTGCAAGTTAGACAGAAAATTCCCTATTGTTGATCATATGCGATAAGCTAGGATCTTAGAACGGGTTTTTGGGTTAGAAATACAGGGAATTCAAGTGAGTCCTTCTAGTAAATTGTAGCCACATCAATGAACTTGATGTTAGGCTCTAATTTCTCGATTTGGACCTCTGTAGACCAAGTTATGGTCCCTTTTACGAGAGTTGATCCATTTAGGTCTGGTCGGTCGGTTCTGCCAATTCGGGTCAACTAGCCGGACCATAGAACGGGTTTTTGAGTCAGAAATAAAGAGAATTTGGAAGTAAGTCCTTCCAAGAAATTGTAGCCACATCAATGAACTTGATGTTAGGCTTTTGAATTTCTCAATTCGGACCCCTGTGGACCAAGTTATGGTCTTTTTACTCTGAACAGTCAAATGGGTGAGAGGTCAGCCATGAGTGCGTCGAATAGAATTCGACGGACCTCATGCGTGAAGGTCGACACACTCATGCGCGGCCGAGAGGTCGGCACCTCATGCAAGCGAAATTGACGGACCTCATCATAGGAGTCAGCAGACCTCGTCCTGAAGAACTCAACTCGTCATGCGAGGAAGTTCAACTTGTCATGTAGAGCTTAACGTCCTGAAGAGCTTCGGCTTTCGTCTGTAGAGAGTGAGCTCGTCACTTGATTCAGCTCGTTGGAAATGCAATTCGACTCGTCCAGGTATTTGCGCGCGACCTCCACGCCGGTCTTATCCGCTCGTTTGAACTCCGATTTGGGTGTTCTTGGAGCTCTATGGAAAGCCCCGGTAGGTCAGGAATCCATCCACTTATGCCTGAGAAGATATTAGATGTCAGACCGAGGTGGAGCTGAGCTTCGTCACTTAAGTCGCGACTCGTCGGTGGTGGCTGATAAAGGCCCGACTGCGCATGACCTCCAACGGAGGTCATATCTCCTTCGTTTGAACTCCGATTTGGGTGTTCTTGGACTCTATAGAAGCCCAGCGCTGGGTCAAGAATCCATCCATATGCCTGAGAAGATGAGATGTCGGGCGAGGTGTTAGACTGGGCTCTTAGTCACTTGGTCTGGCCTCGTCGGTTAGTCGGCTCGTCAAGGCCCGACTGCACACTTGACCTCAGACTTCGGAAGGTCATAGCGCTTCGTCTGAACTCCAGTTCGAGTGTTCTTGGACTCTATAAGAGCTCATTGAGTCAGAATTCATCAATAGATAGAATGATAAGATTGGAACTCATATTAGTCCTGAAACATGAAACAGTAGGCTACGTAGGTAACTATAGTTATTCATATTATGAATTCATAAATAACTCATAAGCATCTGGGGGTAAACATAGTTATTTATGCATACAATGAGACATGAAAAATGAAAAGTTCTTGAATAAATGATTGTATATATATATATCACATATGATTCTGCAAGACGCTGATAATTATTCGAATATGAGATATATCTTGAGCATAATACACATTGATTATGCGCTTAGAACACAGTAGAGAGTTAGATGAGTGCCTGGGAAAAATAAGTGCGCAGCATACAAGTTCTGTCTCGGGGGCCCAGTTTAGATTGATGATAGTCCGTTTGGATCACGGTGGCCCCGAAAGGGTCACCACAGCGCCTCTGGGCCCTCATGGATAGTCCTTTATCGTCTGATGATGATACTGCTCCAATTATCATATTACGGGAATAGGTCTTTGTCTCAAATGCAGTGATACATTCGGGTATAATATATCCACAGGCGCCTCCCAGGGCTTTTATAAATAATTCATTGTCTCGCCTGATGATAACGAGCGCCGGGCCCTCATGGACCCTTTGTTTCATACCGATGAATCTGGCGCAACAGGCCCTCATGGTTTCTGTATCCACTTCTAAGGTTTATGCGGACATGAAACCTTAAAAGAAAATGACGGTATGTGCAAATGAAATAGAAGATGATATGAAGCCTTATGCTTGCTATGTGATGATAGTATCTGATTAAGAACAAGAAGTAAAATACAAGTTGACATGAAAGTATATGGATGATGATGAAATGGAATTGGTTGTAGTAAGTATATATATGAGAAATGATAAGAATCTGTAACTGTTATATGTATTATATGCATTTGTATAGAAGTGTGGTGACCTTAGTAGAGGTCATCCATGTGTATTAATTCCCACTAAGCGTAAAGCTTAGCACGGGTATTCAATCCGTGTAGGTGTCTGAAGAGGGAAGCGAGAGGAATGGACAATCCATGTGTGAGATAAGGCCACACATCAATAGGTGCCTTTGGAAGACCTTAGATTACATTTGTATATGAAATTTTTGTATGATGTAAATATTATGGAAATGTTAAACACTTCCATATATGGAGCTTGTATATATATATTTTGTAATCAGCTCTGCGTATAATACAAATTAAATGTAACATTATATGAATGAACTTAGCTTAAAGTTTTATCGTGAAGGAAAAAAAAAAAGAGTGACCCTCATGACACATATCTTAGAGTTGGCGTCGAGGGTTACTACAAGAATTGAAGTAAATAATGCTTTTAAAGAACACCTGAATTTTCATATGCCAAAAATTCTAAAAGAAATTTTATTGATAACCCCTTAAAGAAAACTTTACTGATAATACCTTTTAAGGTGCATAACATTCCACATTCTGGGCATTGGTGCCCCATTTAGTTTATTTAATGCGTACGACCCAGTTAGCCTTACTCTTATGATCACGTATGGCTCTTCCCAATTTGGTTGGAATTTGTTGGCCATCCGTGTTTTCAAAGACTTTTCTCAAGACTAAATCTCCGGCTCGGAATGCACGCAACTTTACATGCTTGTTGTATAAGTTTGCCATCCTGTGTTGGTAAGATGCTATACGTATAGCGGTTGCTTCTTGGAGCTCGTCTGCCATATCTAGATCCTTGGAGATGGCTTCAGCGTTAGCTGTTCTAGGAACCTTAGCTCGAAGCGTGGGCATCCCGATTTTTGTAGGAATAATGACCTCTATACCATAGGTGAGGGTAAATGGTGAAACTCCAATCGGCTTCCGGCTAGTTGTTCTATAGGCCCAAAGGACTCTCGGTAGCTTGTCTTATTTTCCCCTAATTGAGATACTTAAACTTTTTAAAAGCCGTGAGAGGATTTGTTGGATGCTTCCCCTTGGCCATTACTCTACGGGTACCGCAGGGTTGAGTATAAGTTTTTGATTTTCAACTCGAGCGAAGTTTACGTATACTTTGTAATCATTGTAGTCCATTAATAGTTATGATCTGTTGAGAATTATTCCGAACCTGACGGAATAATGATCTTCTACACAAATTGGTGGCGATCCTTGTGCTGGTGACTTGAAGCGTATCCATTTGCTAAAGTATTGTTCGTGACTAACAACAACTTTTTTTGAGTTGGGGCGGTAGGTAGCGAGTCTGACTATATCAATTCTGAAGCGAAAGGGCGAGGGCTTGTATTGAGCTAGGTCTTGAGCTGGCACCCTCGATATGGGAGCTCGTCGTTAGCAGCGGTCTCATTTCTTGACATAGGCGGCTACATCTGTTCTCATGGTTGGCCAATAATACCCTTGTCTATGGGCCTTGTAAGCGAAAGTTCTGCCGTCCGAGTGGTTTCCGTACACTCCCTCATGACGTTCTGCTAGTATATATTGCCCCTATCGGGTGGTGAGACACTTAAGATACGGCCCATCTAGAGACCGCTTGTACAACCCGTTTACAAAGGAAAATTGCGTCGCTTGGAGTTGGACCTTGTGGGCTTTGGTTCTGTTACTCGGCAATTCTCTCGTGCTTAGATAATGCAATATAGGGGTCAACCATGTGACGACCTGCGCCGTCGTACCCGCCCCGACCCGGAGGCCGAACCTGGACTTGGGGACGCGGTCCTCACTTTTCTTTATTTTTTTTAATTTTTATTTTTGAATCATTTCGAATAATCCAAATACAATTAATTTTTCAAACACATTTTAAATACTCAATGAAAATATATTTACGTAAATACCACTTTAACATAAAGGGGCCCATCATTTGATCACAAAACTCTTTTTTCATTCGATGTGGTATTTCATGCCCATTTGGTCCATTTCTCACATTTATATAATGTGACATTATTAACAGTTTTTAATATCCAAATATTTACAAAACATAATCATAGTTCAATTTTCATAATAGTGTTTGTACAAAATGAGTCGAATAATTTCATGTATGCATATGACAGAACTTTACTTATCCTCCGTGTGACTTTGACAATGACTCTAATTCACTACGGTCTACATCTTCGTACTTGTTCACTCGGTACTTGCGCAATGATAAAAGCAACACGCTAAGCATTTTCATGCTTAGTGGTTCTATATAGTATTCTCTTTCATTTTAGTTTAAGTCAAATCATACATTTTTAAATCAAAACCTTTTGATCCTTTTGAATGATCAATGCAAATACAATACATATATTCATTTCATATACATTCATTTACAATGCATTGATAATTCCAAATATGCACTTTCATATGCAATAAATCATTCAAAACACAAATCATGCATTTCATAAATATTTTTATCATTTTGCCCTTAAACAAATTTAGCCAATGTTTTCAGTGCGTAGGATAAAGAAATCACCGACACGGTCCCGTTAGGCTACAGGCCGGTATAAAAAGGTTTTATAACACAGTATGGTCCTGGCCCGGGCGCTGTTGGTTATAAGAATTGTTTGTGAATCTCTGATATTGTTATGTTGGGCTACGGATCGGGTGACTTTGCATTCACGTTTGTTCGCCGCGTCGCTAGTTTGACCCTTACTGGTATACCAATCTATCCTTAACTCGAATATGACGAATAACGTTCTATTAAGGACATTAAAAATCAGTCATAGAAATTTACAATAGGGTATATACATTTATACTCAAATAACACATTTCAATACTCATGCAATTTTTTTCATGGCAATCATTTCACAATCAATTTTCTCAAATCACTTAAAATAAATCAATATGCAGTTTTATTGAAAATCATTTCAATAATTGCACAAACAATTTTGATACTTGAAATAAGAATAGAAGAAAAAAGAAAGAGACCAAAGGTGCAGATCGCACTTAGTTCTACTCCCTCGGAATCTCGACTTCAATTAGGTTTCTTATTGCCAGCCCAATCATCAGAGAACAATATTAGTTGGCTTATTTGGGTTGGTTTCTAGTTAGGGTTGTTTTCTTCTTACACCTTCACTTACTTAAAAATTTTATGGGAGCAAATGAGTCATATTTTACCCAACTTCCTTCAAGTCCATTGTTCCTCTATAAATCTATTTTATTCAGAAATTGGAATCATCTAATTTAGAGCACCGAAGCTCCATATATGTCCTAAACATCCGTGACTATTCTATTTTCAACACCAATCTTCCTTCTTCCTCTTGATCACATAAGTAGCCAGTTTCATGGAGCAAAAGTGCTAATCTTCCTCCTACTCTCCTGGCAAGAAAAAGCCACAGCACTTTCTCTCCCATTCTTTTTCCAAAAGTGCAAAAATGCCTCTCAAAAGACTAATTTTGTTCTTTAAGCAAAATCCCTACACTAAGCCTTGTTTGGCTGGCCCCTGAAATTATCTTTTCGATTTGGCATTTAAAGGTTTCATTTCACTTTCACTTTCAATACACTTTATCACATTTCATTTTGGCATTACACTTTTCATTTATGACCTTAGATTTGCCCTCATTTGATATTTTTACCAAATTTACCGACTCTGTATAATTTACGAGTTTTATAATTTTTCTTTTAGTGAAGTTTCAACTTGAAAATACAATTTAATTTATTTTATACCACTAAGCATGTTATAAAGCGATGGAGTGGCTGAGGCGTTACAAGCTAAGAGAGGCTTGGTTCATCTATACGTTTCACTCGATGTTGTGACATAGACGATGCTGGCTGGTAGTAGATTAGGAGGAATACAGTTTCTTTTATCAGGATGGATGCAGCTACTGCTACCAAAGTGTATGCCCTTTCATTAGAGTCCCTTGGGATATGTAGTTTCTGTGCTTAAAATTCTAAGTCGTTTGCGACAGAGGCTCATATCTTGGCCATACGTTGGTCTCGCGTTTTGTATTCTTTCTTTACTTGTCCTAATTAGAGTCGCTTTGCGTGAGGAGTTCTATAATGAAATTGATTGGCAAAATTGATTAAATGGGATGCTTCATACCTAGTCTCATTTATTGGATGCGGGAAGTCTAGTCGTATGTGCACTCTACCCTCTCAGGTTGAGGGCTTTTGTTTAATAACCCATATCCGTTTAGCGAGAAGCTTCGTCCACATTAAGGATCCATCAACCATTGTTATCCTGGACCACATCAGGTTAGGGTAGTTCTTCTAGGAAATCTGCCAATACCTGCCCCTTCAATGCTAAGCGGGGTTTATACTGAATACTGAACTCACTTAGCTAGATCGCCATCGGGCCATCCTCCTTGATAGGTTGTGTATAGTGTTTCGCAGAGGGAGATTGGCCACATCGATAGGCGTGCTCGAAAGTAGGGTGAAGCTGGGTCGCCACACTTAGTACAAGGTCGCTTGTTTTAGACGGGAATATCGAGTTTATGCTTATGCTAGAGATTTTCTTATGAATAATATCGGTCTCTGTTTTCGGTTTTCGTCTTCTTTGAACAAAGTTGCGCTTACTGAGACTTCTAACATTGCTAGGTAGAGATAGAGTGTGTCCTCTTGTAACACCCCAAAATATACCCTAGCAGTTTCCGACATGTTTAGGGTGTTTTGTAAGTGTAATTTGAATGTTTCGTGAGTTAAATGCGAAACATGGAAACGAGGGACCCGGAAATTTACAAGATTTAAGGACAAAATTGTAATTTGTCCAAAGAGGGACTTAAAAGTCATAAGTTAACAAGATTTGAGGCCAAAATGAAATAAAGGAAACTTGAAATACAAATGGCCAAGAGTTGGAGGGGTTTTGAAAGCAAAAATGAAATCAACCCAAAATGGGTTTTCCGAGGGCCAAACAAGGCCTAAGTAACACTGATTTAAAGACCAAAATTGGTCTCATTTGGAAGGGGAACAAACCGTGAAGGGGGAAAAGAGAGAAGAAGAGAAGAGGAAGAGGAAGAAGAGAAGAGGAAGAAGGAGGAATCAAGCCAAGGCATGGAATCTAACTTTGGGTATGGATTTCTTTTATGGAATTCTAAAGTTTGTATGAATTTCCATGCTATTGGATGGTTATTAGTTGTCCCTAAACCTAGGGTTTGTTGGGATTTCATCCTAACCAAAGAGGTATTGAAATTAGAGTTGGTAAAATTCAAAAAGGGCACAAGATGGTTATAGAATCCTCCATTTTTGGTTGAATTCATGGTTAAATTGTATGTAATGGAGTTAGGGTTTAGAACAAACCCTAACAACTCTCTATGTTTGGATCATGTATGGGATGTAACCCATATTAGAATTGTTTTGGAAGGATTTCATGATATGTTTTTGAAATAAGATAAGTATTGAAAGAGGAATTGAGTAGAAAAGAGGTTACAAGAGAAATATGGAATGATTTTGATGTGTGTAGGAAGTATAGGAGTGATCCATTGATGAAAGTGGATGAAAAATGGGAGAAAATACACATTCTGGGCAATTTTCGCTGACATGTACCGGTACACCTTGAACATGTACCGGTACATGTTAGGTTCTGGTCATTTTGGGCCAACATGTACCGGTACATGTTAGGGGTGTACCGTACATGTGATGTTCTCGTTTCCCGTTTCAATCGCTTGTATTTTGACCATAACTCGGGCTTCATTTCGATCCGATTCATGGGATTCAAGTCGCTGGTTAAAATAGACTTCAAGGAGAACTAAACATATATAAATATGCATCACACTCGACTTGGGCTGGCCCTAAAATTCACTCAAAGGGCCATGTGCAAGCCACCCCGTCGCTTTGATCATAGAGTAAATCCCGCCGCTCTGACGAATTCAGTTCCGTGTCTGGACAGGGATTCCAGTCGAGGAGAACCTTAGCACCTTAGATTTAAAGGAGTACAAAGAACCAGTGTCAAATATGGAGACAAGGCACTGGAAAATGAATATTGCAAACTGTCTTCGGGTAAAACCCAGAACCGACTAGCTGACATGAAAATGCCATAACTCAGTTTGGATGATCCAATTGGAATGATTCCAATTCTAAGTAAAGTTGATTCATCGAGGAACAATAATACATGAATGATGTGTGAATACATAAGTATTCCTGTATAAGTATACGTATATGATATGCCATATGTAAGAGGCATGAAACAAGAAAAGTATAGGAAATGCAAAATGTAGAGATATGTTCATGAAACATGAATATGAAAGATAAAATGTCATGATCACAGAATGTGATTAAGAAAGGTTATAAGTTCCAAAGACATATGACAATATGACGGCTCAGACCGAATAATGAATGAGTGGATGTCCCGTTGGTGCTCCCAAGACTCCGCTGGTGCTACTTCAAGATTCGCCGCAGCACACGTTGACGGCGTTCCCAAGACTTCCCGCCGGTGCTACTGAACTCCTGCTTCAGACAGCCTCGGTACTTATTATATCGCAGCCCTACTCATTTCTTATGATCGGGTCTAGGTAGTCTACGCATATGATATAACAATCGAATAATGAATAAGAGTAAAGATCTGAATGTATCTCTGTATTTAATTAAGTTCTGTGGTACCTACTCTGGGTCAACTCAGATCCGATTGCCTCGTGGTAACCTACAAGTACCCTCAGATCCGATAAGTTCCGTAAATCTACCGTACTCTCAGACGTTAAAATAAGTATAAGTTTTGTAGTACCCATCATTAGACAAGAATATTAAGTATAAGTTATGTAAGACCCACTGATCTCCCTCGCATTCCAGAAGTAAGTTAAGTCTCAATATAAGTATAAGTCCAAAGATGTACCTACTTCGCAATTCTCCGAGCAAGTGTAACTCTTAATATGGTTATGATTTAAACCAATAATCTCTTTGTTATCGATACGCTCAACTGCATGAACCCAGATATGTATCATAGATCCTCAGATTCGCGCATGGACTAATGTCCATATCCGAAATGTATCCGCATAAGTCCGATCCGGACTCGCATGTGATATGACTGACCGTTCGACTTATCGCATCTACGTACCTTCGCACAAGAATAAGATCCGTAAGACAATAATAAGTTCTCAGAACTCCACGATAAATAAGGTCCGTAAGATAAGTATACGCTCAGAAGACATGTATAAGATCTAAAATAAATGTCTAAGTTCTCATAATACCAAAGATAAGATCCGTAAGATAAGTATATGCTCGTGAAGACATGTATAAGATCTGAAATATATGTATAAGTTCAAGAATACACGTATAAGATCCAAAATCCTGCATTGTCTAAGAATACAAGTATAAGTTCCTAAGACCAGATATGCTTCGTAGTATAAGTATAAGATACGGCAACAATATAAGTTTTGTAGTACTTAGTGGTACTCCTATATGGATAAGTTCAGAATACCACACATAATGCCTGGCACATCTATAAATTATTGTACCTCCAATATGTAAACTCCGGTGAGTATAAGCATAAGCCCTATGGTATAAGCACAAGTTCTGTGAACTCCTACCGGAGGTCCGAGATAGATATAAGTACCCCAGACATGCATGCACCTCCAGATAAGAGCAAGCTCAGAACTAATGGAGATCCGAATCAAGGCAAGATGATAGAAGTAGGAGTACGGATAAGTACCTCCGTCTAAGTATATGTGCATAAATTTAGCACAGATATAAGGAATCCGACAAATCCATGTCCACTTTGGAGACTGAATAAGAATGTCCCATGAGTGTAAGATCCGAGGCATAAGATCATAAATGTTATAGCATAAGCCTCAATGCAACAAGTTCGCCATATGTAAGATCCGAGGCATGTTCATTGGCAAGACTTGATACTCCTATGGGAGATGGGGCAATTATGTTAAAAAGTCACAAGGTACAAGTAGACATCATGTCAATGATACGTAATAGAAATCCACTCAAAACCCGAGAGCCATGATACATGTAAAAGAGATGCAGAATGGACATCTCTGTCACGTATATGTCTAAGTTTGTTCTCAATATGATCCAATCTATATATACTTACTTATTGAACTACAGATTTTGATATCCTCGTTATTGTTATCTGTTATTCTCAGGTTTCGTATAAGATATGTTTCCTACTTGCTTAAAGCTAGCACTAATGAACTGTAGGCATTGTGGATAAATATATCGTTAGCAAACATCCCATACAAAGAGGCTGCACACACTCTGTAAGGGTTCACTAAGCATGTAGGTTCCGAAGTGTCTTCTACTGTAAACAAAAGGCCGCTTTGTGAATTCTGTAAATGAGACTCTGCAAATGTATATGATATTCGACATCGTTACAAGATGTGGGTCATACCTAATAAAAATTCAGCCTGGTTTTAAAAAAAAAAATCGTAAAGAGTCCCACCTGAAGTCTCACCCCGAACCCTGTCTCTGATCCGCCTTAATCGGTCTTGACCGGATTCGGGGGGTGACACCCTCCGCCTTGGCTAGTTATTAGGATTGGTACTGGTTACACGCTTTGATTGCCATGAAAGCTCGATCGTATTCTCATCCTGACCTGGTTTGTTTGGCTTTCTTTAGGGTCGTAAAAAATGGTCTCAATTGGTATGTAGAACAGGATATAAACCACTCGAGAGCCGCTAGTTGACAAGTCATTTTTTGTACTCCTCCTGGCTGTAGAGCCTGAGTCCATGATCGCTGTCGACTGATTGGTTTCTATTCCTTCTGCTATCATAAAGCCCAAAAACTTGTCTTAATTGACTCCGAATGTACATTTCAGAGGGTTCAGTTTCATGTCATGCCCTCGCAACAACTCAGCGTTTTTGTAGATGCTTGGCGTGTCGGGCGTTTAGACAATGAGCAGACATATCAACAATATAGATCTTCACGGTCTCGCTCACAATTGAAATATCTTGGTTACTGAAATTCTTTATAAGTCGCCCAACTTTTTCAAGCCAAAAGGCAGAATAGCATTGTGACAGATAGAATCATACGGCAATGAAGGTCGTTTTCTTTTCAGACGGGGCTGGTGCATTGGAAATCTAGTGGTATCCTTAAAGGCTTAAATGACAGATTCGCGTTTCCTACCGTGAGGCATCAACAATCCCGGCCCATATGCGACTAGGAAGCCATCCTCCGCATGCTTCGTTGAGGTCCGTGGTAGTCTACACATACGCCCACTTACCGCCCTTCTTGAAACCACCACCACATTAGCAAGCCATTCTGGTACTTTATTTCTCCATAGAAACCCGCCTCAGGAGGTTGTCTACTTTTGTCCGACACTGATGGCGATCCCAGAAACGCCTTACTTTTGTCCACGGGCTTCTGGCCACATGGACGATATTCAACTTGTGGGAGGCCAATATCAAAGTTGATCCCGACTGATATTCGGGAGTGGACTCTGTGTGAACACGTCCATGTTTTTTATCAAAGACGCCTCAGACCAGCCCCTTATCGATAGAGAGTACTAATGTGCTGTGAACTTCAGCTCAGCCCAACACTACTATTTCCTAGGATCCATGTGCTCAATGGGTCCCTCTCTTTCGCTTTGATTTGGCCTAAAGATAACGTGATTGCTACGCGGGGCATGATCTTCTTGAGCCGGGAGATCTCTCGTATCTGTTCGCCCTCTCTACACTCCGCATAAACACTGATAACACCGCCATGCAAGATCGATTGCTTAAAAGGCTTCAACTCTAGTGTTGACAAATAGTTGACCGTTTGATGGTAGGTCAAGGGGATAGCTTTCAAAGAGTGCAGCCAAGTCCGCCCCACTATGGCATTGTAAGGCCCTAAATCTTCGACAATTGAGAACAAAATTTTCCGAGTGACTGGTCCTGCTGTTACAAGGAAGGCGATATTCCCTCATGTTACGGTAGTTGCCCCGTTGAAGCCAAAGAGGATTCGCCCGACAGAGTTCAACATTTATGAGGAAAGCTTCATTTACTTGAAGGCTGGTAGTTGTAATAAATTTGTCGCACTGCTAGGGTCCACCGGTACCATGTGTACATCAAAACCATTAATACAGAGAGTGAGCACTAGCGCATAATAGCAAGTACAATAATCTGGCTCGTTGACCGAGGAAAGGATATGGGCCATCTATTGGTTTAGTTTCTACACGAATGCTCGCAGATGGTGGTTACCCCGCCTTAATCGTACGCTTCAAGAGTTTCTTCATTGGCTGGCGCTTTGTTTGATATCATCACTTAATGGACCACCAAAGATATAGTTTATAGCTGGCCTAGGTTCGGCATTGCTAAGGCCGGCTACTATTATGTCCCCGTGATTCGCCTTTGGTTTCAACCTCGGGTCAATTTCCCCGACATACCTGAGCGCCTCCTAGCTTGATAGCTTCCACTAAGAACTTTAGACTTTGGCACCTGTCGATCTCATGCCCATGATCTCTATGATAGTCGCATGATCTATTTCTTTGGGAGGGATCCGTCTAGATCTGGGTATGCCATTTAAATTATGGCAAGTCGTGAATGATTGACAATAGCCTCTCATAAGAGACGCCTGGCAAAGGAACCGCCGTTCTCTTCTTGCGGATTGGTCATGATTGCTTTTAGTCTCTGTTCTGACCTTCCTTGGATTTGGAGGGTTGTTTCCTAGACGGATTATTTCCTTCGACCGACTGGTTCGTAATCATGACAGTCTGGGTCGTTGCACGGAGATTGTCTTCCAACATTGAGTACCTATCGGCCCGTCTGTATAATTCTTCCATTGTTGCTGCTGAGTCTAAGGATAGTGATTGGAAGAAAAGAGTAGATGGCGCAAATGTGACGCCCCAAAACCCGGGGGTCCGTTGACTACCTGTCAACCCGCGGAAATATCTACACATCTCATATCGCGAGACCCATAATTGAGTAAAAATGGCCTCTTGGGCCCATAAACCAACGCTCATCAAAATACACCAAACTATATTCCAATAGTCCAAGAGTTATTTTATTACTATTAATACAAATACATATTAAAATCTACAATTCTAATACATATTATCCAATAACATCAAAGCCACAACCCGACTTTCTTCAAAATCGGTTCTCAAAATGAGCTCTCTGCCTTTCCTCAAACGCTCCATGTACCCGAAAAATATTCTCTCGATAGGTGAGCTATCGTCGTTATGGAATCACCCAAACGTGGTTACTCTCCACCTGGCGCATATGCAATGCTCTAATGTAAACACACCAAGTAAATACGTGATCTCATTTGAACGTCTACGCCCATTCCCATGTTTCGAGTCCCCACCGGTCCTCACACTGCCTAAGCCATGTATGAGAAAAAATACCATTTTCAAAACAAAACTCGTTGTTCTTGAAAATAACCACTAATGTCGGTAAATACTTTTGACTACTCCTCCGAGGCGAATGCGGTTGAGAACTTCCGAAACACATTCTCATCCGAAATGATTCATTGACCGCCTCCCACCCCATTCTTCCGGAAAATCATCCCGTGAAATTCCTTTTCGCAATCATGCTCGCTGTAGGTCTACGCTACGCACTACACCTAATTTCTAGTTACCCAAATGCATACGGTACGCATTATGCCATTTCAATCATTTTTATACAAATATATCACTTATATATTCTCAAATTTACATTCACACCACATGTAATTCAACAATATGAATCAACTAACACCTAAATTAGCCTACTTGAGCAAATCATAATTTCATCTCCACGGCTTCTATACACACAATTATATTCCATATAATTGTGACATCATGTTAACACATCAAGCTTATGCATTAACCTATCTATTTCCACTCAACTCAAACCATTCATTTCAACCAATCTCATACACACCACACATAGACCTTTTTAGTCCAATTCAAGCCAACCCGAAATAGTCCCAAAAACATAACAGTGGGCTGTCCGTGGGCAGCCCACTCACCAAACGTCGGTTCCTCTTGGTGGAACCGAATTCCATATCCATTTCCGGTCTCCTACTCACCAAAACACAATTTATTATATAAATTATGACACAAACACCCAAAAAGTCCCTAAAACTCACACGGATCAAGCCCAATTGGGTCCCAAAATCTCCACACTTCCGGTTCCGCATCTGGGACCGATCAAACGGTCCCTGCTTCGCTTCAAACCGACAATGTCCACCGTAAAACACTTAAACTCAAGAGTAAAACAAGTAGGATGAAACCCTACTCACTCTGAGTTTGTCAAACCAGGCTCACGTGTAGTCCTCGGCGACAGAACCACTTTGCTTCGCCCGGCGATCCGACAAACAACACCTGTAATCCTAGAGAGAAGTCAGACCTTCTCTCTAAAACCACCATTTTTGCAAACTGGGCCTCCTCACTCACTACACGTTTCCTACCCAAAATGGAGAAGAAGTTTCCTGCCTCTCACTTGCCACATGTCTTATGATTGGTTGAGAGGATTTTTATCCACCAACCAACCACTTTGACTTTCCACCCAATGACATCATACCATGTGTCATCATCCACCCTGAGTTCAAGTTGACTGAACTAGAGTTTGACATGTGCACACCGGTGCCACCTATAATGCGCCAAGCGTCCCGTCCGACGCCGCTTCTCAAAAACAAATTCTCGACCGTCTCGACCACTAAAATCGACGTAGAATAGGATTTCGCGAGACGATTCCAATGATGAGTCTGCTTTCGTCATCCGAGATCTTAGAAAATTTCGTATTTTTATGTAAATATTGACTTACTTTTCGTAAAATCGAATTTTCTGCCTCAATGTTAAAGCCCTAAATGTTTCTGGAGGATTGCATCCATGCTATATGACTCTATTTGTTTGGACGCGCTCTCCAACCTCTGTGGTCACTCTGATTGATTCTTCTTCCGTTTGAGAATGGCTCAGAAGTGAGCCGGTGTTTCTTTGTTGTACCGAGCGTGAGATACTGCAGATATGAATGGGTCCATAGTTCGAGAACGAATTTATTTGAGATGCAGAGCTAGAAAACCAAGCCAATGCCGCCCCCACAACCGGCCGAATACTTTGCATAACAAACTGTCGTAAGTATTAGTATCTAGCAAAGTCATTGGCTCGTTATAGTCAATGGAGCATATGGTCATAGGGATCAACCGAGCCATTGAACATGGTGAAAGCAGGATTGGCAAACTTGCTGGATGGCTCGTAATCAAGGATGTGTTGCCCTAGGGACAAAGGGAGCATGTCATCTAGTTCGAATCTGGCCTGCGATTGTATGTAAAATGTCAAGGCCATACCAAAGGGGTGTGTCGCACTGCAGACTGGTGGTAACGTGCCTAGGGGCAACACTGGCGGGTTTCCCAAGGCTTGATCTGACTGATATTGTCTTCTGCCTGTCTCTCTCCTTACCTTGTGAGATGCACCACTAACAACGTCACTGAAGGCAGGGTGAGGAGAAGGCCTTTAGCGTGATCTGGTCTTTGTGCTTTCCTGAGAATTCTTTTCCGGCAAGAGATTCAGGGATGGGGAGCTACTTGAGGACAAGCCATCGTCTCGTGTCGATGTCGCTGTAGAAGAAATGTGTCCCTACCTCTTTATCAGGCACCCACTGAGCATCGTGTTCGCTCCTCCCGTGCATCTTTTCTAGGATTGCGACTTTTTTCAATTTAGGCCCGCAACTGATCATTCTCTCGTCATAAGCACTCAGCCTGATCCTCCAACTCTTTCATCTGTCTTACTTGTTCCCCTTGTTTTCTCTCCATGTCTTGATGCCAATGGAGGGAATTATCTTCCAAGCGATTGCCCATCGTAATGCTCATCAAGGATCGCTTCGGTGAACTACATAAAATGGGGGATCTATAGAGCTCTAGGTGATGAAGGGCTACTTGACAACTGTTGAAGCCAAGCTTTTGCTTCTATAAATGACTTTCTGCTTTGATTCCCCTACGTACGCCAACTGTTGTTACCTTGATCAGTTCGACCTCTCGAGACATCGCCGCGCACGCCAACTCGCAAAGGACGATCCGATCACGCGCCGACGCCTTCGATGATTAAGTCAGTAAAAACACGGAGAGGAAGAAGAAGAGGTCCGTATAGTTGGGATTGCATACCTTCTCATCGTGGAGATCCTCTTGATTTACAGAGGGTGGTTTGGAGAATCCCTCCCTTTTTCTCCGGAAAGAATCTTCATTTTTTTAGGAATAAAATCTCTCTTTCCTTATCAAAGACTAATTCTTCCTTATCAGATTTAACTAGAAGTAAGGATTTGAAGGTAGGAATTCGGGAAAAATACCTTTGCGTATTTCACTTTATCCATTCGCTCCATAGTGAACTTGCCATGCTGGAGGACGATCGACTGTGTAATTTAACTCTAGATGGAGGCTACTTAATTTCTCTCATAGATGAGCATCCGGATTTTTCATCTAGGTAGTGCCAACCAATTTTGATATGAAAGGTGGACTTGGGCCGCTTTACATCATGGACCAGGCGGACCATGGATAGGGCGGGTGGGGCCGAGCCTTGAACCCATCGAGTAATGGGTTTTAAAACCCACGGTACTCACAAATAGAAGTAAAAAAAAAAAAGTCTATACCAAATAGGAAGAGTGAATATGCATATTTACCTGGTAATAGCTATTTCTTCTTTGAAGGCTGCGCTTTAATTTTTAGTGGACTTGTCAATTACTTGAAAAGGTTCAATTCTTGCTGCGAAAAAACTTTAGACTAAGGGCAAATGATAATGATATAGTGCTTGGAAGACACGAAACAAAATTGAATAATTATTAAGCATAATTTAGAAGATAGATTATCGATAAGATTATCAAATCTAGGTAACTTAAAAAGAACATTATTTAACCACATCAAAATTTTGCGAAGATTTAAAAATTAAAACATGTGCCAGAACCTTATTTAAACTTAGAAATTTTGGGGAAGGATTTCATCCACCAATTGTTCCAAAATTTTCTATTTTTATTTAATTTTCACCTAAATTAAGATTTCAAAAGAAATTAATATTTTTATTTGAATTTCTTTTAGCTATTAAATTTAATGAAATTTATGTTTCCTATACTTCTCATCATGGCCTTGACAGTCTAACCGTACTTATTGGGACACATGAAATCTTTAAAATTCTAGCCTTCAAAGAGGTAATAAAGGCATCAAATTGTTAAATAGGCATAGGGGTTTTTTTTTTTTTTTTTTTTTTGCTGAAAGATAAATAGCTGGTATTCAGTTGTTTGTTTTTTAAAATTTTTATGACTTATTATTATTATTTTTAAAAAGTTCGAATAGAAAAGGACAATATTTAACTTTTCTATCTCGTGTTTCATTTTCCATCAAAATGTTAAAAAATTTCAATAATATCTGCCGCTAGCAACACTACTACTAGGAATGACAATGGGGGTTTGGGATGGGATGGCCCCATCCCGATCCCGGCCTGTTTATTTTTTTCAATTGCTAAACATATCTCATTTAAAAAATTAAATGGGGCGAGTTGGCGGGATGAGAAAATTCTCAAATCCGTTCCATTTACATTTGATTTTTGTTTTTATTTTTTATTTTAAATTTTTATATTTATTTTTATATTTTTATTATATTAAAATTAATATATTTCATAAAAAAAAAAAATATTATAAATTTTTATAAATTATTTATTAAAATTCTAATAATTATTATTATTTATATTAAAGTATAACCAAAATAATAAAAATATATTTTAAAATATAATCAAGGAATAACATCTTTAACCCATCTCTGAAGTTTGGAGAAAATAACTAACCCGTTTAAACCGATTATAGTTAAACCAAACCCGTTTTATCATATGTCAAGTGGGAACCCAAATAACTCGTCCCGTCGTCATCCCTATTCACTACCCAATGTTAAAAAACAAATAACTTAATACTTAATGTTATTAAGTACTATTCAACATTAAACTCAAATAAAATTATATTCAATATTAAGTAAAAAAAACAAATGTCATCATAGTGTATATTAGGGTTTGCAGACACATTGTATGTTAGGCTTGAAAAAAACTACAAACCAGTAATTCTACCTAATCTATTAAATGAAGAATCACAATAATATTCTGTTATAATATTTTCTTTTATAATAATATATAATACTTTACTCTTTTGTATTTTACTTTTAATATAGTGAATTTCTCCTCATTTGTTGATAATTTATTTTTTAAGATTTTCATAGCAAATCTATATTTTTGAGTTGTGTTTTTTTGTTTTTAGTTATTGGTGGACAGGATTGTGGGATCTAAGCACATATTAACAAAGACTTGTTGGGTTAGGAATCAACTTTAATAATATATGTTAAATGATTAAAATTTTATGGTTACCCCGAATTATGACATGACATGATCAGAAATATTTTTAGGAGTTCGATCTAAAAGAAATTTTTTTGTGAGATCTGTGATGGTGATAGTGGGTGAGGGCGTGACATGATTGGGACCGATTTGATTTAGGGTTATATATATATATAAATGTGAGTGTTTAGGGTTTTTTTGATCATGTATATGAAAGTTGGAATCAATAAAATAATCTCTTTGTTTGTGGACTTGGGTTACATTAGTTGAACCATATAAATTTATGTGTTCTTGTTATTTTTCTTGTTTATTCTCTATCAATTTGTTATTTATTTTGCAACAATATGTATTTATAAGAACATACCATCGGACACATTGATATCATCTCCTCTCAACTCAAAGGGTCCTAGTTTGTTGTTAAGAGGATCTTATAAACATGTTTAATTTTAGAAACTTTTTCTCTCATGTTATTACTCTAAGAACTCCACTTTGCTTACATTCGTCATCATGCAACTGGAATGCTAATATTTTCATGCTTTCAACTTCAGAAACATCAATATTATTTGCTTATGATACTGTGAGAGGATTATTCCTAGGCAACTTGTGTTTACTCACAATGATTCAAGAATAATTGTAAAGATAACATAAAAAATGCAAAATACATTATTTAGTACGATTTCATAAAAAATAATTATGTTTTAGGCATGATAGTACATATTTACTATCTTAATAGACTGTAGGTACTACATGATATTATCCATTATAGTAGTATCTATAATTTATTAATGTGGTATCTAGATACTTATACTATACTTGAAACACAATTATTTTCTATGAAATCGTACTGAACCATATATTTTGTATTATTTATACAATCTTCACAATTATTCCGAAATCAAGTTGGGATTAGGTGCATAAATGTGCCTGATTTATAGTCATATGTCAAATTTAACCCTTAAGGTTTTTTTTTGTTCACAAGTGGCCCTGACTTTAATATCATAGCTTATCCATGCTCTTACCGTCACGGACTTGCACAAATGAATAAATGAGAGCTATCCACGTGGCGTTCCATCGTAACGGCCTTTTAGTGTTCATTTGTCCATGAGGTAATGAATGAGTTACGATACTAAACGTTGGGGAAACTTGTGGACAAAAAAAAAACTCAAAGGCTAAATTATACAATAGACTATAAGTCAGAGACCATGATGAGTGGGGAAACACAAGCTTTCCATTTATATGACTTTATCCCCACATCAATGTGGGGTTCGTAACTAGTGTTCTCAAGGAATTTATAAAGAAAACTAAACCGTATCATATTAGCCCCAAATTCCCCCAGCAATATTACAACAGTTATCGAGACTTCTATCTTCCGCTGGTAGATTCAAGCTGAGAAAGCGATGCCCCTTGAGCTCTGAAGGCTGATGACGTGGACATATATCTGCGGGGGATGAAACCCCTAGCATCAACTTGATTGTATTATGAAAGCTAGTTTTCAGAAATATGAGGCCAGCAGTGCGTTGGGAATTCAAACCACTCGATTTTTCTTGCTGCATTTATGTTTGATTTCCGAATACACGCCTAATATTTCATTTGACGCGTTGAAGAATAGCTCTCAAAACCTCATCCTTGGTATCATAAACCCGATAAATCAAAGAGCCGTAACCATCTTGCTTTCATTATATTAAATGCCCCCCCTCCCTCTCCCTCTCTCTTTTCCTTTTCTCCAGTACCTACTGATCCAATCCTCCATCGCCTCCATACTGCCATAAAAAGGCTCCAACATTCATGGGATTAATTGTGGTGGCTATTACTTGATAAATTATAAGGAGAGAAACCATGATGAGTGGAAGTACTAGCTGCTCCAACATTACCCACACTTTCTCTGGCCTAAAGCCAAATGGTCACCAAGTAAGCGGAGGCGGAAGCAGTGACAAGGCCTGTTACTTCCAGATGCCTCTTCACTATCCCCGCTATCAGAAAGCCGACTATGAGACGATGCCGGAGTGGAAAGTCGACTGCCTTCTCTCTCAGTACGGTCTACCGTCACCGGAGACGTCAACCAGAAGAGAAAGTTCGCTATGGGGAGCCTTCCTTGGCCTTCTCAAAATGAATGAATTAATGTTCATGACTGATCACTACTTCCCTACTTAATATATAGTCTCTCTTGTGGATATTATGACAATATTTTTATGCGTGAGGTAGAGTTCATGTATGTTGTTATCATCGAGTACTGTCTGTATGGTATAATTAATCATGTAATGTTCACTCCTCCCTTTAGTGATGTAAGGTATTAAAGAAACTAGTATTAATCGAAGTGATGAGTTTCAGTTGACGTGTAAATGTATATTTCATGGCCATTGCTATATATATTTGCTTAATTCAGCCTCCAATGAAGTAGTTACATACTGAGAATATATTTCCCAATTAATCATCTATATATGAATCTATATATATTGTTAGATGATGAGAGAAGAGATAGTTCAGAAGTGAAAAGAATCAAGGTTTCATATTATATTTAATCTGAAAGGGTAAGAAAAGTTACTGGTTCTAGTATTTCCAACCTGTCCAACTATCGCCGGTGGAATGTTCTTCCACAAAGACAATTATGCAGTTTTAATTTGGTGTTTATGTATTCACTGTTGCAATATTTTTTAAGTGTATTCACTGTTTGTGCATTCATTGCTGGTTCATGACCTTTTCGAACCAACTCCAATCCACTTTGATCGTGATTTGACCATTGGTTTAATCTCAGAACCAAGGAACCAGTCAATAACTTTTTCTGCCCAATTGCTACGGTATGATTTTAAAACAGTGCTTCTAATCTTTAATTTAGTATCTTGTAGTGACCAAATAATCATAGTGGTGAATTTTGAGTTAATCAAAATTTTACCTAGCAGATGGCTTGGTTCTTATCAACCTTCAATCTCAAATGTTAATTGATCTTGGTTAATTTTGTTGCAGAAATATCTTAATTTTTGTTAAAGGCTTACTTCATCAAATGAAAGATATAATGCTCATATCAGTTTGATGGCCCTATGAGCTAGAGATGGATGAAGGTGTAATAATATGCTGGTTCATCACGGGAAAATGCTATTGCTTTGTGTCTTTCTCATCCATGAAGAAGAACATCCAATATTAATGACAGTATGACACGTACCATGGAGTTGGTGCAATAAGTTTTATGTTTAGTTTGCTTTCGCAGTAGGTCTCATTAAATATGACAACCGCAACTGACTTCTCAATGAGGGCATGAACAATAATAGATAAAAGAAAATATTCGTAATATATATGTAGTTTCCTCTAGATTTACTGTACCCATTCTAAAGTCATGAGAGTTAATGAACCCAAAGCTTTGTAATTAGGGTATCAAAGATATTTCTTAATAAAAAATTAAGTAAAATTTAATTAAATGTAAAAACTTCATGCTCCACGTGAAGATGCCATGTTTGTGTTAAATAGCGAGTATTGATAATTGTACTTATAAAAATAATCTATCTTATTAATATAAATGCATTTTAAAGTCACGAAGAATTATCTTTGTGGGATGCATCTAGATCGTGGGATACATTTTAAAGAGCCAATGGACCATACCTACTATTGTGGGGGCACATCTAGTAGTATTTTCAAGGAGCTAGAGAACTCCACTAGATACAACTCTAGTCTTTAAATTTAAATAAATGGGTACGTACCATCCAAGAGATAGGCAGGTTGGGTTTGGTAGATCATCAAGTTTCTAGATCTTTCTCAAATAAATCCTCTTGGTATGAACAGATTCAATGCTATATATATATATATAGTTTTCTAAAGATTAGGATGGGGATCACTCTAGAGGCCATGTTGCCATCCTCTTGTTCAATAATCAAGACCCAAAGAAAAATATCTATTCCTCGTTTCTCCATCCCAATTCCAGAAGTATATGTAAAAAAAACAATTTTAATACTATATATGCATCTTTTAATCACATTTATTTAATCCAAGATGGATGATATTTACTTAATTGAAAGTGATTCATTACAAATAATGCTAAAGTGGAGAGATTGTTGGGATTGTGAGTGATATGTGGAATATTATAACAAGTAATATTTAGATGACTTTGCCAATCCATTGTAATTGTTAGCAACAATTTTGGAGACAAGGCCAATCCACAGAATAACACAGCAATTGGATGACAATGCTAATCCATAGGGTAAAATCGCAATTAGGTGGCAATGCCAAATCTACAAGAAATTAATAAACAATTGGGTGGCTATGCCAATCTATGGAAATGTAAATAAGTAGTTTGAGAGGTTAAGCCAATCCACATAATAAAAGCAATAGATGGGTGGCTATGCCAACCTTCGGGAAATAAAAGTGTAGATTGATGGCTAAGCCAATTTGCATAGAATAAGATGATAAGATAATAATGACACCCAATATGACATGGTAAAACCCTCAGAATGAGAGAAACCTCCACAGGCTAAATTCGAGAAAATAATCTACCATGAGATAAAACTGGCACAAGATGTCACACACCCAAGAAATGCTAACAATTTTCTCAGTTTTTCCTCTCAATACTCTCTTTGTGGAGTATTATGTTTTTTACCACTCTCCTTGATGTGATAACCTTGACATTTCACATCTATTGCTCAACTCTTGGGTTGAAAGGGCCAGTCTCCTAGAGGCTCTTTCTAATCTCTTTGAATTTCCTTTTGATTATGTTTCTCGAAGCCTATTTATAAGCAAGGGTTTGATTCTCGAGTGGATTCCATTGATTGAAATGGAAACCAATTTCATTGGCCGAAACAAAGGCCAATTCTCATCCACAAAAGAGAGTTAGCTGACGTAGCCTCAAGGTGGAGAAATTCTTTTCCTTATGTAGCTACTGCAATTGCAGCGGCATTTATGAGGTTGTACCCCACAAATCCCCCCCTCCAGACCCATGCAACAAACAAATGGAGGTGGGAGTCTTCTTGACTCCTTAGTAGGAGCTCATGCCTGTGTTCTTGATACATCGTGCAAGTTTTTCTTTTGTAATGACCTTCGTCATTATATCAGTAGTATTCTCGTAAGTGTGGATCTTTCTTATTTGGAACATTTGTTCTTGAATTGCCTTCCTGATCCAATGATAACTCACATCTATGTGTTTCGTCCTTGCATGATGTATAGTGTTCTTGCTTAAGTCTATCGCACTTTGACTATTGCAATGTACTATGTAGTATCTATCTTTTTAAATCGGTTCTTGAAGAAACCCCGCTTCATCCATATCTCACTTGGCTTTAGTAGCTTCAATATACTCTGCCACATAGTAGAAAGTGAAACACACTTTGGCAGCTTTGATTGCCATGATATGGCTACACAACAGCCATATGCGAATGCGTATAAGCTTGAGAGATAGTTATGATCCCCCAAAGCTTAAACATACCTTTGAGGTACCTTTGAGATATCTGAAGATCCATTTCACTGCCTCCTAGTGTGCTTTACTAGTATTTTCTAGGAATCTGCTTACAACTCAATTGCATGACATATATCTAGACGTGTACACACCATAGCATACATTAGATTTCCAACTACCGTTGAGCATGGAATGATTGACATTTCACTTTTTTCTTTCTTCGTAGATGAATAAAGTATTTTACTCAATTTGAAATGGCCAACAGGTGGTGTAAGCGGCTTTGAATTTTCATATTGAACCTTTCCAACATTAGTTCAATACCTCTTTCCTATATGACCCTGAATTTATGCGCCTTCCTATCTTCAACGCATAATCTCCATTCCCAAGATAAACTTTGCCTTTGCCCAAATCCTTCATATCAACGTCTTTGAAAATTCTTTTTTAACCACGGATCATATCATCGACCCATAATCGATATCATCAATATATAACAGGAAAAGGATGAATTTATCATTAGGGAATTTCCAAACATAAACACAAGGATATGTAAATGTCCTTTTATACTCTTAACTCATCATGAAAGAGTCAAATTTCTTATACCATTGTCGTAGCGACTGTTTAAGTCCATATAGACTTTTCTTTAACTTCTAGACCATGTTCTCCTTCCCTTTCACTTTGAAGCCTTTCGGTTGCTCCATAAAGATCTCTTTATCAAGATCACCATGTAAAAATGCAATCTTAACATTGAGTTGCTCAAATTTGAGATTCATACTAGTTGCCAATCCTAGTATAACTCAAATCGAACACATTTTCACAATAGGTGAAAAGATTTCATCAAAGTCAATGCCTTGCTTTTGACCAACCTTTCACCACTAGACAACCCTTGTACTTCAACGGCTTCTTGTCGTCATTGTTTAGCTTAAACACCCATTTATTCTTGGTGGCTGCCCTTTTGAAGTTTGTCAACTTGTGGGTATCATTTTTCCATAAGGAATTATCTATTCTCATGGCTTTATCAACAATCTTGTCTTTGTGAGGCGTACTTATTGGAAACTTCGGGCTCCCACCCATTAGTAATTAGAATATACTCACGAACTTTATTCACATTGTAGATGGTTGACGTTCTCTGGTTGTCTGTCTCAACTGAGGTCCTTATTCTAATGGAGGGATTTGATCCCCTTGATCAACACCTCCCATATCATTATCATCACCACTTTCTTCCTCCTCGATGGCGGTTCTTGAGTTACGTCGCTGGTTCGATTTGAGCGTCTTTGCTTCGTGATGGCACTTTCCAATGAAGTTTGTTGGTGTCGGATACATAGCACTTCATATAGAGTTTTGTACCACTCACATTTTTCTCTATATCTTCAATGGTTTCGTGTTCATGAAACACGATGTCTTTGCTTTTGATTATCTTTTGCTTCTTTGAATCCAGCGTGCTTTATGGCCGAGCTCACCGTCTCCATTATCGATGAAGATACCCCGCGGGTTGCTTTTCATCAAGCTTTGATCTTTGCTCATTTGGTACATGCATGAATGTTTTGCATCCAAACATTTTCAAGTGAGAATATGAAACATCTTTTCTTGTCTAAACTCTTTGAGGAATATCAAAGTCCAAAGGAACTGATGGCGATCTGTTGATAAGGTAGACTACAATTTTATGACTTCTTTGAAATGACATGAAGTTTGTGATTTTAACATTACATTGGACTTTTTCCACAATGGATCAATTCATCCAACACCGTTGTGCTATGGTGTACTAGGAACCGTGTTCTCGTGCTTGATTCCATGCTTGGAGCAATATTCTTTGAACTCCCTGGAGATGTATTCTCCACCATTATTGGTTCGAAGTCGCTTAAGAGGATTTCCTATCTCTCTTTCCACCATGGCATGGAATTTATGAAAATACTAGAATACATGAATTTTTGTATGCAATAGGAATACCCATGTCTTTCGTAAAGCATCATCAATGAAAGTAATAAAGTATTTGTTACCACCTAACGAATCTACCTCCATGGGTCCGCAAACATCAGAATATACTAATTCCAATTTTCGAGTGGATTTTTTTGGAATGATACTCTATGTTGCTTTCCAAATAAGCAATAGTCACGAGGGCTTGATGATTTGTCTTTGGCCATAGGAATGAGGGACTATTTGACCAAAAGTTGAAACCCCTTCTAGCTTATATGTGATAGCCGCTTGTGCCACAAATCAGGAGAGGTATCATCATCAACTACATTTAGTTGTCCTCCTCACACCTTTGCTTGTGTCTTGTATAATGAACAACATAATCCGCCTCGTGCCACCACCAATGATCCCTTGGTGAGCTTCCAATTGCCACTACTAATAAAGTGGATGTATCCATCATTGTCTAGCATATGCACAAAAATCAGATTTAGATGCAAGTCTGGAATGTGTCACACATCTTTCAACGTTAATGTGCACCCCATACTTGTTTGTATCACGAGATATCACCAATCCCCACCGATCTAGGAAACACTTTTGTTCCCATTTTCGATATGCCATAATCTCTACTTTGTATGTTGAGAAATATTTTGCTAGGGATGCAATGGTCATGATCTTTGTCGAGGTCCTACCCTTTCGACATCTTGTTCTACCACATGACAACAATCTTCTTGATTGCAAAGTAAGGTCACCTCATTGTCACTGGTACAAGTTGTAGTGGCAATATTTTTGTTGTCTTCCTGCTTCTAGCTCTTATCTCCTTCTTACTTTAGGATCTTGCAGTTCCTTTTCATGTGGTCTATTTTGCCACAATGATAACACTTTATTTTCCCTCTAGACTTGGATTTTCCTCTTGACTTGTTATGCCCAAATGGTCCTCTGCTTTTGCTTAATTTTTGTTCTCCATGACAAGGGCATATGTGTCATTGCCTAAGTCCTTCCTTAATTCTTCATTGAATAAGCTTTTTACATGGCCAATGTGACTTTTCTTCTGGGAATTTGAATTTCCCGGCACACTAAAGTGTTCAAGACTCTGGTAATGGAGTCAGTATGGCGTGCTCGGGTCTCATCATCAAGTGAGAGACCCTCTGACTAATATTTGTGCGATCATTCATTGAAATCATTTAGATGCTCGGCAATTGATCGTCTTTGAGCTTGGAATTCATGACTTCCACGTGATAAAATCTTTGCTTATGTGTTCTTTGTCTTGTATATGTTTCGAGTTCCAGAAAATTCAGCGGGGATTTGTCTTTAACATGATTGTAGAGGCGATGTCCACCCAGCGGATGACACCTAATGTTTTTCTTCTTCTTCTTCAATTAGCATACTTGACATGTGACTTGACAGCATTTATCTCCCTCGTAGGATCATATAAATCCGCTGAAGATTGAGAGTCTTTCATCATAGACCTTCATAATGAATAATTTGTTGCTGTCAATTTAATTAACTTTCGACCATGATTCTACCCAAACTTGAACCACGCTCTGATACAAGTTGTTGGGATTATGAGTGACACATGGAATAATATTACAACAAAGTAATATTTGGCGGCTTCTCATCCGTGTAATTGTTATATGATTTGGAGGCAAAAGCAGGTAAACAGAATAAAAACCAATTAGGTGTGATACTGATCATAAATAAATCTCCATAAGTGGGTGGCAGTATAGCCTTAAAGTAAGTGGGTTAGATTGGCGATTGCCAATCAGGAAATGTAAATAAGTAGTTTGGGAGAAATTTGGCTTCAATCTACATATAAATGAAAGCAATAGATGGGTGGCTATGCCAGCGGAAATGAAGTGTGCTGATGGATAGTTAAGCCAATTTGTAGAAGAATAAGATGGTGAATAATAATGACACGATATAACGTGGTAAAACGCCGAAATTAGGGAAACACCAGCGGGGCAAATCCGAGGAAAATAACCCTGAGATAAAACTAGTACAAGATGTCACACACTTAGGACCATACTTACTATCACTCTCGGTTTTTACCATGGAATATGTTTAACACACATCACTGGTGTGATAACGCCATTATTTACTTTATTAACATTTCTTTGTGATTGAAAGAATGATCTTTGGAACTCTTTTAAATCTCCTAGAATTTCCCTTTGATTATGCTCCTTGAAGCCTATTTATAGGCAAGGGTTTGATCCTCGAGTGGATTCCATTGGTTGAAATGGAAACCAATTTCATTAGCCGAAATCAAGGCCAATTCTCATCCATAAAAGAGAGTTAGTCAAGGTAGCATCAAGGTGGAGAAATTCTTATCTTATGTAACTGCTGCAATTGTAGCAACATTTGTGAAATTTGGACCCATGGGATAAGCGATTCTTGATCTTAGCGTAGGAATTTGTTTGATCACATAGAGTTGTCTATTTATTTAGTTTTTTCAATCCATTGACATAAAACGAAAGTATTACATACATTTGCATGAGGATGACTTTACATTTAGATAAAACAATTCTAAAATTTGAATATGTATAGGATAAGGTGCACAAATGTCTATGACTTCGACATTTACTTTCATAGCTCAGTCATGTCCTCAAGATATCCTCGATATTTACTTTTGTAGCTTAAATAATCATCCAATATTGTTAGAAAATGACACATATGAGTAAAGGCTGCGGCCAATATAACGTGTCAATTTTCGGTTGGTTGCATTTTTTAACGAGATGGACATGAGTAATTACGGAAGTAAACGTAAGAAGAATCTTGGAACCGAAAAAAAGTTTAAGTGCAAAGTGGTTATTTGGGCAAAAGTTGAGGACATTTATGCACCTTATCTCGAATATGTATAATGTCGGTTTTTTTTTACTTATATTTATTTTTATATATTATGTTGTGAAACCATTGTTAACTGAGAATTCGATCTTGATTACTATAAATATCTACATTCCTGATTTAACACTTATAAGTTTCATTTGTATAGTCTTAAAAATTATTATGCTTAAAAGTCAATCATTGAGATATATATTTGTAAGTGAATTGTCATCACTATATTAAAATAGTAAGTGTTGAAATGACAAAATAAATGGGTGAGTGGGATGTAATGTAGGTTGAGTTGTGGATGAGTTTCATTAATTGTTGAGAAAGGGGAGTGAGTGGCCCAGAGAATGATTGGTCATTTCTCCATTGTTGAATAATTCTTAGAAGTTCATCCTCCCAACTTGGGAATTATGGCACCCCAACTACCATTGCTATCATAAAAATGACCTCTTACCCTGTCAAAATCAACAAAACACTGAGTGGTCATTTTCATCATTTATCATATTTTTATATACTTTTTTTTTTCATGGTTGATCCTTAAGGATTCTATCTTTGTTGGTAGTTTTTGGCATTTGCTGTAGGGCATGGGAGATTATCAAGATTTTCAAATTTCGGTTAAGATTATAATGTTGTAAAAGCGTCCAACCAAATAATGTTGATGCACATTATCTCTCATGCATGTTGTGCTGGGCCGCTGGTGGTTAGTATTTTTTTTTTTTCAAATATTTTTATCCTCTTTCAAATATTAACAATGATTATGTCATGTCTATCTCGTGGTGAAGTGCGTCTCGAGTTGAGTTCTGATAAGGCTTTATTAATTCAATGATTAAAATGTTTAGGCGTAGAAAAAATCATGCAATTAAAATATTTTTTTAACTTTAAAAAAATATTTTTATAACATATTCAGAAAATGGCTATAGTATGGGTGAGGCACAACCTGATATTAAAATTTCATGGGGTTTATAGCCAAGTATTAATGAATGTATGAAGGTCTGGATAGATTCACATGAAAATATAATACTATAATGATATATTGTAAAGTAAATAAATATAAAAAGAAAGATAAAGAAAAACTACATATAACTATACAAGTTGACGGGCAAATGATCTGCTGGGAATTTCCATAAGGATTTGAACCCAAATATTTGAATTTAATTAATATTACTAACAAAAGTTTCCCACAATAATAAAAATTTGAAATTAATGTAAAAGGATTTTAAATTTTTATTTAAAAGCTAACAAAATACTTTTTAATAAGTAGTTTAAAATTCAACATAAATAATATATAAATATATGCAATAATTTAATATAATTTTTGTGATTTAGCAACTTTGGCCTAATATAGTAAATTGTCTTTATTGGGACTCGAATAGGACCCTTCTCCTTCCTATGTCATTGCCAAATTAAACGTGAAATAATGCATTCTCAACTCTTTGAACTTTCACTTTTTTTTTTTTACATTTACTCCTACACTTTAAAATGTTCAAATTAACCCTCTACACTATCCAAAAAAGTAATTCCTTTTATAACAGTTGTGGGAACCCATGTTATGCCATTATCCACCATAATCACAGTAGGTGTATTTTTAATTTTATTTAAAAATTACATAAAAATTAAAAGATTAATTTAAAAAAAAATTAGTTAGATAGGATAATAATTTTTATTTAAAAATTAATTCTCTCAAATTTTAGATAAAAATTTAATTTTTATAAATAATATATAAATTTAACATTTATAATGAGGACAATTTTTTTTTTTTTCTCATGAGTATTTTATTTTATTTTAAAATAAATTATTTATCATAATATTTTTATTTTTATCTTTTATAAATTTTTTAGAATGTTGTATAAATATTATATAAATATTGAATAAATTAAAAGATAGATTTTTTTTAAAAAAATTGAGTAGATAGGATAATATTTTCATTTAAAGATTGATTTTCTCAAAATTTAGATAAAAATTTAATTTTTGTAGATAATATATTAATTTTTGTATAATGAAGATGATTTTTTATATGACATTTATTTTTAAAATAAATTATGTATCATAATTATTTTATTTTTTATAAATTTATTAAAATATTATTTGAAAAATTATTTATTAAAAAATCGAGTATTATTAAAAATACTTTATTTATTTAAAAAATAGATACCATGAGAAAAATCATAATTTTTTTTAATACATTAAATTCATATATTATCTATAAAAATAATTTTTTAATCTAGGATTTTCAGAAGAATAAATTTTTAAATAAAAATGATTATAATATCTGGCAATTTTTTTATAAAAATATCTTTTAATTTATTCCATATTCTAACAACATTCTAAAAATAAAATCATTAAGATAAATAATTTATTTATTAAGTTATTTTTGAAAATAAAATACAGCCGGAGAAGAAAATATCATCCTCATTATAAATGTTAAATTGTTATGAAAATAAAACTGTAAGTAAAGAGATTTTATTATTATCTTTTTATATACGAGAGAGGAAGGAAAAGAAAACTTAGAGAAGGGAGGAAGAGAGGAGAAGACAAAGAGATAGATAGAGATGAATAGAAGAGATCTTGAGGCGAGAATGTGATTCACCTAAATGACCCCATAATGATTTTTGATGGGGTTTGAAATAATAGGTGCGCGAGGCCCGAAGGTATGAGAGCCCAAAAGCGAGTTCAGCGAAGAGCTCAATACTGGCAATAGGCCCTTGATAGCATCCACACAGTACCGGCCCAAATAAGGCAGCCCTCATATGTCAAATCAGATCACGATAAGGGAAATGGATTAATTACCGATAATTATTTTATCTGTCAAACAAAATCTACTTTGATAAGGGAAGTACAGATGATAAATAAGCGTTTTCGATTATCTCTTATTAATCTGACAGCAATAAGGAAATAAAATCCCTCATCAATAAGAGGGATCTTTATCACCATCGGTAGGAAAAACATACTTATACTAGAAATGCAAGGTCGCGTCGGTGAAAGATGCGAGACTATGCACAAATACTTCATTACCTAAGCGATTGATGTTTTCTTCCACATGAAAAAGCGGCTTAGGCATCCGAAGCGATAGCAGGCGAGCCCCGTCGATCATCTTTGTTTCTTGTTTTACAGAGGAGTCAGCGTCAAGCCCGTGAACCGACGCGCGAGTTTGATTCCGGCCAATGAAATTCCAACCGCTCCGGCCCGATTCTTGAGTTGAAAAAGGCATCATCGATTGTAGCCGTCTGTAAACAACGAGTTCCTTTACAAATCGTCGATCTCGGTAACTTATGGTATCGCTTCCGGAACCTGGCGAGGTCGTGCGATCCCGGGGATCGCAGACCCCAGCGAGACCATGCGAATAGCGAGCCTCTGCGGGCGTGTTGGAAGCTATACCGCGTGCCACAAGCGAGATGGAACACTCCCCTAGTCTCACCAGCAGCTTGATAAGAATTTCGGCAACTCACGGGCGGATGCGCGCCCATTTGGATACGACGGGCCTAGGAAGGCCATAACACCACCCCTCGGGAAATTCGAGTCGGCGTATTAGCCATGGGACCCGCGTCGCGGGGCCCGGTGGCTGCGTCTCGAAAAGGCATATAATTCGCGAGGCTAGCTCGATTCGGGCGAGATTAGCCCACGGAGCCCCATGGCTCGATTTTGAAGGCTCGTTCGGAAAGGCCATATGGCCGCGAGCCGATTTGGCGCAGGCATATTAGCCCGCGGGCCTCGGCGACTCAATTTGAAGGCTGATTGCCGGGGAAAGGCCGCTATGGCCTGGTAGTTCACCTCTCGGTCATATTGGCCCACGAAGCCCCAGCGGCTCGGTTTGAAACTCGGTGCACCGAGAAAGGCCGTACGACGCGAGCCGGTCGGCTCATCAAATTTAGCCAGACACCAGCGGCTGAGTTTTTCAAGAGCTGGCCTTTCGAGAAAGGCATACGGCCGCAGTCGGTTCGGCTCGAGCGAGATTAGCCCTGAGCCTCGGCGGCTCGATTTTTCAAAGCTCAAGCGCTAAGGAAAGGCCATACTCTTCGCCAAAGCGGTTCGACTTAGGTAGATTAGCCCACGGAGCCTCAACAGTTCAATTTCAAAGAGCTCAACTGCTCAGGAAAGGCCATATAGTCGTAGAGCCAGTTCAGCTCAAGCATATTGCTTCTGGAGCCCCTGACTCGATTTCAAAGGCTCAAGCTGCTCGAAAGGCCATATAGCCCTGCAGGCCAATTATTTCCGGGCGCATTAGCCGAGGCCTCGGCGGCTCAGGTTTTCAAAAGCTCGACGCTACTGACTAAGGCCTTGTAGCCCGAAGTCGGGTTGGCTCGGGCACACATTAGCCACGGGCCTCGGTTACTCGGTTTAAAGGCTCAGCTTCTCCTTTAAGGCCTTGCTTGGCCCAGAGCCCCGGTTCAGCTCGGGCACATTGGCCCATGGAGCCTCGGCGAGGCTCAGTTCAGCCTCGACTACTTAACTAAGGCCTTGGCCCGGGAGCGGTCGGCTCGGGCACATTGGCCCACAGGCCTCGGCGGCTCGGTTTTCAAAGCTCAAGCGCTCAGCTAAGGCCATATAGCCCACGGGCTAGTTTGGCTCGGGTAGGTGTACGGAACCCTGTGGCACCGGCTCAGGCTGTTTGCTCGATAAAGGCCGTGTAGCCACGGGACCCAGAGTACCTCGAGGCCCGGTGGCTCGGTTCGTGGGCGTAGCGGCTCAAAGGCCCGAGTAGCCATGGGGCCCCCGTAGCTCGGGCTGAATAACTCGAGTTCAAAGGCATAAGCGACTCGGGGAGGCGGGAATGGCGAGAGCGAGTAGCGCCGGTGGAAGCGCATGACCTTCGAGGGCGGGCTCGATTTTAGAGCTGCTGGCGAAGAGCCGCGATAGCCTAGAGACCCAGCGTCAATTTTGAGCCGACCGCGAAAGACACAATGACCTAGGCCCAAGCGACTCGGTTGCGAGCTCAAGCGCCCGAAAAGGCACAACGACCCGAGCCGTGGCTTAGTTCGAGAGCATGGCGTTTCGGGGAGAATAGCCAGGCCGAGTGCTTTCGATTCGGAAAGCGCCAACGACCCGCGAGCCAGCAACGGTTTCGAGCTCAGCCTTGAACGCCTTGCGACCTAGAACGAGCCTCGGTTTTAGAAACTTGACCGCCCGAAAAACCTGGCAGCTGGAAGCGGTAAGCTTCCGGTTTATAAACTTAACGACTCGAAGGCCTCAGCGCCGAGGGCCAGTTGCTTTCAGGTTTGCAAAGTTTAAGCGCGCCGAAGGCCACCGGCGCTTAGAACGGCGACTCGGTTGCATAGCTTAACAACTTCGGGAAGACCTTGCGCCCGAGGCGATTCTTGGAGATTCTGAGCTTAACTTGAGCAGGAAAGCGCCAATGACAGAACCCATTTGCTTTCGAGTTGCGAGCTACTTGACTCGAGGAAGGCCTCGGCGCCTAGGAGCCTAGGCACTTTCGGTTTGACTTGCGGCTGGGGAGAGGCCTCGGCGCAGAGCCCAGCTGACCGGTTTGTAGAGCTTAACAACTCGGGAAGACCTCGGCGCCGGGGCTTTGGGCGCCAGTGCCGACGCGGCTGGAAGGCCTGCCGGCCTGGCCGACGCTCGGTTTGCGAGCTTACTGACCGGGGAAAGGCCTTAGCGCCCATGAGCCCGGTTGCTCGGTTGCGAGCTTAGCGACTCGAGGAAGGCCTCAGCGCCGAACCCGGCTTCTCGAGTTGTAGAACTTAGCGGCTCCGGAAGAATTTCGGCGCCGGGCCCGATGCTTCCGGTTCGCGACTTAACGGCTGAAGGCCTCGGCGCCGGGGCCCGGTACGCTCGGTTCGCGAGCTTGCAGCTCGAGAAGGCCTCGGCGCCTAAAAGCCGAAATGCTTCGATTAAGCGCAGCGGCGAAGCGACTCTTTCGATTGAAAAACGCCGCTGACTCGAAGCAAAATAGCCTAGGAGCCAAGTAGCTCAGTTCAGAAGGCGCAACATCCCAAGAGCGAATAGCTCGGTTCAAAAGAGTATAAACAGCTCAGGAGGCAGAATAGCCCCGAGAGCAGTAGCTTCCGGTTCGAAGGTAAAGTAACTTGAGTCCATGCTTCAGTTTTAAAATAGCCTTACTGACTCGATTCAAGGAATGAATAGCTCAGTTCAAAACATCATAGCCAAAGGTAGAATAGCGAGAGCCAATGCTTTCGGTTCGAAGGCGCTTGACACAAAAACCAAGTAGCTCAAATTAGCGAGACAATAAAAGAGCGATAAAACTAATCAAACCCTTCCTAAGTAGCCCACGTGGATATCACGGCAATCAGGAGAAGCGATACGACCTTACACTCCTTTCGCTTAGTCAAAGGGTGGGGCGACAATGATGAGTTTGAAATAATAGGTGCGCGGGGCCCGAGGCCTTGAGAAGCCCAGCGGGACTAAACGGGCCAGTACTAACCGATAGGCCCATGATGACATCCCTCAAATATAGGCCAAAACAAGAGCCCTTATCACATGAAATCGAGCAAAATCTCCTGTCGGGAGAGAAGGATAATTCCGATGTAACTATCATGTAAATCAAACAAATCTCTGATAAAAACGGATAATTCGATAGCTGCTTATCTATAAATCAAACAAAATCTCTGCCGATAAAGGAGTAGGATAATTCCCGATATTCCTTTCAATTATCACCAGTAATACGATAGCGATAAGGAAGAAAATCTCTCATCGATAAGAAGAATCATAATGTAATTAGGAAAACATATACTATAAATACTAGGCCACCCGTTGGTGAAAGGTACGCGGACTTATGCACCGATACTTTATTCCGCAAAGATTTGATATTCTCTTCCACATGAAAGAAGCCCGGCAGGCATCGGGCGACAGCGGGCGAGGCCTCGCCGATCCTCTTTGTTTTCTTGTGCTGCGAGGAGGAGTCCGGCGTCGAGCGGATGGCCCGTGATTCAGGTTGGCGGCGATTCCAACCACGCTCGACCGGTCACAGTTGAAAAGGTATCATCAATTTTAAGAATAGCAACTCCATTCATATTCATGAACTTATGAATTGAAGTTTGTTCCTGAATCTTACACTATAACACTCGTTCTTTGAATCTTCCAAGGGACATTAGATGACATATGTCCGTCATTTCGTCCCACTAATAATATGGTCATTCATCACATGTAAATGACTCTTCATTTATAACACTCTCACTTGAATGACCATCATAAATAATATATATCATTAAAACCTTACTAGTAAAACATAGTGGGATAAAACCTAATGAATGAAAAATAGTATAATATTCTTATTATGTTATAGATCGTTCTTAGTTTGTTAGAATTGCCTTGTTAAAAACCTTGCCAATAAAACCTAGTGGAACAAAACCTGGATGAAGGAAAAAGAGTACAGTATACTAACATTATGTCATAGGCATACTCCCCCTCTTGTCAATGTCCTTTAGTTGGCGCATTCTAATATTTTATATTAGCTTCTTGAATGTTGAAATTTGTCAGCTGACTTTTTGAATAAATGCATTTGGATTATTACTTAGTATTTGTTGAACATCGAAATTTTCTACCACTCTTTAGGTTCCATATTGCATAAAGAGCTTTTGGAGAAATATATTTAGTTCTATCTCCCTTTATATAACCTCCTTTGATATGTGTAATGCATGAAACATTATCTTCAAATGATGTTGTTGAACTGTCTTTGATAGAGGGGGGTTCACACGATTCTTGGATATGTTGAATCATCGATCTTAGCCATACACTTTCACAACTTACAGCCGTGGTGCTATAATTTATGAATGATTGATGATGTTTGCATCACCATTGTTTTGCTTAAAGATCTCCTTGAAATAGTAATTACGCCACAATTAAACACATACCACAGTTGTGATAGGTTTATGTGGATGCGAAAGGTATCCAACATTAGCATATCCAAGCAATTTTTTTAACCCCGATTCCTTGAGTAAATAGGCTCACTGCTCCGAGTTGTTCCCTTGGAGGTAGCGTAATATATGTAAATACCATTCCAATGTCTTTGGGTTTGATTAGGTGTACTTAGTTAATAAATGGATAGAAAAATCAATATAAATTAGAGTACAATTATCGAGATACATAAGTTCTAAATGACACTAGATATAGCGCAGGTTATCGAGCAATTCTTCACCCTTTTCACAAGGGGCGAAGTGGGTCATTTTTCGTTATACTTGAACAAACAACCATTGAACTTAAAGGGTGTGCATATAAAAGCTTTAAGATTTTCTTAGTATATGATGATTGGTGAACCAACACTCCAGTGAAATGTAATCTGAAATTTGAGACAAATTTTGTTTTCCATGATCTTTCATCTCAAATTATTATTTTTAAATATTTTTCTATTCTTATGAGCTTTTTAGGAGTCCCAATAAGATTTAAATCATCAACATACACATCAGAAATTGCATACCCAGTTTTCAATTTCTTGAAATACTCGTTAAGGCGATTGTACCACATGCATTAGGATTGCTTCAATCCATATTAAGATCATTGTAATTTGATTGAGCACATACTACAAGGCGAATAAGCAAATAGAGAAATGCTCGATCTATGAAATGAGACAAAATTTGTTTTCCACTAGATCTTTCATCTCAGGTATTTTTTTAAAATAATTTTCTATTATTGTGAGCTTTTCAGGAGTCCTAACAAGATTTAAATCATCAACATACATATCAGTAATTGCATATCCAGTTTTCAATTTCTTGATAAAGATGCATGGGCATATAGGGTTGTTCGCATACCCTTCTTTAAGTAAATACTAGATTAAGGCGTTATTTTCCACGTACATCGGATTACTTCCAATCCATATAAAGAATTGTTATGGTGATTGAGCATATACTACGAGACTTTGTATTATTTGCTTCAAGCAATTTAAATCTTTTAGGGATTTTCATATATTTATCTATGGATCCATATAGATAAACGGCAATGACATCCATGAAACTTGCGTATCTAGTCATAGATACTACTAAACGACCGAAAGCAGAAAGTAATTGCGTCTATGACAAGAGAATATGTTTCCTCATAGTCAATAGTAGGTTTCTACAAGAAACCTTGTGATACTAATTGCACTTTATATCTTATGATCTCATTATTTTCGTTGCGCATTTCGTACAAATACCAATTTGTACCCAACAGGCTTTACACCTTTAGGTGTTTGGACTACAGGTTTAAAAACTTATCGTTTCATTAACAGGGTTTTAGATTACCACCACCTGCACTTAACTTCTTTTCATTTTGGTCAATCATTTTCTATGTCGACAATTCTTCCCACATTTTTGTGGTTGGGATCCCATCATTTCTTTATGATGTCTAAAGACCTTTAAAAACAAAATATTATTGATAACAACATCCATTTGATCCATTAACTCTCCTTTGTGCATATAACTCATTGAGATCTCATAATTTTCCAGGTACATGTACTCTTCGGTATTTGTTTATTTATCTCGAATATCTTCGGGGTTTCTTGTTCAATATATGCCTCTACACTTAAATCTCTTATTTCACCATAACACCTCTTCGAGGGCTTTTGTTTATGTATTCTTCTATAGGAGTCTTTTGTTTTATCATGTACCTCTTCAGGGAGTATCAATATTCCCTTGTATTCTCCTTTTGAGGTTTTATCTACTTTTAGTGACCTCCATGTAAGGCGTATTCTAAAATCATTTTTTAATTATCCTTTAGGGATATCAATCCATGCTACAGCATTCGTAGCTGAGATATGTGACTTTGTCACTTTCTTTGTATCAATAAATGCATATGGTAATTGATTTGCAAGATTTTGCAAATGAATGATTTTTGAACTTCTAGTTCACATTGATTTATACGATGATCAAAAATGAGACGCATTATAGATGCATTCCAGTAATTTCGTCATTCTTCTAGAATTAACTTCACCTTATGCTAGGAATACTCATTTAAATGACAATTCACAAAGTTAGTAAAGCATCTTATATTAAGGGTTCAAGATTATTTTATGATGGCCAATAAAACCTATATAAATCGAGTCTTCGTTGGGGACTCCATTTCGGTCTGTTATTAATAGGTGCAATTGGTACATAAACTGCACAACCAAAGCTTCATAAATGGGAAATATTTGGTTGTTTACCAAGTACAAGTTGTGAAGGGGAGTGTTCATGATAAGCTTTTGGTCGAATATGAACCAAGCTTGTGGCATGCATTATAGCATGTCCCTAAGAAAAAGTTAGAAATTTGGTTTCATTAGTAGTGGTCGAGCTATTAGTTAAAGATGTTTGATTAGAGACAAACTAAACCATTTTTGGAGTGTAGTATGAACAACATGATGCTCAACATGACATGCGGTAATTGATAAATGTTTGAGAGGTATATTCACGTGACTATCAGATGCTTATTGTCTTGATTGTATAATTAGTAATTGAGCTCTTAATTTGATTATTTGTGCGAGGAGCCTAGCAAAGGCAACCTTACATGTAGAAAGGAGACAAACACGTGACCACCTCGTAGAGGGATCTATTAAGACCATGAAATAATGGAAAGGTCCACATGATAGATGAATAGGTCCATATATATCGCCATGTATTCTTTCTAAGAAGACTGGTAACTCAAATATGACTTTGTTAAAGGATGGTTTGACTATCAATTTACATTGTGAGCAAGTAGCACATGGGTATTTATTGGGCAAGATCTCTGATTCTTTAGTAGATGCGATGTAGCAGCCTAAATCTTACTGCTGATTTTAACATATTAGGGGTGTAAAATAAGTAAATTATATTTTTTAGAGGCGTTTAAATGGCTAAAAATGAAAAATGATAAAAACCCGAAAGAATTTATTGGAACGGAAATAAATTTGGTAAAATGTCAAATAAAGGACTGGGGTCACTAAATAGGTAATGTAAGTGCCAAAGTATAAATAAAAGTAAGAATGAAGTGGAAATGAAATGAGGCTTTAAAATGAGAAAAATGAGAAAGATTCTGAATTAATGTACTTCTTGAACATGGCATTACATATGACATGAGAATAAAGACCAAAAGTGGTCTATGGAATGTCCATTTGGGCATTCATGTTTTGGAGAACAAGGGGGAGGAAAGGAGCAAGGGCTTAGGAGAAGAGATATTTTGGTGTGTTTCTCTCCATTCTTGGTCTATCTTTGTTCAAGCAAGAAAAAGAAGATAAGACTGAAGAGAGTTAAGGTAAGAAAACTAACCACAACTCTCCCTCTTTGATGATTTTAGTTTAGGAAAAACCCTAACCTTATGTAAAGGTGATTTTGATTGGTTGTAGATCAATTTTGGAGTTGGGTTAAGTTTTAAAGTGCTTTTGGGTTAGGATTGGTTTTGAGGAATTTTTGTATAAAGGAAATGATAAAGTTTCAAAGGAGTTGTCAATTTTTTTTCAAAACCCCTGTTTTTGTTTTGGGTATAAATTAAGTTATAATCATCCAAATTGAGTGATTCAAAATTCTAAGTAAACTAGACTCCTAAGTGAATAATTTAATTGAAGGAAGTGTATGCAATTTGTAACCCCAAAGTGCCCAGAAATCCGTCAAAGTGGAGCTATGTGCAAGAACAATATGATTAACTTACTAAATTAGTGAATACGGATGTAAGTGCAATAATTTAGTAGTTTTGGTGATCCAAATTTGGATGATTCCAAATTGGAGAAGAAACATTTAGAACTATAGATTCAAATGAGTAGAAGGAACCATTACCAATTTATGGAGTTAAGACACTGCTAAATTGAGAATATGATAGGTAACCAAGTGAGATTTGGCATGCAGAGCAGTTTGACATTAAAATATTTGTAACCCAGTTTGTTGATCCACATGAGATGATTGCAATTCTACTGAAAACAGACTCATGAGATATCATTTTCTTAAAGGAACTATGAAAAATATGGCTCATGTTTCCTCAGAGAGAATTTTCCAAGTGAAGGTGTATTAGGTAGACCTCTGACCTGACAAAATCCTAGAATGCCCTGATTGATTTTTTTTTCTTGGGTTGTTCTTTGATAGTGACATATTGTGATGGATTGAGGGTTAGTGACCAAGAAGCTTGACCGAAGCGGGATTCCGGGGATAGGGGTCGAAGCGACAACATTTTTGGGTTTTGTTCTTCACACTTCCTTCCTTGTTTTACGTTTTGTGTTTTTGTTTGACAAAATAAATCTAAAGGTTTTATATGGTATGCATGTGTGCTCGTTTGAGTGATAAATGAATTGGTTTGTTCTCCACTTCTCTTTCTCTTCTAAAATGTTTGAGATTATGAAATAAGTGGATTTATTGAAATGAATTGCGATAAATTACATATTGATTTGTTTTAAATTGATTTGATACAACTGATTGTGAAATGAATTGTACAAGAAAAATTGCATGAGTATTAGAAACCAAGTATTTGGATATAAATGTATATACACTATTGTAAATTGCTATGAATGATTTGAGCGCCCTTGATAGAATAACCGTTAAATTCAAGTTAAGGATAGAGTGGGTATACACGATTAGGGTCCAAATGACTGATCTTTACTTGCCGGACGTAATGATGTGTCACTCCAATCCATAATACAAGCGGGGCCGTCTTGTGTTATAAAACCTTTTTATATAGGCACGCAACCCAACGAGGCAGTCTTAGGTGGTCGTTATCCAGTGCAAAACATGGAAGTTAAATTCGCTTAAAGACAAAATGAAAAATTGTGAAATGCATGATTTTGTGTTTGAATGATTTGTGCATAAGAAAGCGTACTGATTGAAATGACCAATGGTGTAATTCGAATGTATATAAATAGAAAATATACATAATGTATTGTACGCGTGGTCATTGAAAAAAAATTATACAAAGAAAGGTATCGATTTAGAAAAATACATGTTTACTTAAACTAAAATGAATGAAGGCTGTATGAGAACCACTAGTATAAATGCTTGCTTTGTTTCATCATCATAGCGGTACCAAGGAGCAGTGAAGGAAAGACAGCAATAGTGGGAGTGTCAAGGGGCCTCACGAGGTTGAGTAAAGCTCGGAGCCACTGCATTCATGAAATATATTTGACACTTTTGTATAAACTGCGATTTTGTTTATAAATACTTTTGGTAGTGAAAGCGGCTTATAATGTGTGTGTATAAAGGTGGTAAATGGACCAATGACGTACTAATGCCATATTTAATGAAAAATGTGTATTGAAAACAAAATGACGGGCCCCCTTTAAATTGAATTAGCATATACAAATATATTTTTATAAAGATAAATATCCTTTACAAAATGAGCATTGGAAATATGTTTTACTGACAAAAGAAAAATGAATTAGATTCGAAAAGAGGACCACATCCCGGATCTGGTTCGGCCCCTAGGTTATCTTGGAAGGTCGAGATCGAGATTGAGATACTGGGGGGTGCGATGAGTCATAGCCCATGTTGACGTGTTCTATGATTCTCCTCACCATCATTGAGGACCTGGGGTGACTCATTTGTCCCGACCAAAGAGATAAAGTCTTTGGGTCGTTGAACTTTGGTTCATGACAACATAATATGACTTCGATAGAACTTTATAGTCGGTATGGTATAATCGAAGGAAAGTGAGTTTTTAATGATAAGTTTAACTGCATAAACAATATAAGAAGTAAAGCGATATCTTTAAATGAGCAAAATTCCTTGTGGATTTACTAGAATATAATACATCATTGATATAAATCCTAGTTCCATTTAGTAGTATTATGTTTGCTATTTCGCAGCCTTTAATTAAGTTTACAGTACTAGATATTATACTTACATTTGCATTTGTTAATGTAAGTCATGAAAATATCATTTATGTCAAAACAATTATGTGTATAATTGCACAATCAACAAGACATACATCACTTTCATTTATCTTGAGATCAATAACAAACAATTTTTTTTAGATATAACAACATATAAAGAAAAACATGATATGAGCATTGATATCATAGATATAATAATAACAATATAATATATTAATTAATTTGATAAAATAAAAAAGTATCATTCAATAGTAATGTTTTCATCATTCATCAAACAGTTAGTTTTTTTTTTTTCACTAGGGTCTCCAAATTAAGAAATCAACATAATTGTATGTTAGATCTAACTCATCACCATTGGTAAAAGTTCATTTCTATATATTTTCCTTTTCTTTCATTAATGCTTAATGGTGATTAAATGTTTAGGCGTCTGACAATTATGCAATGTCTTTCATTCTATATCTATGACAATTAATTCTCATGGTTCTTGGAAGGTTTATCTCATATGTACTTCCCATTTTACCTTAATATTATTTCACTTCTAGTGGTGAGACTTTTCCTTTCTCCAAGGATTTGAGGGATTATCAATATGATATTGGAGATTTCTTCCATGATCACAATCATTACCGATCTTTATTCATGTCCATTAGTTTGGAATGATATTGATTCACTTCAAGGAATCGGTCAAACCCCAATTGGACTAGATTGATGATTTTTTTGATTAAAAGTTCAATAGTTTATTCAGCATCAATGACCTAAGATAGATAATTCCTTTATGAAATATCAAATGTCATAAACAGTTTTATGAGGGTACATTGACAAACTTTTGATATATATTAAATAATAGAATTAAGTATATGATAATTGTTAACAATAATATAACGACTTCTAACCAAAATCAAATATTGATATATATATTTGCAAATTTGGTAGCTTTAAGTTTAGGATCGAGAATACCTCAGAACAAACTTGTGTTGATAGCATTATTATGAAAAATGCAAACCTTAAGTAAATAAAATTTTATTATTCTCTTTGTATATTGGAGGAGATGAAAGAAAAGAGAAAACTTAGAAGTGAGAAAAGAGAGAAAGACAAAGAGATAGATGGAGACAGATATAATGATGAAGAGAGATTTTGAGAAGGGAATGTGATTCTGGGTGATGATTTTATAAGAGGAATAGAGGCCTTTTATGGAAACTGTTTACAAGTCCCATTATTATCTATCAAACTAAAAAATTAAATATTCATCTTTTTAATTTTTATCAATTTTAAATAAAAATTAAAGATTAAATTAGAAAGGTAAATAATGGTGTTGAAAGGATAGATAACGGTAGTTGCACAAACCTTTCTTTCTTTTGGAGGATAGTGGAGGTTAGTTTGAATATTTTGAAGTGCAGGAGGCTAAGAGCCATATTATTTCATTTTAATGTTGAATGATCTATCAGATGATGATTATGTTTGATGGACTATTAATATAATTTTTTAAAATAACTTATAAATGTTATCTTTTTTTCTTTTTTTTTATCCATTAGGAGGGGTGCAACTCCACAAGAACAAGACACTACATGGTAACACACTTTAGCCAATGCCAGTCATTCATCATGTAGTAGGAAGTTTGATAGTTCAGAAGGATGACGGTGCCAAATCCGGATGTCTCGTTGCAGTAGAGATAAGGCCAAAGAGCCAACTTGTTGAGCTGGTTGGATTCCTCAAAAATATGGATAACCTCAGTCGACCAGCTTCATAGCAATGAAGATTTACCTCAACATTAATAAGATTAGAGTAAAGATTCCGATCAGCACAACTAGGGCATTTTGTTCAACAAGCAGGCGACAGATGCCTAGCTCCCAAGCCAAACGAAGGCCATGGAGGAGAGCCCAAAGGCTCGACCTCTGAGTCCCCAACTTCATCCAAAAGCCTCGGATCCATTTCCCTCTAGGGTTTCGAATAAGACTGCCTCCACCAGCTAGTTCATTCCGATATGTAAAACAACCATCAGTTCAGAGGGAAAGCCAACCATGGATTGGATGGGTAAAGTCCCCCTACCATCTACCATCTAAGATATACTGGAAAGAAAGAACTGCAATCACACCTGTTTGAGTATTTTTTAAAGACAAACATCTTCTTCTCGATGGGAAGAAACAAGTTTTGGAAAATGAACTCATTCCTCCACCTCATATCCCACCACAAACATGGGCCGAAAGTGGCGGGCTCACTTCTTGTGTAAGATGTAGTGTGACGTGAGTCGTGTTTGTGTCGTGTCGACATTCTGCGACTGAGCAGGCCACGGATAATAACGATGTCGATATTGGATTATATGAAACCTTGTGCAGATTTAATGTCGTGTTAGACATGTCAACACGAATATAATCCATTTAATTTGATTATTTAAAATGATAAGAATTATAATTAATCATCCATATTTAACACAAATAACTTATTAAATTTAACATGTTTATTAATTTTATTATTAAAATAATAGAAATTATAATTAATAATCTATATTTAATACAAATAACCTATTAAATAGGTTAATTAATTAATATACTAATTAAATAGGTCAAAATCATGTTAGGCAGGTCAATACGAATATGATCAATTTATTAAACGTGTTAGGCGAATCAACACGAATATGACCCAAACATGATTATACTCAACCCAAACCCACAAAAACCGTATTAGGTTCGTGTCGTGTTCACGTATTGAGACAAATTTGTCAATACTAGTTTAAATAAGATCTCTCAAATGCCCTTTCACGAAATGAGAAAATCAGGAGTAAGTTGGAGTGTACCAGGATCAAGGAACTTGTATATAAAATGTTATCTTAATTACATTTATAAAACGACTTAAATATGTATATTCTGATTTATTTTATTATCTTAAAAAAATTTCAAGTATTTTTATTGATAGGGTTAAAAATAGAAGTACATGAGGCCCGCTCATCAAGCCAAGGAAAGGTAAGCCAGGTGAAATGCCCGAGCCCACTGACGCAGGCCAAACGGGGCCTAGTTTGTTCGCCCTAAGGTGTGGCATGGAATGCATCTGACCCTTTGTGTCACAGTAAATCAAACTAAATCTCTGATGAGGAAATAAGATAATTCCCAATAACAGCTTATCCTATAAAATAAACCGAATCTCACCAATGAGGAAAGTAGGATAATTCTCAATAACTGCTCCCTTATTATCCCTTATTAATCTGATAACGGTAAAGGCATAAAATATCCCATCAAATGGGAAAGAATCCTTACCACCACCCAATTGGGAAAAACATATGCTATAAATACCAAGCCACCACATCGATAAAAGGTATGCAGAACATTCGCCCTCTAAGTAGTTGATCTTTTCTTTCATCAAGGAAGAACTGACTTAGGCATTGGAGAGGCAACGGGCGAACCCCCGCCGATCCACTTTGTGTCTTGCTTTTGTAAGTGTGTCAAAGGAAGCAATGGGCGAAGCATTATCAACCTGATTCAGCCAATGATCCCAACCGCATCAGCCAATTTCAATTGAAAAAGGCATCATCGGTCTGGCGCCGTCACGTAGAGCGACAATTCCTTACAAACAGTTGATCTCTCGATGCTTCGATGGTACCAACGCAGAATACAAGCAGGAGTCTCGCCAATCCTTCCAAAATGCAAGACCAGCTTGGTGGGGTGGATAGTCTGGGCTTCCGGAGCGCCTTAAGGCCCCCCATGCAGACCGTACGGATGAGGTGGAAACCGCCGTCTCACCAACCAACGATAGAAGAATTGAAACAACTCACCAGCGGATCTGGCAGCGGGAATGAAACAAAGTCTAGGAAGGTCATAACACCACCTCGGGAAGATCGACCACACCTCGGCCTCCAGAAATGACGAGAGTCAATGAGGCAGGGGCATGGACCACATAGCTGAGAGGGAGCGCAACGAAGCAATACCCGGAGGGGACCTCGGAAACGACTAGCCGACCCCTTCTCAGCAAGGAATGGGGGAGCAATCATGGGAGCAGAGGTTCAAAGGTATCCAACAGGAGCTCAGCCACTTGAAGGAAGTCGTCAAAGGCCGGGCGCCGGACTCTTATCAGACACTGGTCTGACAAGGCCCGAGTCCTTTGTCGCGGCCCGGGTGCTCCTTCTGTAGAGGTCAAGTCACCATAGTGGGTGTTCGATGATGGGATCTGTTGTATATGCATATAGAATGATGATATGGATTACCGGAATTGTGATTAAGATGCGTATCGTTGATCGACGCTGTATTTGCGACCTCACCTGCTTCGTGATATTCGTTAAATCCTCTTCCCGACTTAATCTCACCATGGGCACGAATGGCGCCGGGACCGGGTTCCACGCAGCGAAGCGAAGTGAAATCTCCATCATCCAGTTGATGATCTTTGCGGGTGGATGTCTGAAACGAGGATTCGTATCGCGCATTCATCGCTGGGTTAAGGAGTGCAATCAAAGATTTGATGTTTTCACATCAAGAATCGACAAACATGGCTGAGTGCTTGCGAAGTGGAAAAATACATAAGCAGTGGAAGCCCTCATATCCGAGAAGGCTCTTCAGCCCGTAAAGAGAGAAGCGGGGTAATGAACAACGGGGGCAGAGCTGAGATAGAGAAAGCGAGGGGAGAATCCCGAGAAGACGGGGACGGTCTCGAAGAGGCCGGCGTCAAGATCCTGGGACCACCTCGGTCAGGGATTACGGCAGCTAATTCACCTCCCAGTGGTTCTACACAAGGCAGCCACGATATCCACGGTCTTGCCTTGAGAGAGTACGACATGAGTGATTTCTAAGATAGTGCATTAAATGAGGTCGAGATCTACCAAAAGAGATAACACGGTATTATGAGTTCCACGGGGACCACAGACGCAGAGCGGACAATTGCATCTGACTTCGAAGGAGATAGAATATTTAATTCGACGGTATCCCTGCTTGCCAAATGCTCTCTGAAGGTCGAGTGGCGCGGCCGCCCACCACCTCGGAGACATGACTTTCGGCGCAATGGCCCTTAGGGAAATTCCACGTGATCTCGGAGGATTTGCGGGAGGTGGGGAATCGGCGCTGCGCTGGAAGGCTTCAGCGTGGCATCCAGTCGGGGAGGTAATGGAAGTGACGGTGTCAAGCGCGCCGACCGACCTGGCCGCTAACATTCTCGAGTTCAGGACTGCCGGATGCAAACACCCCACGGCGACCCGCTGAGTGACCAGGCGGGTTGTGGCGAATAAAATGATCCGGGTCGCCCAGCCGACAATGGGAGTTCAGCCAGACATCATCTTCGGCGTGCTTTGATGGATGGGCATCGAAGGGAGGTCTTGGAACGGGTGTCCTGTGAGGATTCTGGGGAGAAGGCCACACCTCTGGGATCATCAGTTCAGTACTGCCCCAGGAACCAGTGCCGACCTTGACGGTGAGGTTTCATGGTAGATGCCCCATCTGCTTATAACATTTTGTTGAGCGGACCACTCTCTTAGCAGCCAATGGGCCGTCCCCTCGCTTACCACATGATGGTCGAGTTTCACACCACGGTGGGTAAGATGGTTCGAGGAGACCGGTAGCGTGGCGAGGGGAGTGCTACTCGGCATCATGGCGAAACGAAAGCGGTCAACTGAGCTACTCAGGAGGTTGGAACTGTGCGATTGGATGGTAACCACGAACACCTCGCACACATCGAGCTACAGAGCTAGTAGAGACCTTAGACATCCCTTATTCACTTCTTGAAACAGGGGAACAAGGATGTCTTCGCGTCAAACGAGGGACATGGGAGGGATTGACCCCGCAATAATCACTCACAGACTAAACATCAGTCCATCCTTTAAACCAGTTAAGCAAAAAAGAAGGAGTTTCGCTCCAGAAAGACAAAAAGCAATAAATGAGGAGGTCGACAAGCTCCTCCAGGCAGGGGCAATCAGAGAAGTAGAGTATCCTGAATGGTTGGCTAACGTCGTACTCATCAAAAGCCGAAGCAGTGATGGGCTCAAATCGGCTTCAGCGACATCAATCAGGCATGCGAAAAAGATAGTTTCCTACGCACGGATATACCTCATTATAGATGCCCTGACTGACCGCATGAACTCCCTCGGTTTTCATGGATGCTTTCTCAGCCACAACCCGGATCGGCATGGATCGGCTTGATCGAAGACCTCACCGTTTGTCGGGCAAGGGGACCTATTGCTATCGAGAGTAATGCCACTTTGGGCTAAGAGCCTTGAGGCTACCTACCGGAGGGTTGAGTGAGCGGGATGTTCGGGGAAGCAAATGGGGGCGTAGGTAGGGGTATATATCAGTGAGCATGTGGTGAAATCCAACCGCAGTGACTCCGCGTAAACTCATACGTAGGAGCATTCCGGATCTGAGGTAACATGAGTGAATCCGATCTAAATGCGCTTTTGGAGTCTCGGTCGGAAAATTCTTAAGGCTTTATAGTCAACATGGGGAATCGAGGCAAATCCGGAGACAAAATAAAAGTTGTGCCGACATGCGCCGATGAACATAAAGAAGTCCAAGCGATCTTGGGAAGAATAACCGTTAAGCGATTTGTGTCCAAAGCCAGCGATAAGTGTCGTTGCTTCCGGGTTCTAAAAAGCTTTCAATGGGATACACGACTGCGGAAGTTCGACAACGAAAACTTATGCGAGCTCCTACGTTCACGGTGAGCCCCTCACAAGGGAACACCTTACTCACAATACACAGCCGGTTTGATTTCTCGACCAATGCCGTCCTCGTCAGAAACAAAGACCGAGTACAGCATCCAATCTACTATTGCAATCGAGCTCTAAGAGGAGCAGAGGAGAGGTATCCAAAGATGGAGAAATTAATCCTGGCGTTAGTAACCGCAGCTCGAAAGCTTTGCCCTTACTTTCAAGCTCATACCATTAAAGTCCCGACATAGTACCCAATGAAGCAAGTGCTACACAAACCAGAAACCTCGAGAAGACATTGAAATTGACATAGATTGAGTGAGTTTGACATCGGATATAAACGAAAATGCGATCAAAGGGGCGGTCTTGGCGGACTTAGGTGTGGGTTCACCCAGACTAAACGCCAAGGATACGCGAGCAACGCAGACCTCCCGTTTAGGCTGTCCGTAGATGGAATATGAAATGCGCAAGGGACGGTCTTGGGGTTAATTCTGACCTCCTAGAAGGAATGAACGCATCAGTGTGCACTTAGATTTGGGTTCAAGCCTCCAAACCAGCGGTAGGTCTGAAGGCCGTCATCATGAGAGACTTAACCTCACCCATTCAATGGAAGTTGACCAACTAGAGGTATCGTGAGCTCCCCGAGTTGGTAGTAAAACAAATAGAAGACACCTACGAGGTCAAGGTGAAAAATGATTCTATCTTGCCAAAAGATGCAGGAGTGCGGGAAGTTCGTACTAGTTCGGTCGGATACATGCCAGGCTGAGAGAATTCAGACGGATGCTAGCAGGCAGCAGCAACCTCACAGAGGTCTCCAGCCGAGACTAACGCCTGTCGAGCACCTTGTAGAGCCCTCTATAGATCTCTATGATGAGAGTCGCCCCTATCATGTACGAAGCCCAGTGAATGGACCCCCGTTTGGGAGCTATTTAATAGGCGGAATTTGCTACCGTGACCGAAAGGGCTTCTAAACGCAGGGCGAGTCGACGGGTTTACTATTCATGAGGAAGCCTTTACAAGTGGTTTTTCACACCCGTCCTCTAGTGCGTTGCGGGGGAAGGCGCCAGGCTTCACGTCTTTGAGGAAGTGCATGAAAGGTGTATCACGGAAATCACGCCGGAGCTTGGACGTTGGCGAGGGAAAAGTCTTAAAACGAGACCTGCGGCCCACAATGCTCAAAACCTTGTGAGAACTAATTAAAGTGCAAAATTTTCCAGGAGCACGCCAAAATCTCTCGCCTCCCATCAGAAGCCGTGACTTGATTCTGAGCCCTAGCCTTTTCGATTAAGGGCTAAACATATTGGGACCTCTACCAATTGGAAAGGGCCAGTGCAAATTCATCATCATAACAATGGATTATTTCACCAAATGGGCTGAAGCCAAACCGTTGGCTACTATCACAGAACAGAAGATACGCAACTTCGTTTGGCGCTCCATAATTTGAAGGTTTGGTATCCCAAGAGCCCTAGTGTTTGACAATGGAAAGCAATTCGACAATCCTAAGTTCAGGGATTTCTGTGCCGAGCTCGGGATTAAGAACTACTACTCGTCCCCATCTCATCCACCGAACAATGAATGGGCTGAAGTCACCATCGAAATCTTAAAGCGCTAAAGACGAGTTGGAAGACACAAAGGCAAGTAGGCAGAGTACCTACCCGAGGTGTTGTGGGCATACAGAACTACGCGCAATTCCGCAACTTAGGAAACCTCATTCGCTACAGCTTTTTGGTCTTAGAGGTAGTGGCCTAATAGAGATCGGTTAAAGTCCCCAAGGATTGAATTGACGTGGAACATAGCAGAAGAAGCTCTCTGTGGCTGAACCTCCCCAGATGAAAAGCGCGAGCCGGGTCTAAAACATGAGAAGACTACAAGGAAGACGGCGAATTTCTGACGAGGTCAAACTTCGGGGTTACAAACTAGCGACACAATCTTAAAAGCTTTTGCACGCAAGGAAAAATCCGACATGGAAAACTAAGGCCCTAAGCCGGAGAGGCCCCCATAGTATCTCACGTCGTCAAGCCCAGGGTAATTATGAGCTCAACGAAGACGAAGAAGGAAAGTTCTATCTCACTCTTGGAACGTTAGGCACCTTAGCGTTTTATGATGGGCCTCGGATTGTAATCATTAATAAAGTAACATCGAGTTTCGGATACGTATGAGTGTTTGTTGATTACTTTGTTTTAATGTCCTCGTCATCGACCAGAGCATCTGATAAAGAAAAACCAGAGCTACGACGAGCGTGCGAGAAAGTAATGCACGTCAGAATACACAAATTCATAGGCAAAAAAAGAAAAAATTTCTTTATTCCAATGAAGGTACAATTGATTACAATCAGCAGTGTCATCCCTTACATCTCATAAATAAACAGTACAAGCAGTTCCCTCAAAAAAAAAAAAAAGAGTGCGAACGAGAAGGGGAAGGAGAAGGAAAAGGAAAAGAAAGGGAGAGGAAAAGAGAAAGAGAGGAAGAGAATGAAAGGAAGAGAGAGTAGAGAAAAAGAAAGAGAAGGAGAAGAAAGAAAGAAAGAGAAAGAAGAAGAAAACAAGCGATGCTAAAGTACATCAGCTTTCTCGAGCCATATCCCTTGCCGCGAAGCTAGGGAATAACATAACTCTCATAGGGGCAGGGGAAAAACACAACTCCACGAGGCAAAGGCATCGGAGGCGGCCCAGGAATCCCTAGGCGGACCCCTGCGAAGACGACCAAGCCTTGATACTTCATCGAGCACAAATTCCAGTTGTGCCCCAAAAAGGGAAGAAGGTTCGAAGTATGAGCTCGTATGAAAAGAAGTATGTTTATAGGAGGCGAAGCACTCGAAAAGCTCATACGGTCGTTTCAATTCTCCATAAACCGACGTGTGACACTTGCATCTTTCCAAGAGTGGAAGTGACGACGCGTCGAGGAAGCCCGGTGGAGGCCGGTAGTGAGGCCCAGCGGCACTGGTTTTGAGAGCTAGGCCTTTCGGCCAGGCGCTGGTAGCCCAGGAGCTGATTAAACTCGGTGCGAGTAGCCAGGCCTCGGCGGCTCAGTCTTGAAGGGCTGGTGCCAAAGGAAGGTTGTATAGCCGCCAGAGCTTCAGCGGCTGGTTGCGAGCTAACGGCTCGGGGAAGGCCTCGGCGCCTCGGATGATGCTCGGTTTGAAGAGCTTGGTTAACCGACTGAGCTGGTGCTGGGCAAATTCGGCTTTCAGACGGTTTAGCCATGGAGCCTCAGCAACTCAATTTTGAAGAGCTCAATTGCTCAGGAAAGGCCATCTGACCCTTGAGCAGTTCATTTCAGCGGGGTTGTGAGCCTCGGCATCGATTTTGAAATGACTACTCAACTAAGGCCTCGGTGCCCGGGGGCTCATGCTTCCGATTCGCGAGCTTATGCTTCGGAAGGCCCTTAGCGCCCGAGGGAGCTCGATAACTCGGTTGCGAATCTAGGCCCCCTTTCAGCTAAGGCCTCGGCGCCCGAGTTTAATAAGCTCGGTTAAGCGAGGCTGTGCTTCGAGGGAAGGCCTCGGCAGCCACAGGCCTAATAAGCTTAGTTTTGAAGAGCTTGATTTCTCAACTAAGGCTTGGTAGCCCAGGAGCAAATTCAGCTCAGGTAATTTAGCCCATGGAGCCTCAGCAACTTAATTTTGAAGAGCTGGCGCTCGGGAAAGGCAATCCCTAACATGAAATTAGTTAAACTCGAGCGAGTTTAGCCATGGAGCCTCGCTGGCTTCGGTTTTGAGCTAGGCGCTCAACTAAGACCTCGAGCGCGAGGAGTTAATAGCTCGATTAGTAGAGCTCAATAGCTCCAGAAGGCCTCGGCGCCACAGAGCTCAGTAAACTGGTTCGAAGAGCCAAGCGGCTCGGGAAGGCCTCAGCGTCGGGCCCAGTGGCTTGGTTCGAAGAGCTACCGACAACTCGGGAAGGCCTCGGCGCCCGAGGCTTGATAGCTCGGTTTTGAAGAGCTTGATTGCTCAGCCTAAGGCTGGTAGCGGGGAGCAAATTCGGCTCGGGCGGTTTAAGCCATGGAGCTGGCGCTCAGGTTTGAGCTGACTATTCGAGGAAAAGGCAATAAAGCCACGGGCAGTTCAACTGAGCACATTGGCCACAGGAGCCATAAACCGACTTTCAAAAGGCCCGAGAAGCTCACTTCATGAGCTTAATAGCTCGAAGGTCTTAGCACCTACATTTCGACTTTGCGAGCATGTCGGCTGAAGAGCAGTCTTGGAGTCATGTACCTCAAGAGCCCAACAGCTCAAAGCATAATTGCTTAGAGAAAACCTAGCAGCTCAAATTGGCAAGACAATAAAAAGAGGCGAGGGGATAGAGAATGGAATATTCATTGAGAAACGTATCATGTAATTAGGTTGAAAGCACACGAAAAAAAAGGAAAACCAACGTAAACAAGCAAAGCTACTGAAGAATCGAGGCGTTAGAAGAGGAGCGGGAGGCGAGGAAGGGGCGAGGCATCGGCTAGGGTGTCTGGACCTCGGAAGCGAGTGCAACGGAAAGGTCCGCCTCCTCGTCGCTTCGGGATATCAAAGTTCAGGTCGAGCCCAGGGTAGGCATTAGCGACCTTCCTCCCGAAAGTGACCATCGGGAAGCCATTGGTGCAGGACCTCATCCTCAAACTTCGCTGCCAACAGTCGCCCGGGCCGGCGGTTTGCTGCCTGGGATCCACCATGACCCGCGAGCACTCCTCGGCTGGGGCGGATTCCAGTGAGGCTTGCGACCTTAGAAGCTTCACGACGGGCTCCGTGCCTTGTTGCTTTGTAGTGACTCTTCCCTAGTTGCCGCAACCATACCTTATTCACCGAAACCGGTGCGGGTAGCTTTCGGCCGTCTGGCCTCAGTAGTCATCACAGGCGGCTGCGGCTCGTCACGACCTCACAGGGCTATCCCTCGGCCCTTTATTAAGCCATCTCGGGCCTTTTCTTCCTATCCCGGCCAGAGCTGCGCCATCGTGGTATGCCTCAATTAAGAACCTAGCTTCACAGCTCTCGTCATGTGCATTCGATCTCGCATTTCGGCTCTGCACCAGTGAGGCTTGACCACCTATTGTAGACTGGCGGCTTGGCGCGACCTTGTTCGGTCCTGACCCTTTTTGCTAGACTCTTTAGATGGGTAGCCACCTACCAACACCTGACATAAAGTTAACACTGACTCGAGATAGAGACCGGACCTGGCAGAGACACGGAAACTATAGAGGAGACCACGGAGGATAGAGGCAGGTTCCTCAATAGGTGGGAGCACGAACTATTAATATCGGGATCCCGAGAATGGATGAAGCAGGTGCCGACCCATGAACGACATTGGAAAGCAAGGAATCCTTATCTCCATCAGCTTCGAAGCGCTTCCTCCCAAACTCTTCCGCCTTCGAAGGAGAAGGCTCGGCACTCTGCGCGGGGACTAGGCGGTATAGACGGCATAACCTCTAAGGGGCTCAAGCGGCCTTCCCAGAGAGGAATCTTTGGCCTTTGAGACAGAACACGACGGACTGAACTTGGGAGAAACTGGGCACCTCAGGAGGCAACGACACTGCATGCACTCGGGTATGGTGAAGGTGATAGCGGACGTTCCAAACCACCGGGACTTTGCCACGAAAGCCGGATGGCCCTTCGAGAGTCACGGAGTTTTCCGTTTCACACTCCGGGACCTCCGGGACAGTATCTCCACCCAAGCTAAAAGCTCATCCTTAGTGGGCAGCAGCGGAGACCCGACATGAGAGGACTTCATAATGGAGGAGGGGATGAGGCCACCAAAGTAAGCAGGCGGGGACACCGAACACGAAGATAAGGGAATATCAGGCTGATCAACTTCAGGTAGCACGCGGAAGACATTTAGTAGGCTGCTGACTTCGACCTAGTCTTGGTGAGATCCCGGTAAATACACAATGTGGCCAATGCAAAATTAGGGACATCTTGCCTTAACTCCACACGAAAACTAGACCGAACTAAATCAAAGACAAAGCTCACGTAGATTCTCCAGAGTGGTCCAAACAGTCGGGACGCCCATTGTGTCTTCATATCAAGAGATTCGTACTCCCCTTACTTGACCACTAATAAAAAGTAACGCTCTTTCAAAATGCGTAGGAAGATGGGAGATCTAAGATGATTAAAGGAGCGCACGCTGCAGATGAATGAAAGCCCTTAGCGGCTCCTTCACACTAAGGTCGAGAGCAAGGCTATCTTGGGAACACCCAGTACTTGTCTAAAGAAGACCATGACCCAACCCGAGAATACCCGAAATTGGGCGGATTGAGAGAGGCGAGGCAGTTGAAATGTTGCAAGACCCTTTTTATAAGGGTGTAGGAAAGCGGAGACCATTATCGAAGGTCACCTCAAAGAAACACACCATCTTGGGCACTTGAATGCATGTAAGTCGAATGTTGGGAGACCGGGACCCGACGCAGGGGGCATGGCATACCAGCAGTTTCCCATATGAAGGTTCGACTCGGCTAGGTCCCACCGCCAAAGCATTCTGCTTGCGGGCGATTTGAATATTACGATCCTGAATCGCCAATCTTGTCGATTCTACCCTTCCCTTTATCCCGAGGAGAGGTTCTGAGCGTCTGAAGCAACCCCGGCCAAACGTGTCGGGAGCCTGCTTTTGCCCAGATCGAGATATATGAGAGTCACCTCCAATGCGCAAGGAAGAGGAGTGACCTGGACCCATGAAAGTAACATGTAGTAAGAACAAGACCTAACCAATCTAACCCTAGCGCCTCACTATATTACTCGAGAACCTGGAAGAAAAGAGCCTTCCGTCCCTAGACAAAAGCGAAAAGGCTACCTCGGCGAGTATCACAAAACGCCGGAAAGACTGCGCCTGACGGAAGGTCGGAACGAATGTTAAGGAAAGAGCCAGTTTCATGAGAAAAACAAAAGGCTTCAAGGTCGAGGGGAACCTGGCGAGCGTCGAGAGGATGTTTTGGAAGAGCTAAAATAACTGGAAGAAGTGGGCGCGAAAACCGAAAAGTCATCATTATCACAAGACATATGACGGTGACAAGCCCTAACCAAACCGACCCTAGCAGCAGCGTGGAAGTCGCGATTTAAGAAGCGATATAGCCGCACATGCTCGCCGTACCGAGGCTAGGAAATGATAGGGTTTAAAAAATGGCCTTGTGAGCCCGATCACGAAGCCCGAGAAAGGTAAGCCCTCTTGGAAATGCAGAGCCCTGGCTGGGCCCAGCAGGGCTGGTTTGTTAACTCAAGGGCGATAGCATGGACCGTCGAAAAGCTATGTTTTGTAAATCAGGCTAAATCACGCTTGATGGGGAAGTAAGATAAGTCCACGTGCTTGACTTATCTTATGCAACAAACCAAATCTCGCCGATGGGGAGTAGGATAATTACCGATAAGCTGGCTGCATTATTATCGACGTGTCAGATAGATAAAGGCGGTGATATCTCATCGATGGGAAGAATCGTACACCGTCCGATTGGGAAAGCATATGCTTCTCATCTGGTCGGCGTCGATAAAGGTCGCATGAAAGCGTTCGGCGGCTCAAGCGGTTGATCTTCTTTTCGTGAGGAAGAAGCCGGCGTTTTAGGCGTCGGGTGACGGGGCGAACCCCCCGTCGATCCACTTTGTTTCTTCAACTTTTGCGGAGGAGTCGGCGATCGAGTCGGCGCGATTAGGCTATGATCGGCAGTACTCGGCCGGTCCAGGTTGAAAAAGCGTCATCGTTGCGCATGATTTTTGAAATTTATATTTTCACCCATATTTTCATCATTGGTTTGAGCTAAAACTTTTTTTTTTTTCATTTAAAAAGAGTAATAACTTTTAAATATGATTTGTAAATTTTAATTCGACATGAAATCACGTTTTGATACTTGATTCTTTTAGCACGGTCTAACAATATCCATATCGAATTGTGGTATAGTACACAACACAATATACATTAATTATACAAATATGATTTGTTTTGAGTTTTTTTTTTTTAAACATTAAAAAATCTATATTTATCTCTTTAAAAAAATGTATATTTATATAGCATATCAAAAACGTTTTCCTTTGTATATTTAGGAGATGATGACATGTGATACGCACATGGGATGGAAAAAACTCAAAGCCTATTTAGTTATAGTTTTGAAAACTACAAAAAACAAAGAGAATAAAGAAAACAAAAATTGGTTATTATTTTTTTCCCGTTTTGAAAAACAGAAAAAAAAAAAACATTAAATTTATTAAACAAAAATAGTTTTTGAGAGGTTATTTTCTATGTTTTAAAAATAAGAATCAAACAGTGTCTTAATAATTACATTTCGAAGAAAGCCCAACCTATAATTGTTTGGGCCAACAAGGTGATTTTGTCTGCGAACCCTATCGGGAGCCTCGATAAAACAACATCAAATGGGCTTCCTCAATGAGCAAGCATTTGGCCCATTCAAGCCCAGGACAGATAAAGAAAGAACAACGAAATTTCCGTTAACGCGGTCTATTAATTTATTGGCAAAACAGTGAATAATTCATTTAAAGGGCAAAGCAGTGAATAATGAAAAGGATAGGGGCAATTCGGTCAAGAAAAGGTATGAATGGAAAAGAGAGCACGTGGGAGAAAGTGGTCCGCTGTCCGCAGCATGTGGCGCCAAGAAAGGGCACAACAGACTGCCTGCCTGCCTGCCTTGCCTGGGCGAAGCTGTGGGTCCCACCATCTTCGTACGCCCTGTGGGTCCCACCACTGCTTTACCGGTTCTACCGGATTTTACCGGTTTCTTCTCTTTGCCTTTGATTTCGAAGTAGTTTTTTTTTATTTTTTAACAACACTCTTTTTCGAAACGGTGTCGTTTTGTTCCTCCTTTTACTCGCTGCTTCTGCTTTGTTGTTGTTATAATCTCTCTTTCCCTCCTCTCTCTCTCTCTCTCTCTCTGCGCGTCTCTCCTTTGGCAGTTGCGGGGTTTGTCTCAGTGATTTGATCGGAGAGACATCGCAGAGAGAGAGAAACCGAGCGTTTTCATTGAAGAAAGAGAGAAATGGCGATTTCGAAGGTAGTTTTGATGGCATTGGCCGTTCTCATTTTCGTTGTTGCTCTGCCTGCCGTTCGGGCTCAGTCCATGGCTCCAGCTCCTGCGCCCACCAGCGATGGTCAGTTTTCTCTCTTTTCGTTTTCTTGTTTAATTTTGTTTTATTTTTGGTCTGAGCTGTGCATTACAGATCTGAGATCGGTTTCAGAGAAAGTCTAGAGTTGAGCTGTGAATGCCTAATGGCTGTCACTGTCTCAACGATGAATGAAACTATAGTAACGGTTGTTTCTCTTTCAGATCTAACTTCGAATTTTGAATGTGGTCTAAATGTGATGAACTTCTGCCAGAAACGACATGACTCCCTTCTTGTTCTTTCTGTTTGCCGTTATATTGAAGTTTAGTTAGATTACTTGCATTGTATGTACAATTATTTTGTAAAAATCTAGAGTATTTATTAAGTTCAAAATAATTGATCAATAATTAAAAGATCTAATAAAATATTACAAAATAATAATTTTATTGAAACGATAGAAGCATCGATTAAATATAAGATGAACATACCTATATACAAAATTATTAGATGTCATTTATTTACAAAAAAAATCTGTAGAAAACAAAGATAAAAGAAAGGGTAGATTGTAAGGATTGAGATGTTCTTTTTCCCTCAGATTAATATTCCACATCAAACTCTTATATAATTATAGGGCTTTATATATATATATATATATATATATATAAAGCATAAGAGAACAATTGAACTTTGGTCCAATATGCTTATAAAAGCAAGAGAGAAGATAGAAACCATAGGTTCATAGCTAGTTAATATTAAACCATCTCATAAATGATCATAATTAATATACATAATTACATAATTAAAATTGTAATATGATTAGCTTAATCCATAATTAATAAATTAACCTAACATAAAATGCATTAATAACCGGCATTAAAATGCAGAGGATAACGTTCAATCACTTGAAATTGGATTCAAGTCACAATCTTTATCAGTGTCTACAACATTTGAATCGCAAGCCTTTTTTTTTTTTGTTCATTACCAAAAGCAGAGCCTAATTACTGAAATCAGGTAGAAAAGAAATCACCGGAGGACGTGAAATTTCCTGGTAGATTTCATGTATTTTGCTTGTTTGATACTCTCAACGACATGGATGCAAATTCTTTTGAAATCAAAATCATTTGAAAAGCTGGATTAATAATTAGTGTTAGAAACTTGCTCTCTCTTTCTTACTTATAAGAACGACTTCCGAATGGCTGTGGATTAGAGAGCCTTTACATGATAGCTTTGAATGCAATTCAATTCTTGTGATTCTAAACTCTAAGGTGATACTGATGAGTATTACAGGGATAAGCATTGACCAGGGAATTGCATATGTGCTGATGTTGGTGGCACTGGTGCTCACATACATCATCCATTGACCCTCAAAAGGTAAGAAGCACAGATGTTTTGGTTGGAAGCAACTATAAGATTTACAGAGTAGGCAAGGACTAAGGGGAGTGAATGTTCGGGCAGATTATTTATTCAGGAAGAAGAAGACTTGTTATTGGTAGATGGGTTATGTTTGTGTGTAGTTTTTTTCTGACTGGTGTGTTTTCGCAAATTCCATATTCTGTTTGCCGGTAGTCCCATTAAATTTCATCCTCTTTTTGGAAGAATTGTTTGTTGATCTTTTGTGTTCATTTTTTCTGGTTGTTTACTCTGTGATTAAACACATGTAATGGCCTACTCTGCATGTTTTTCAATTAGAGTTATAAGATGAAAAGAGTATACATATATATATATATATATATATACAAATATTGTAAGAAAACAGGTTTTAGAAATAATCTTTAAAACAGGCATCCAAACTTTCAAAATCAAATTCCCCAAATATTTAGTTATTGGCTAGAACATCTTTTTTTTTTTTTTTTAAAGTTTAAAATTCAGTCTAAATTCATAAAAATTTGCAACAGAAAATTGCTTCTTAAACTCCAGAATTGAGATAGATGAATGAAAGGAAGGGGTCACACCTTTGCCACAATGAATGAAAGGAATAAATAGTGATTGGTTAGCTCAATAGACGTGTTGGACAGACTACTTCCGTAAGATGGCCTCAATTGCAAAAAGAAATTTATATAAAGATCATCCAATCAGCTTGCTTGATGCCACTAACCAGGTAATTTATTCGTCATAATTCATCTACACCCTGAGGTTTTTATACATTCACTTATCCCTCATCAAATTTCTCAAATCAATTGAAGTACTTATATTTAGTTACAACTTCAAGAGAGGTAAATGAATTTAGCTATTTCTTTTCTGATGGCTCCGAACTCTGTAGCAAAGATAAATATCAAGAGTGTGCAGTTGAGAATGTGAAACATGGTGCAAGTACTATTACGACAACCAATATCAGTACGGCAGAAAAATGCAAATTCAATGAATCCTGGTCAAATAAACAAAAGGGGGTGTAACCATCAGAAAATAGATGAACCATGAAGTGATATAAATATGTCGTTCTTCTATTTTCCCACAGTGAGAATTGGTAAAAAGAACTCTTAGTAGAGCCAAAATCAAAGGTACACCTTACTCATCTTGAAAATTCTTTATCAAGCAATTTGGCAAGTCTGATGTTGGAAGGTTAATTCCGATTGATCCACTGCTCAGAAAAAAAATTCGATCAAAGCTTCTTGCCGACAGGACCTGCTTCCTGTTGATTCCGGTCAGCCAGAGAGAATTTTTTCACTTTCTGCACAGAAATTAGGAAGGGGAAGAATAGAGTCAACAAATCAATATTCAAATAGAATAAAGGCAAATCAAGGTAAAAATCAGTATACATAATTTGATAACCATGGATGTCCATGCCAAGGATCATCCATGACCAGAAAGCAAAATGAAAACAACTGCAAGATTAACCTAATGGTCTTAAAAAATCATTTGCAATGCAAGCATCATGGATCGAATTCAAAAACTCAACATCACTGTTGCCTCAAAGGGATGACTATGAAGATTATGCCCAATCAGTTATCCAATACTAAAAATTACAAAGAAATCAGAATCTCGCAGAAGGCATATATATATATATATATATAGAGAGAGAGAGAGAGAGAGAGAGAGATACATATGAGCGAGCAAGAAGGACTATTGATTACCAGTAAGCAAAATAAACAATTGCAATATTAACCTAAAAGCAATTCTAAAATTGTCATTTGCACTTCTGATACATGTGTTTGATTAATCACATTGCACGCATCATGGATCAAAGTTAAAAACTCAACATCAGGGTTGGCTCAGAGGGATTACTGTCAAAGATTATGCTCGATCAGTTATCAAATACTCAAAACGACAAAATCAGAATCCAAGTTATTAGTTTTCAGTCGACTATTATTGTTTTTATAGGCTATCCATGATTTATTTCTGGCATCATCACAAACAACTAAGAGCAATGAAATTGATAATTACATTATTTGGAGGCATCCCTGGGCTATGGATATATTAGGAAGGATGGTGCAAATGACTAGCACTTTTTAGGATGAAAAGAAATAAATTCACTGGCAAGAAGGAAGAAGGTAAATTAGAAATTATTGATTCTTATAATCAAGCTGCATTGTGAGAACTACGAAATAGAAGTGAAAAAAGAAAATGATTTAACTGTAAGGGAGAAAACAGAATAGACTTATTTGGCAGTAAAGATGAGTAACTCTTTTCAATTTTTTTGGATTGAAAATCACATTAGAAAAATAGTAACATATTTTCAACAAATTATATCCAAAAAATTTCCTGAAAAACAATCATTTTTAGCAAAATATTAAGCTATTCCTCTTCACGTTCGAAAAAATACAAACACTTTCAACATAGAATATAATCCAAAAACAAACAGGCCGATGGAAGATAATTTTCATGGATATGGTCCAAGGATGATATTCATAGAAGTCACCAACAAGTGAAGACCAGGATGCTAATATACAAGCAATATCATATACGATATACCCTTCCATTGCCAAAACTTCATCAAATATACAATGCAGGATAAGAAGATAACTGCGTTCAAGTCTTTACATTTTCGTTACAGTCACACAGAATAAATGATTAACACTCCAACCTTCAAAATTTTCAATTATCAACAGAACTCTTTATAATTATTAATTAGCAACTAGCCACGAATATGTAAAGAAAGCATAATTCCATCTCAATTTCGATGTTTCTTAGACCTTCAATCGTATAAATCCAGAAAAATTCGAATCCACGGATAAAATCAAATTTAAATTTAAGAACGTGACACAAAAAAACCTAAACCAATCAGAAGAATATCAAATTCAGAGAACAGATCGAAGATGGAGAACGGTGGGTCGAATGGTAGAAGCTACCTTGTTGAGAACGCAATCGCGCAAAGCCTGCAAGAACCGGAGGCATTTGTCTTGATCAAAGGCAGAGTCTGTAACGCAGTTGAGCAGATTCAGAGCCTCCTGTCCGCACACGGCCTGAGCTCGTGGAGTTTCATCCATGGCTTTCTTCGACGTCAAAGTTAGGGTTTTCAGAATCGTTCGATGCTGGAAATGAAATGGAAGGAAACGCAGATTTCTCTCTCCCGTGAACGTGAATACAACAACTTTATTTATTCTGCAGGGTGTGCTGCTGGTTTCCAGAAGCATCAAAGTTTTCTCCCGTAAAGGGAAATGTTTCACTTTCTGCCCCTATGGGCGCTCTCTGTTTCTCAAATAAAAAAATAGTTTTTTAGATGGAAATAATTCGTTTTAAAAAAAAATTATTAAATTAGTTTGAAAGCAAAAATATTTATCAAAGTAACGCGTAATGCACGCGAATGCACCGCCTACATTAGTAAGAATCAAGTTCTCAAATTTTGGGCGTTGTTATCCAAGGCATAACGGTAATGTAGCGAATGCTGCCAGTTTCATGACAATAAGAATGGTAGCTTAAAAGCGAAACGCGACGCCCATAATAATGTAAATTAAACTTTAAAGTTGGGGTTTGTTCCTCCTCCCTCCGCTCCTCTCTGTTCTCCTACCCTACTCCTCCGCTTCTTCTCCTGCCTCCCTCCTCCGCTCCTCTACTCATCTCCAGGTTTGTTCGAATCTCCTCCCCTTTGCTCCTCTCCAGTGTTAAAGACTTGAGTGGTATGTTTTCTTCTTGTTTCTCATTCTCTTTTCATTTATTAATTTGTTAGATGTATATTTTATTTCCTCAACATTTTTGTGCCCTAAATGGGAAGTATTTGCATTCGATTTAAACCCTTTCTTAGATTTCCTACTCAATTTGATAATTTTTGTCACCTTTGATTTCTTTCCTTTTTTGTTTGCATTGGTGGGGTGATGTTAGCCTTGTAGTTCTAATGGGCTGATTCTATTTTGTTGTTTGGGTTGGTTTTGGATGAGTTTGGCAATTGGATTGTCCCTGTTTGGTTGTCGATAAATGGTTCAAAGAGGGAAGCCGAGAGCTTGAGCACGCTGGCTGAAACTCCATGGAACGGGAGCCGTTTTATTTTTATGTTTATTTAATTTTTAAATTTCTTTCCTTTTGTTATATCAGAGTGGGTAATATGAAATCATTTCCCATGATTGGAATCTAATTTCACTCATGCTCACGATCGTAAAGTATGGGGCTATGGCCGGTTGGGTTGCTACGAAATGATGTGGGGAAGTTGGTTTTGTAGGTGGTGGGTGTTTTGAGACAGTTTTGAGTGTGTTTAGAAGCTCAGAAATGGCTACGGAAACATGTTTTGTGCTATAGTAGGAGTAGGTCTTTTATTTATTTATTTATTTATCCATTCAGTGTTAGTGAGATGATATCTATGTTGATGATTTTAATTGTCTTAGAGGAGTCTGAATGCTGGATTGTGCAATCTGAATGATATCCTTTCAAGTTTCTGGTCCCTGCGAAATGATTGGGGAAGTTCTTTTTGTTTGTTATGCTTTACATTTGCCTTTTTCAGTGTGAGTTGTGATCAAGTTTTTTCATATGTTTCTTGTTTATGCCTTTTGGACTCGAGCAAAAGCTGTATCTGATTTTCAAGCTCTTGAAGTAATTGATATTTAAGCCTTTTTTATTCTGTTTAGGGGCTGGTATGATTTTTCTTTTCCCCCTGTAGTTGGCTTAGTTTTTCAAAGCCTATGTATACTTCCCGTATGATTTGGGTTCATCGCTTTTGTTTTAATATATTTTTTAGCTGGCTTGACCTATAAAAAAAATCCTAACTGAACTATAATGGATAAGTGAATAAGGATGTTAATGAACATAAAATGAGGATCAATTTTTATAATATACTGCTTAGTTTATTTATCAAAAATAAAGCGAGGAAGATTAGAAATGAAGAAACTTGATAAGGAGTGGTTAGTTTTCTCGGTGCATCAGCGGGGTGGTCATGTTTAATCTATAAAAAGTGTTAGAAGGATGGGATGTTTTTTCATAGATAGTTGAGGAATGCCTCCTCGCTTGTGACCTCAGGCTTTGGATATCTATTTTGTCAGATGGTCTCAGATTGGACATACATTTCTCTATGTTGATTTCATTGATGTATTTGTCTCTTCTTAAGGACCATGTGGTCCTATCTTTTTTATTTATATTTTGTTTAGTCACTGTGTATTTCATGTCTACAAGACTGCGTACGCTTAGATTTTACTACATCTAATATTTGGCTATGGTATAAAATTCGGTATAAAATATGGTTTCTTTTTCTAAATAATTATCCATGCAACTTTTGGGTGATGAATGAAATGGATAAAGACATTTAGAACATGACTGATATGGTTCTAAACCCTAAAACCCTAAACCCCAAAACCCCAAAACCCCAAAACCCTAAACCCTAAAACCCTAAAACCCCTAAAACCCTAAAACCCTAAAACCCTCAACCTAAATTTGAAATTGAAGATATTTTGAAATGTCATATTTTTATTTTTTAGAATTTGATTGTTTTCTTTACAAAAGTTTGATGTGATAGCGATAATGACTTCTCATATTATTTAATTCATTTGGGACCACAAGTCACTATGTCTATTCCAACTATTCCCGTGATATGTTATTGCCAATGTAAAAATATCGGTGGACTCCAAACAAATGTTAACATAGGGGAGCAAAGTCAGTTATCGCGCCGACGACTGGCTGAACGCACGCCAACAATCAACATATGATATACTCAAGGACAATCATTGACAAACAAAGCGCTCAAATTAGTCCTCAATTATAAGTATCCCCTAAAAGTGGAAATGACCTAACCTTTCCACACGGATGACAAGATACAGACCGAATGTTGAACATGGTTAACATAACTAACATTGAGGAAATTGAATTGTATATTGAAGTTGTTAGAGTCAAGCCATAAGTGAATCAATCTGTGGGTGACCATATAGATTTATCGGTTCGCTACAATTATACGTCGTTAATTTGACTACACGTGTCTAAGAAATGGGTCCGGGCATCGGTACCTGGAGTATATGGAGATGATGAAGACTGCGCTTATGAAGAAGCTAATGATGAATCTGATGAAGATGTTGACGATGAAGCTAATGGAGACTTAGATGTTCAAGCTGATGGACATGTTTCATCCTTCCGTACTTTGAACCAATTTTTTGAGAATGAGCAAGGGATATAAGTCTCTATGCATGCACCTTCATGTGATGTATCAAATAGCCCAAATGCTGAGACATTAGATGAGTCATCCCCTGTTCATTATCACTTACCACCAACACCGCAATTTGAGCATGTTGAAAACATAGGTAATGCTATTTCAAGTGCGTGGACCCCATGGGTGCAAATATAGTTCCTAAGTATTTGAGTGGAGAATTTGTGGTTGGCTAAGTTTTTTAATACAACTGATTTGCAAGAGGTTGTAAAGGTTTACTTCAATTAAAGCACACCAAGAGTTTGTCGTTGTTGCATCCTCAAAAAATCGCTTGTTTTAAGATGGGGCAGCGTCGAAGAATGTCAATGTCTATGGAAGCTTCGTTCCATGGTTGTGAAAGATACTTGCTTCTTTGTTATCAACAAATATAAAGGGCCACATACTAGTGTCAATCCTTGCTTGAACCGGGATCATCATCAATTAGACTCAAAAGTGGTTGCTGCTCATATAAAGGCACAATTCACATTAACTACGGCTGCTATTTAAGTAAGTGTGATGGAGAAATGGGGATATGAAATATCATACAAAAAGGCGTTGGATGGAAAGCATAAAACACTTAGACAGTTATTTGGTTACTTTTCTCAGTCATATACATAGATGTCATGTTTGTTCTTAGCCATAGAGCAAGCAAATCCTGGATGTGTTGTAATTTGGAAAACATGTGACATTAATATGCCAAACACTGAGATATTCCAACGCATTTTCTGGTCATTCAAGCCATCTATTGAAGGGTTCGAACATTGTCGTCTCGTAATGAGTATTGATGGTACACATTTGTATGAGAAGTATAAAGCCACTTTATTGATTGTTATGGGGTGTGATGGAAATAATCAATAGTTTCCATTGGAATTTGCTATTACAGAAAGCGAAAATATTGATAGTTGGGGATGGTTCTTGGCATGTATCAGAAATAGAGTAACTCAACGAACGGGGATTTGTGTTATATCTGACAGACATCTAGGTATTATGGCAACAATGACCGATCCCCTATCTTGGTTGGGCTGCACCATCTGCCTATCACAGGATTTGCATGCGTCATATTGCAAGCAATTTTATGATCCGGTTCAAAGATAAACTCTTGAAGAATTTGGTATGCAGAGCAGCTTTAGAGAGTACAAAAAGAAAATTCAATAAGCATATGACTATAATTAGGAGAATTAATGCTGAAGCACAACAATGGTTAGAGGCAATCCCTTTTCAATTATGGCTCTTTCACATGATGGAGGTCGAAGCTATGGGATGATGACAACAAACATGTCGGAGGCATTTAACAGTGTTCTTAAAGGAGCTCGTATCTTACCATTAACTGCATTAGTACAATTGACCTTCTTCCGCCTTAACAGTTACTTTGTTACAAGAAGGGAACTAGGTGCTAATAGATTGGCATATGATGAGCAGTTCACTCCATATGTTGATGCTCAAATTCAAGGTCATGTTGTTAAGGCTAGTTCGATGGAAATTGTTCTTTACGATCACGTACAGGGTCGATTTCATGTCAAGTCAAGGAGAGGTTGAATGCATCGCCTCAACTTACATGAAAAAAATTGCACATGTGGAAAGACACTGATATTTGGATTTCCATGTAACTATATCATAGCAGCATGTCAACATCGATGTGTTGATTTTCGGTTTTTTGTGCAAGGTTACTACACTATGCAGTCATACTATGATACATAGGCAAGCTTATTTCATCCAATATTCAATGAAGATGAGTAGCCTCTTTATAATGGTCCTACGATTATACCACCTGGGGTCAATGAAACGCATAGGCAGTGGACGTCCTAAATCAACCTAGTTGCATAATGAAATGGACGTTAGGAAGGGGAAAACAACTATCACATGTGGGTTGTGCAAAAAACCGGTTCACAATCAGTAGTCTTGTAAGAATAGAAATCAAGTTCAGTAAATGCATGGGTACGAAAATGTACGAATGTAGTTGCGTTGTATAACACTTATGTACAAATGTGTATTTCTTTGATTATGAAATTATAGTGTACCCTATTTAAGTAAATGAGACATCGGTCATGTATATGTCTATTTTAATTTATTGTCTTTGTAATTAGTTCTTGCTTTAATTATGTTGATACAATCTCTCCAATGTGTTTTATTAATATTTATACTGGCTTTCAGACATCCAGGTTATAGATATGGATTTCAGAGGATTTCATGATGCAGATCCATTGGATCTATCTCTGCCTTGCATGCAAGATATTACAAATCCCACTTAGTAGATGCAGAAAGGTGTATGTTTTTATTACTTATCAATTATTATTTCCAATCATAATTACGTTATTTATATATAATCAATTATAAACTTGGTTTCCTTCGTTACTTATAATTCCAGAAGTACTCCAGCACCTCACCAGCGTATTTGAAAGTTTTTCATCGTAAGATAGTGGGAGGATGGATCCACGTATCTGGCCCATACCGGATCCGTGATTCTATGGTATATACCGCTTTGGCCACATCATGATCGATCGTCGCTTATCACTTGTCTCGGTCGAGTTGGCGGTTCGAGACACACACGTTTACGCTCAGAGGGAGAGATGACGATCACGGGCATAGATGTTGCTATCATCCGCTCCGTGACGATCGACCGCCAGCCATCGGGATATATGTGCCTCGATGTGGAGGAGTCATGGAGTCGCCGCTGTCACCCCACCCAAGGATGCTCCTCGCAGGATCCGCCATTCCATCATGGTTATGTGACCGGGTTATCCACCCCACCACCGATGCGTGATGGGGTCGCTAGGTTTCTGAGTGCAACGTGGTCATCTTAGCGCTAATGGGATCCTTCGTTATGAATAAGAAGTGGAGTGACATTTATTCGTGCTTTCTCTCCCACTACTACGAGATTTGACACATACTGCGACTTATAGTTGGGGTGGTGCAATAGTAGCACATACATATCGCGAATTATGCCGAGCTAGCTTGGATCGTAGATGCGGTATTAGCGGTTGTATTACATATATACAGGTATTTAAAAAAAAATTATTACATAAAACTTCATATACACAACACATCATTAGGTTGCTTACTTTCTGTTTATTTTATATTCAGTTATGGTCTTGGGAGAGACTTCACATGGGGTGACTCGATTTTGGGCGATCAAAGATATCCAAGACCACCAAATCCTCATGCCTTACATGATGATGATGCCGATGGAGACTTAGCTGAGGCCCTCGATGATGGATTACCACTGAGTCAGAACAGCTAGAGCCGTAGCCCGCTTCTTCCATTAGGGTGTAGGTGGAGAGTACCTTTGACACGGGTGCATAACCCATTCGGTGTACTCCTCCTATATCGAGATCAGCTAGATGCACAAACCCTTGATCAAGTAATGATATATGTAAAAGTATATGTTTATATAGTAACTTCATTCATATTCACATAAAAGTTTTTGACGTCAAGTGTAAATGTGTAGGTCTTATGGCAGCCATACGTCGGAGAGTTGGTTGACCATTCCGCATATCTCGCTTAGCTAATCGTGAGATTCGCTGATGTCATCGCTATATGTTTCAAGACTGCTAAGTGGCATCATTCAAAGCGAGTCTCGCGCCGTATTACGCCATGCCAGAGATACCTCCATCTTGCTCTTAAGGAGCAACAACTACATAGAGTGGGATGCACGTGATCGACACCAAAGAGATCACGACATATCTTGCTCCATACATTGCTCCATGGGATACACGAGCAAGTAGATCATCACCACGCCCATGGTGGGTACGATGACTCCATGATCCATATATGCAGGTCGTATTACACGACGTTTTATGACACCACCACTCCATAGGGATGATATGAGGTTCCATACTACAGTCGGTACTACTCAGGTTTTGGTAAGTTAGAGTCCTGTGTTTTTGAAGTGTTTTCCAAATTTCAATCAATAGATTATGTCTTTATAATTCTTTTGTTGATTCATTTAGATCTATGTCATGGTTGACATAGCTAGTCGCTCACGATATGCTACCACCGGTTTGGTGTACAACTTACATCATATTGCTAAATCAGTGTTACACCAGAATAGCATCGCATCGCCGGCTACGATCAGGAGGCATCTACATCACATGGACCATCCATTAGACCTCTAGTGTCATCCACTCCAGTACGTATGCAACCCATTCGAGGTAGAGGGAGAAGGAGAGGGAGAGGGAGAGTTGATCGCCAAGGTCGTGGTGAAGATGGTGGGCGAGGTCATGGTCGAGATGGTGATGGCGGTCGTGGTACACTTGAGTCGACATTGCCTACTTCGATACCCCCCCATACTTACCCGTCACCCGAGATTTTTATACCCCCACACACTAACACATCACCTTCCATACCCCCAGACACTTACACATCTTTAGCATATCCGGTGTCGCTAGAGCCAGCCTCCATAGTAGTAGATATCACCTTCTCATCCCACCCTTTATCATCCCCTACATTGCCTCCCATCGATGACACCATCCTTGACCTTTTATTAGAGTTAGGTCCACTTCGTTAGGCAACCCGTATGCTCCACGTGTACGCCGAAAATTTCATCCATCACCACTTACTTCCACGCTCCACGCCTTGTTTGAGATTACCCAGACCCCATTGATCAAGATGCGATTATGCGCTACGCCCTAAAGAGTAAATATAAAGACAATTCATCTTGTGAGACCTTAATATATATGTTGATATTTTATATATTGATATTTGCATACAATGTTTTAATATATTTATATGATTTGGTTTATGCATGGAGGTCTTAATCGACTAGTGTTCCCACTATCGTGGGTTGGGTTCGTTATGACTTTAATAATCGTAAAGCCGGTGTCTTGCTAAGATCTTAGTTTATAATGCTTGTGTTTTTGTTTCCTTTTGTATTGGTCTTCAAGCTGTGGCTATCCCCTAAACTCTATTCGTATTGCTTTCCAACCTCATTCATCGAGCCCATTTGCTTATTAGGTATGTAAAAAAACAAATCAAATGACAGAGCTTCATGACACAATTTCTAGACACATATTTGTCTTCTTTTGTTTTAACAAATTCATAATGACTAGTCCCTTTTCAAAATAAAAATGAGGCTCTTTTTTTTTTAAGGTCCAATATTACTAAAAATGTTAATGAAAGCAATACAAGGATAAGTTGAACAAACAAATACAACTGTGAATTATATAATTGGAAAATGGTACACATTATAAATTCAAAAATTTAGTTATCAAATTTCTAAAGATTTTAGAAATATGATTGTGATATTTATCAATCACCTTTACAAAATTATAAAGAAATATTAAATATCTATTATGTGGCTTACAGACCTTATCATCTTCAAGTCGCTATTTTACTGCTCAACAAGTTAATATTACATCAAATACTTATAGTAGTCTAGTTGATAAAATTATACCCCAACTTCTATTATATTTAGTACTCAAAATATGTAATACAATTTATATAGGTTATTAAACCAAAGTATGAAGAGAAGAATGGTATCAAATATAAAATAATGAAATTAAAGCCTAATTGTCGTTATTATGGTTAACGGCATTTGAATTGAAAATTTTAACGGCAATTGCCACTAACCATAGCAATGGCATTTGAAAATTTTCAAAGCAATTGTCGCTAATCATAGTAGTGGCTTTTAGCAAATTATGAGATCCAATTGCCGTTATCATGGACAGCAGCATTACGATCTACTTTGGTCATTATTTTAACTTCCAAACTAATTTAATGATTTTTTTTTTCAAATACATTATTTCCGTCTAAAACTCTAAAAAATAAATCAAAATAGGAAAACACAGAGAATCAATTTTTTTTTTTTTTTTTACTGCGGATGCTTGGGGAAATTGGGGCACACCTCTCCTCGAAGTTAACAATATGAGTAAATCCCTAGCAATCTCAAGGGCCTCAAATTAGTGATCATTGTGTAACCTCACCTCGAACTAGTGACCAATAGATACCTCACCTCAATGTGTTACACCAATGGAGTATTTTCTAAAAAAATAAAAAATAATTAATTTTTACTTTTATTCATTTTTCATATAGAACATCAACCAACATTACATGTGAAATAAAACTAGGAAGAGAAATGAACAACTCCAGATGACCTTACAAAGAACAAGCAACCTTCGTTGGCAAATGCATTGCCCCGTCACAAATCTCCTAATAAAACGAACCTACACCTGTCTAAAAGATCTGGGAAGGTACTTACAGTCGTCTATATGTAAATGAAACATAGAGTTTTAGGAAGAGGTATGCAAAGCTTCAATAACATGCATAGAATCTGTCTCAATAATGCAGGTATGTAGCTGCCTCTCTTTAAGCCAGGTTAGCACCTCCTTTATACACATAGCTTTGGCTTCCCTTGCTAGATAGGCCCCTAAGAGCATCTCCAATGCACCAGCCTTTTGATTAGCCAAAGCCATTTTACTACCGGTGTGCTTAAATATTACGCTCCAATGCACGCCCTTTGCTGCCCAAATTTTTACCGAAGAAAATTTAGGCCAACACATGACTAATTAGTCAAGTTGAAAATTCATTACCTCGAGACGTTTCCTCCAAATCTCACATTCTAAATTTAACCAACCAAACACTGTAACTGGATAGGATCAGCACAATCTTTCTTATTTATCTATTCATTCATTAACATTTTTTTAGAAATATATCAAAAAAGAGAGAATCTTTCTTATTTATCATTTTTATTTAATTTTTTTATTTAAACTTTTTAATAAATATTTTTTTGTTATTTATTTATTATTATTATTTTTAAATATTAAATTTAAATGGTAGTTGGTGAATAAAATGGATAGTAGTTTGTTGGAAGAATGAAATGGTAGCTGGTTGAAATCGAGTAAAAGCCGTTAGCAAAATACAGAAGATCATGACGGGAAATAGCCTTTAAATCTAAATGACAATTAAAACACTGTAGCCGAGCCAAAAATGGCTTTCGGGAGTGGCAGGTAAATGGCGATGGTGCATTGGAGATGCTCTAAGATAGGAGTTGTGCGAGTCATGACCATTTCACCCTCCGAATCTCTCATTATGCACCTTGCCCCTATCCTTCATTGAGTGTAAAGATGCAACATCTAGATTGACTTTGTTCCATTCCCTTAGAGGTTTAGTCCACACCACATCACCACCTTGGCCAAAGCTTATATAGGACAACATTTTTGGTTTACTTATCGGGGTACCTGCTTTGTTTTTAGTCTGCACTCCATCGTTTTATAGGCCCGACGCCCTGACAAAGCTCATCGCTCTACTCGCTCACGAGTCGCCTAAGGTGGCCCACTACACTAAAACCACACGGGAACCCACTAGAAGGTGCAGTCCTAAAACTCGTGGATCCCAAGTCCCCCAAGCCGGCCACCTCGCCTCATATGGGAAAATACGCAAAGTATATATTTATCCCTAAATTTCCTAATTTCTAAATCATTTATTTCACATAATCCTTAAATAGCGAAACATATATTATCCCTCAAAATGATAATCCTCGATAAAAACAGATCTTATCCCATAAAAGGATAATCCTCAATAAGAAAAAACATATATTATTCATAAAATAAGAACAGAGATTTGGGAACCCAACCCTATAAATTGGGAAGATCCCTCACAGAAAAAGGTTACAATTCCTATTATCTCCACCTCCTTCTTCTTCCTCTCCACGGCGGACTTATACGGAGAGGCGGTCGCCCATTACCGCTGGACGTCTTACAGTTCACATTGTGTCGCAGATACCCCGGAGATCAGACGAACAAAATTGGTACTTACACTTACTTGGACAGATTGCCATTGATAAAGAAGTTGTCCCGCTTTATTATTTATCCGATGTGCAATGGTAGGCTGTTGTTTCCATATTAGCTTGTTCCTTTGATCCCATAGTTGCCAGCAAATAATGCACGTGTCCATGGGGTTTGTATTGAAGAACAACTGAGACCATTCTAGGGCAGAACATGAATTGGGATGCATAGGATGAAGCTATGAAATCCCCCAGTTGGAACGGACAATATGGCACTCGAACAAAATATGAATTGGTGTTTCATCAGCACTTTGACAACATTGATACATTGGACTAATGTGAACATGTTTTGTAAGCAACTTAGTAGTTGTAGGCAGACAATCAAAACCCACTCTCCACATAAAATTTCTACCATTGGGCGAAACCTTAAGGGACCAATTTTTTTGCCAAACAATACGCTGCTGTGAGGAGAACTCCCTTTGCAAGGCTATAGAGCAACCCTTAACTGAATAGCTAGCCTCCTCCTGGATAAAAAATCTTGTACCAAGAATCAGTAGATGGGATAATAGAGAGTGCCAGAGTGGGATTCGCAAAATTAACTCCCTGGTCATGAGCATTAAGCAAATCATGGAGAATGTCGGTATCCCAAGCACTAAAATTTGCATTCAAAAGGTCCCAAACTTTGGCTTGCTCAAGCTGTACTTGTAGTGTAGTCGTTGTTGGAATTTTATGTGTGGACTTACATAATCAACTTGATAATATTATAAATAAGGCCTCATTTTATCATAACTATAATTCAAGTTGGAAACATATTATTGTTTGATTTTGGCGCCATCCTAATTTACTTGAGTGGCCCATTAAGTCAAGTGGTCCAACTAAAGTGTGATATATATATATATATATATATATATATATATATATATAAAGAGATGTGTGAGAGATAGAGATAGACATATCCCATTTTTCTTCCTTTTGGGAGTACTCCACATTTCGGTTTGGACCGAATCTTGGGAGAAAAGGGAAGAGCTCATTGATCCCTCATTCTTGGACCATCACGCACCCGGAGAGCAGCTTGGAGAACATCAGTGGCAAGATTGAAAGGATGGCTTCTCACAAGATCAATCCGCGTAACCATTTCAAGTTTATTAAATGCATGCTTAAATGTTGACATGTGATCCTATCTTGTTTAAATGTTCCAATAATTGCACGAGCTGGCATGGAAAGACATTTAAGCCGCAATTTTAAGTTATTTTGGTTCTGCTTTTTTTTTTTGGTTACGAAGCTATTTTTTTGTTACGGAAGCTATTTTTTTTTTCTCTTCGCTTGGTGTTTATTCTGGTTTTCAAGCCCGATTTGAGGCTGGATACAGGTGTAGAGAATGTTCGATAAAACCCATCCTTTTGTGGTTTTGAGCTCATCTTGGCTTCAAAATTAGAGCTTGTTTGGTTCTTGCATGCTGCTTGCCTTTTTTTGTGCATTCTGGTTTAGATTGGGGCGAATTTAAATATTTAAAGATTTCAGCTCAAAATAATAATAATAATAAAAATAAAATAAAAAATTCCACCTGGCCGTGTTCATATGGAGGAGAAGATGAACAGTGATGACGTAATTAAATAAAAAAAAAAAACCATTTTTTTTTTTTTTTTTTTGTTGTTGTTTGCCTTGGTATACTTGGATTGATTATGCATTTGTTAAAATTGATTTTACTAGGACAATTCATAATTCATTGTTTTTTATGACATAATTTTTTTTTTTTCCAATAATGTTGTTCACAGTCAATTCTCAATTATTTAAATTTATTATGACAATAATGAACAATTTCAGTGATTGCCTATCGCAATTCCAAGTGTGTCAAATTGTGCAAATTAAATATTTAACCTTATCATGACAATAATGAACATATATGTGGTTGCCTATCGTGACCCTATATATGTCAATTTTTTTTTTTTTTTTTTTTGACTCCCACATTTAGTTGCTTTGTTATTGTGATTACTAAGATCCATACGGGTATTTTAATTGTCCTATCGATGATAATAATGCTTGGTAGGATGCTTAGATTGATGAAGGAAATTAATTGTATATTATGAACCGTACTAATTTTCTCTTGCCCTTTCGGTAATAAAATTAGTACATCTTGGTTGTAATATTTAATTAGTTGACCTTATCGCCGTGGAATTTTTTTAATTCCACATTGCTAAATTAAGAAATTATAAACTAGCAAATGCATGATATTGCAACAACATGCATGGTTTGTTGAATTTTGCTATTTTCCAAACTACAAGCAATCCCGGCATCGCAATTGTCTCGCCATCAAACCTCTTACTCGAAAAATAATTTTTTGAGGAATGGTTCGAGTCCTTTAACGTGCATATAACTCTACAAAATCCTGACTTCAGGGTTGATGAACCAAGTAAGCCCACTAATGAGAGCTCTACAGATGAAAGATCATTTTATGAAAGATGGGAGCACTCCAACAGGAGCTGTTTGACGGTGATGAGATACACTATGGATAAATCTATCAAAGAATGCGTGCCAAAAACGGAAAGGGCCAAAGACTTCTTAGAATATGTGAAGGTCAATTATACCAAGGTTGATAAGGCAAAAATGGCAACTCATTTAAAGCTTCTACAATCATAAAGATATGATGGAGTCGTTGGAGTTAGAGATCATATCATCAAGCCCAAGACACTACTTCAACAAGGCAAATGAGACGTAAAGTGAGTTGAGTAAAAAATTTCTGAAATGGCTGATATCAGTCTCTTCCCTCGTTTCCTTTGAGTGCGGAAGGACATACAATGCCTTGAAGGAAGAATGGACTCTCGAAGAGTTGATGTCTATTGTAAGGCAACATGAAGTCTCACTAAAGAAAATGAGACTCACTCCTCGCTCTTTGTAAAACCTCTACACAAGAATTTTGGAGGCTTTAAGCAGTTCAAGAGAAAGGGGAATTCAAATCAAGGAACCTCTAATGCACATGCTTCTTCTAATACTGCAAAGAGTGAGAAATTCAAAGGGAAGTGCAACTTTTGCCATAAGATTGGCCACAAGCAAGCTGATTGCTTCAAATTTAAAAATTGGCTAGAAAAGAAAAAGAAAGGTGAAATTGTTGTTATGATTAAGTTGAATGCAAACATGATTGAGACAAATATTGTTGATGTTCATGTCAATTCTTGGTGGTTAGATCGGAGGCTGAATATTCATGTCACTAATTCTTGCGTGGAGATGACACAAATAGAAGGAAGACGCCAAAGCATGAAGAATGTGTGTATACGGGTGACTCAAGCAAAGTAAAAAGTGGAATTTTTGGTACAGATAAAGCTGAAATCGATCACATAGCCGCTATTGCTACACAATGTGGCTTTTATACCCTCACTTCGGAGGAATCTCGATTTCGTGGTTCTTCGATAGACTTGGTTATTCTTTCACTTTGAGCTTGAAAAGTCGATATTTTTGCAACTCGTAATTAATGGGTAATGGTGTTTTGTTTGGAAATCTTTATTGTCTCACATCATGGTTTGTTATGTGATTCATCTTCAAGCACTTGTTGTCGGGTCGTACATGCTAGAATGAATTTGAGTTCTTCCATGTTGTGGAACAAACGCCTAGGCCATATTTCTAGGCAAAGATTAGAGAGATTGGTAAAAGATGGTGTGCTTTCTCTAATCTTGATTTCTCAGATTTTGAAACTTGTGTTTTGTTTAAAGGGGAAGATGACAAAGAAGACCGAAAGGAGAAGATCGACAAAGCGAAAAGTACTTGGGATCGATCCACACAGATATGCGGTCCTTTGACACCAACTGCCTTAGGGGGTTATAAATATTTCTATCACTTTTCATTGATGATTTAGATTTGGTTATGTTGAACTAATCCATGAGAAATCTGACTCCCTTGGAATGTGTTTAGAGCCTTTAACATCAAGGTGGAGTTGCGCTAGGAAAGGCCATCAGAAGTCCGACAGAGGTGGCGAGTATTATGGAAGATATGATGAGACCGACGCAAATCCTGGACCATTTATGTTAAGTTTCTCATTGAACGTGGCATTAATGCGAGATATACAATGCCAGGCACTCCTCAATGTAACGGGTTGCGCAAAGGAGGAATCGTGACATTGCGCGATATGGCGAGGTGCATGTTGAGCAATTTTTACCATTTTCTACGGGTGAAGCTTTAAGGACTGCGGCATATATTTTGAATCAAGTGCCCAGTAAGTCTGTGCCTAAGACACCTTATAAGCTATGGTCAGGAAAAAAACCCAGTCTTCACCATTTCCATGTTTGGGGATGTAAGGTCGAGAGCAACCCTATAACCTACGGGCCAAAGAAATCCTGATCCTAGAACCATTAGTGGCTCTTTGTCACATTACTGGATCAAGGGGCTCTAGATTTTATTGTCCATCGCATACCACTGTGATCATTGAGTCGACAGTAATGTATATTTTTGAGGATGAAATTGATGCTCATCCAAATTTTGTGCCTCGTGGAGATACCTCTTAGAGAAGAGCATGTTTGTGGATTCCTTTCCTACATCTCATGTTCCATAAGATGTTCCTGTCCAACAAAGAAGCCACTAATCAAGGAGAACACGGTGATCAAATGGAATCGGGCCTTCAAGCAGATGACACCGTTAGCGAGATTCCTTGAGAAGATCAAGGTGAGTTCAGAGGCATTTATTTCGGGATGATTATATGGTTTATTCATAGGAGCATGAGTATGATGGTTATGATGCTTGATCCGCCACTTATCAAGAAGCACCATTGTCTCAATTCACTTCTTTGGAAAGAAGCCATGGATGATGAAATAAATTTATGCATATGAATGGTGTTTCGGGGATTTGGTCGAACTGCCACATGGTTGTAAAACCGCTTGGGTGTAAGTGGGTCTTAACAAACGTGATTCTAACGGGAAAGTAGAAGATATAAAGCTAGACTTGTGGTTGTGGGTTATAGTCAAAGAGAAGGAATTTCAAAGAAATCCTCTCAATTCCGTGTCGACCAAAGACTCTTTTAGAGTGATTATGGCCATAGTAGCTGATTTGAGCTACATCGGGGATGGATGTCAAGACAGCGTTTCTTGGAATGGTGATTTGATGAGGAGGTGTATATGGAGCAACCTAATGGGTTTTGTAGAAGTTGGAAAAGGAAGATTTAGTTCGCAAGCTCAATAAGTTCATTTATGGTCTTAAACAAAGCCGAGGCGTGCTGGTATCTAAAGTTTGATAAGATTATCACCCAAAATGGCTTTAAAGAGAATACAGTTGATAGATGCATATATTTGAGGGTCAGTGGGAGTAGTTACATATTTCTTGTTTTATATGTTGATGATATACTACTCGCATCAAATGATCCTGACTTGTTGATTGAGACAAAGCACATGTTGTCAACCCATTTCGACATGAAGGATCTCGCAGTTCTTATGTTTCAAGTATAAAGATTCTTTGTGATAGGGCTAATGGAGTGCTTAAATTATCTCAAAGAGCCTATATTGAAAGGGATATTAAAGAGGTTCAATATGCGTAACCTGTAAATCTACTGAGCTAATTGTGAAGTGGTGATAAGTTTTCAAAGGCCTGTCCCCAAAATGATGATGAGAGGAGGACCATTCCTTATTCATCTCGTGGTGGCGCCTTATGTATGCTCAAGTATGTATTACGCCCAGACGCTTTTGTTGTGGGCCCCTGGGAAGGTACTTGAGCAATCCCGAGTCGCACAGCAAGCCTAAGAAGGTCCTTAGGTACTGCAAGGAACTAAGGACTTATCAGACATATCGTTAATTCGGCCTTACTTGATGTAGTTGGGTTTTGTGATGCTGATTTCTACGCATAATGATAAGAAATCCACTACAGTTATATTTTTATGATGGCGTGAGGAGTCAGATTCGAAGAGTGTCAAGCAAACACTTACAACATCCTCAACTATGGAGGCAGAGTATGTGGCATGTTATGAGGCTTGTTCGTCATGCTACGTGGACGCGAATTTTGTTTCGCTTGGGAGTTGTTGACTCCATTTCGTGACCGTTGAAATTATTTTTGTGATAATTCCAGCCTATTGCTTTCCAAGAACACTTTCAAGAGTATTTCGCTCCAACATATTGATGTAAAGTTCTATTTTGTTAAGGAGAAAGTGGCGTAGTTCCCATACACACAATACATGTCCACGTAATGCTATGATCCATTAACAAAAGGCTTACCCATGTCATGCTTCGTGAACATGTATCTCAAATGGGGTTGTCAGAAGCCTAGGTTGTATTAAGCAGGGAGCCATTTTTAAGTATCGTAATACTATGCTATTGCTGGAAGGATTGCTATTATTGTACTTTTTCTCTATAAATCAAGCAATGAAGCATATATGATTGCTTTTGATTATTTGTTTTGATGAGATTCTAGAGACATTGATTTATGATTATATGTATGTTAGATGTTTGATTATTTAGTCCAAGTGGAGAATTGTTGGAATTTTTTATGCGCTTACTACATAATCAACTTCGAGCACATTATAAATCGTTGTTAGTTCATTTTGCATTGCAACCATAACTGTACTCAAACATATTATCGCTTGATTTTTTATGGCTCACCTGAACATTTGATCACCTATTAAGTCATATAATACTGAATACATGATATATATATATATATATATATATAAGAGATGTGTGAGAGATAGATAGCACATATCCCATTTTTCTTCCTTTGGGAGTACTCACATTTCCGTTTGGACCGAATCTTGGGAGAAAAGTAAGAGCTCATTGATCCTCATTCTTGGACCATCACGCACTGAGAGTACTGAAACATCAAATGGGTAAGATTGAAAGGATGGCTTCTCATGGCATCAATCCAGGTAACCATTTCGTTTTTTTTTTTCTATTAAATGCATGCTTAAATGTTGACATGTGATCCTATCTTGTTTAAATGTTCCAATAGTCGTGACATAACCATTGTCTTGAGCGGGCAACCAAGCAATAGCAGTACCATCACCAATACGAACTCGGATACCATCCTTGATAATGTGTTGAGCAACCAATATGCTCCGCCAAATATAAGATGACATAACCATTGTCTTGAGAGGGCAACCAAGCACTATGTTAAATTCCAGTAGCATTACCATCACGAATACGAACTCGGATACCATCCTTGATAATCTGTTGAGCAGCCAGTATGATCCGCCAAATATAAGATGGATTGGACCCATATCCAACCTCTAGAAATGAACTAGAATGATAATAGTGAGCCTTGAAGATTCGATTTACCAAGGAAGTGGAGTCCATGACCAGGTATTCGATTTCCCTAACATAGAAATATTAAATGCATGCAATTTTTTGAACTCCAATCCCCCAAACTTCTTCGGTACACAAGGGTTGTCCCAAGTTGTCCACCTAATACCTCTCGAACCATTGTTGCTTCCACTCCTTCAGAAAGAATTCATCATTATTTCTAGTTCCAAACATAACTCATGAGGCAATAAGAAGACATTCATTACATAATTCGACAGTGCTTGGGAAAATAGTTTTGAGTAAAACTTCCTTACTAACCCGAGACAGAGTTCTTCGTCCTCCAACCTTACTGTCTATGCCACATGCTTTCGTTGACATAGGTAAACACTTCTTTTTTATTCCTCCCAATAAATATGGGAAGGCCCAAATAGATTCACTTTTCATATTAATTATGTTATTTTAAGGATTTGAGCTTACGATTTCCGTAACCTCTTTCTATCTAGGACTTTCCGTAATCCATTCCCACCCTTTTACCACTTGAGTTGGCTAGCTTTAAGGCTAACACTTTCATATAATTATATCTTAATTATACGGGTTAGAAGTCATGTTTGATTTTCCAAAATTTGCCCCTAGAGAGACCTAAATCGAGAGTTGAGCATGGTCCCAATCGATACCATGGATTTTTCCAACCAAAAAAACAATATTGATAACCTTAAATTAGCCCATAATTAGAACACCTAAGAGTGTGTTTGGTTCAATTGTAATGACAGTATTTGCAATGCAAATTTGACTAAATATGGATGCCAAATCCCCATCGGTAGATTTGAAAATTTTGCATCCTCCCATTATTATAGAGCAGTAAACGAGATTGACTTGTTCAAGAAACCTCAAACGCAAACACAACAAGTATCATAAAAGCGATTCTGGTTTGGCATTCACGCTGGTGTGTTGAAGGCACCAACAACCAAATTAATAAGAAAGAAGATAAATGATGGGGAAAATGGGTGTGGTCTGGTTCCTGGCGTTGGCAGCTGTGGCATGTTTAATGACTGCGCCGGCGGCTGCCTTCACCCACATTGTTGGAGGAAGCTTCGGGTGGAAGACCCCTCAGAACCTCACCTTCTACCAAGATTGGGCTAAGCCCAGGACCTTCGGCGTTGGCGACAAACTTGGTAAGCCCCCAGAAAAGTTAATTCAATTCATTGATTTCCAATTAATTTTAAAAAGAATTATCTATGTTCCTGTTTTTGTAAACACAAAGAACTCAGTTTTAACGTTTTTTGTGTTTTTTCAGAACAAAAACACACTAGAAATCGAACATATTTTCTCTATTTTTCTGAGAAAATAATTTTTAAAAACAGTAAATAAACTGCCTTTGTAGATTCTGATTTTTAAAAGCAGAGATGCAAGAGGTCCAAGGTTTTGTTGGAGAAAACAGTTCTCAACTTTTTTGGAATTTAAAATATTTTAAGTGCCTATTTGATTCATGCTTTTGAAAGAATAGTTATAGAATATCATTTTGGTGTTCTCTAAGAAATGTTTATGTTTTTAAATTTTATGTTTTTCCAAAAAAATGGGAATTAAAATAGTTTTAGTTTTATTTGTTCTTCTTGTTTTTTTTTGTAAAGAAAAACAGTTTTAAATAATTGTAAACAAACAGGTCATAAATCTAAAAATCCATTTAATAATGTTTTTAAATTAAAATAATTTTTTTTAATTTAATATGAAGATAAACGTTTCCACAAAACAATTGAAAACCTTAATGTCAAGTTTGGTTTCAGCACAATTTGAGGGAAAATGTAAGGAAAAGAAAGGTAGAATAAAATATAAAAAAAGAATTAAAATAAAAATATAGTTAAATACCACATATTATTTCTATTTTTTTATTTTAAATCAATTTTATTTATTTTAACTCACCAATTAAATAATTTAAGAATTTATAAATTTTCAAGTAATTTCATTTATATAAGATTTACTTTCAAATTTTCTAATAGATAACCAAATATAAGAAAATCATTTTTCTTAATTTTTTCTTTGATTTTTAAGACGTTAGTATAATTCATAATATAATATTTTCATGAATAAAGACGGCAAAATAATTTAATACATTTGTTTAACCAAACAGAATTTCATTGAAGGAAATATTATGAACAAGAGAACTTGTAGCAGAAATGGTTGGGTCTTTCTTAGTTTAACATGTGGTCTTGAATTCGAAAATGCAATTGTTTTCTAATATAGTTTTGTGGTTCCTCCTAGGTCCACTCAAAAATATCATGAACCATTTCAAATGATTAGGATTTCGCGTAACTTAATCGATGGTCTAGAGTATGAGTTCTGGGAAATATCGATCACGTCCAACAAAAAAAAAAGGAAGAAATAATATGAAAATTTAGAACAGATTAATTTTTTGTTTAAACATGGATGATGTTGGTCTGAGAAGGGGGAGAAAATGCAGTGTTTCCATACAGGACAGGAGTGCACAGTGTGGTAGAGGTTAACGAGCAAGAGTTCGAAAAATGCACACAGAATGACGCAATCAACATGCATTACAGCGGCCCAACCACGATTGAACTCCCAAAGACGGGCACCTTTTTCTACTACTGCGGCGTCGGCACGCACTGCGAAGCCGGCCAAAAGCTCAAGGTCACGGTCGTCAACGGCGAGGGCTCATCCGGCGCCACCACCGTCACTTCTGATCCTGATCCATCCGATCACAACTCCGCCGCCGCTTTTGAAGTTTCAGGAATGGTCTTTCTGTTGCTTTGGGCATTCTTATGAGGAGGAGAGGAGACTTTTTGTTTTCCCCCAACTCTCCCTCTTTCACCTCTACTTTAAAACTAAACATTCAGACTTTTGAATTGCTTTCTAATTCATCTATACGGTCTGTATTTATTATGTTCATTGATTTCTAACTATTTTTTTGGGATTTTGTGATAAAATGAGGGCGGTGTGGGAAAGCTCATAGAACTTTCCCTCCACGTTGGTATTGCACTCCGGGCCCAATTCCCTCTTTCTTCATGCTTATAAACTTTTAATTTGTTTATAACCGACGTCAAACGTTATGAGACTTTTAGTATAGACCTAATAAGCCTGCAATACATCTGTCACATCAATAATCCTCCTCTGGAACAAAATTTATTTGTCACATCAACTCATACGCTAACACTTGTTTGAAACTTTATCAATAATTTCCTCTACATGATATTATCAATTTTGGGTCTAAGGTCATTATGATTTTATTTTTTACTTACCCCAAAAAATATGTTTATAAACTAATAAGTTTTCTCATTTCTAATTAACATTATAAAAAAAAAAAAAATTTGAAAGAATATTATAACACTTGTTTGAAACTTTATGGATAATTTCCTCTATATTAATATGATATTATCAATTTTTGGTCTAAGGTCATTATGATTTTGTTTTTTACTTACCCCAAAAAATATGTTTATAAACTCATAAGTTTTCTCATTTTCAATTAACATTATAAGATTTTTTTTTTTTTTTTGAAAGAATATTATAAGACTTTTAGTGCATGTGACAATTGTGCATAGTTATTTTAAAAAACACTATAAGGTCCATCGCCTTGATCTCTCATGTTGGGCCTCTATTTCAAGCCCAACAGCTCAACAAACATAAAGGAAGGTGAAGAAAGAGAAAACCGAGGAATAGAAGCAAGTGGGAATGAATCCCACAAGGAGGGCGTTGTGGGTGTAGGTGTAGGCTACCACATAAAATAGTAAATAGTAAATACTGAGAGAGGGGAGGTCGTCATGATATTTAGTTTACAAAAGAAAGAAAAAAAGAAAGGATTGTTGAGATAAATCTAAGAAAATGGAGAGAGGATCTCCAGCACATCGGTCCCATCACTCTCCTGTCGGTAGGTGAAAAGGAACAGACAGAGAGGCCCTGCCTCTCTCTGCCTGCCCACCCCCATCACTCACTACTACTACTACAGTACAGTCAGTACTACTACACCATTTCCATGCTCACTATTTCCTCCTCATTTCCAATTCCTCTCCCCTCCCTCCCTCTCATATCATGATATCAATCAGGTAACATTATAATTTTTCCTTTCCCCCCACCCATACCCATTTCACGTGACCACCTCCCTCCCCTTCCCCTTCATTTCCTTCGAATTATTTTTATTTATTGGAAAATCCATTTTATTGTACAAAATAATAAATAATTTTGCCCGAATGGAATGGAGAGGGGAGGGGGTCATGCTGGTCTAGTTGCAGTGGACCCAGTCACGGAAGACCGTTAATCTGACACACGTGTACGGATGTCGCTCCTTCTGATTTACAAACAAAGATTTCCCACTATTGTTTCTTTTTCGCAGTATCTGTACAGATTTTGGATCCTTCCCCTTTGATTTACCAAATTGCCTTCTCGTTTTCGGTCTCTTCTACTCTATTTTTAAATTTTAATAGTAGGTGGTAGAAGACTAGAGGTTGAGTCACCTTCTCTTTTCCAATCAATCAATTCATTTTGTGGAATCGTGTGACCTGGAAATTCTGAAGAGAATTTGATTGATTTTATATGGAACTTGTAATTTTAGCTTTGACTTATCTATTAATGGGAGGATGTTTATTGTTTACTTTTTTTTTTTTTACAATCAAATATAATAAATTATCCTTATCAGCATTTCAACATAGGACCTACCTTTTTGAAACGTCGGAAACTCTATCACATGGAGTTAGATACGATTGATTTATCAGAATTGCTTTTATCTTTAAAATATGATAATTCATGTTTTGGATAATAGTTTAAAAGGATAAACCCAAACAAAAATTATAAAACTAATATTTTTTATTAAAATTTAAACATAAACATAAAAAGACACATTCTTAGAAAAAATGCTTTTAAGGATTTAATTATAATATAGGGATAAAACAAAATAATCATGAGGATTTAATTATCATATGAGGATTTTGTTATCATATTAGACATTTATCTTTAGGAATATTTTTTTATCAAAATAAGACATTTTTAAGATTAATTTTGCATATAACTTTTGTTTTGTCCATTTTAAACCGCTTTATCTTAATGTTTTCTAGTTACATCATATTTTTTTAAGGGTGGTTTAATTAAAAAGCTATTTGAAACATGAATTTTGGAAATCTAATCATTTATTAATTTTTTACTACATTTTAACAAAAATTCCCTTGTTATTTCTTGCAAAATAACCATTTTTTTATCAAACACATGTAGATATCTAAAATGAGGATGTCTTTTAACCAACTTTTTTTTTTTTTTTTTTAAGTTGTGTGCTTTTAAGACACCAAGAAATGTCTCTAGAACAATGTGAAGAGCCTGAAGACAAAGATTAAGATCCCAAAGTATCGACACAATTAAGACTCTTCAGAATAGTGAGCACAACTTCCATTCCATAACTACACTCATATATGGAAATTGCAAGAGAAGAATAAAGGACAAGGACAACCCTTGCATATACGTGTATATGTATGTATATACAGAGACACTCAAAAAGGAGTGAGTCAATGTGGGGAACCCTTAAAAGAGAGCAAAAAATAAAAATAAAAATAAAATGTTTGTGAGAAATGAGAAGAATAAAGGTCCCAATTGGGGTTTGCAAGTTGGGGGCTGTGGGCAGTGGTTGTTCAACTTTTAAAACAAAGACTACTGCAAACAAGGCAGTCCCTTATCGCCAAAGATCTACATAGAAAGGGACATCTCTTCTGGACTTTTTCATGTTATATTTCGGCTATCAAAGACCAGATGGGGGTGGGAAAATGGAGTTTTGTCTGAGAATAATATTTTTAAAGTAAAAATAAATATCAATTTAAGATAGATTTAAAAAAAAAATGTTCAAAATAGTACTTAAAACTGTAATCACCAACTATGACAAATGTAGTTTCAACTTTAAAATTAAACGGTAATTGATGACTACGGTTAAAACCATAATAATCAACTATGGTTTTGATAAAAATATACGTGTGAAAATGGAAATGACCAAGAAAAGCCTTGGAATTTCACAAATAGACTACAACACTACACACCATTTTGGGTGGACCACCCAGAATCTAGTGAAATCAATGAAGAGTGAGTGGTCAGGTGTGTTTTTGTGTGTGATGTGGCAGATTGATTTTAATGACTTCCTTAGGCTTTTCCTATCACAGGTGTTGTTTGTTTTGGCTTTTGTATGAAGGTTATAGAATAAGCTGAGAAAAAATCTGATGTTTGCAGCAGCTCTCAATTCAGATGGCATTGACGGTACTGGATTGCCAAAATCTGGTGTTTCATCTTTATTGCACAACTTGCTTCCTGCCCCCCCATCACCCCTAGTATAATAAGCACTTCGTTTTATGAAAAAATTTCCAAATATCAAAAGAGACACATTTCTTTAAATTCTGATAGGTGTATCAAATCTAAATAGGCGAAGCTTAATCCAAAAGACAGTTAGAGAGATTCATACAAATTTGGATGTATCAGGGGAAGGCTGAACACAGCAAAATTTGGATGAGGGGTGGAGTTGTGTTATCGTCACCAATCCTCCAAAAAGATGAGAAGACTGCAGAATCCATACATGGGAAAGTTCTTACTCACACAACATAGTCCCCCATAATAAGTATGGCCCAAAATGATGCACATCGATTTACTAAATTTTACCAACAGACAAACACACGGGAAGGGTCCCAAAAGTCCCAGAAAATCCCTATTTCTCCTTATTTCCTTACTATCATTTTGTGTAGCAAATTGCAAACCCAATGGATGGTCTTCTCTAGACACAATAATTGACTTCTTTTTCTCAAGATCCAGCTTCCTTGCTATTCCTTTTATTTATGAAAAGAATAAAAAAATTTGCATAAAATCATATCTGAGGTTTCAATATTCTTGTATTCTGTGGGGTTCACTCTGTCCCTGCATTTTCCGTTTATGTTTTTGGTTAAACGTCAGAACTGATTCATGGGATGTTGTTAGACCTTACCACCAGAAAGTCTTCAAAACAACTTCCCAAAACATCACAATCTTGTTTGCAATTGCAACTTCATTTCCTCCTCTTTTTCTTTTTTCTTTTTTCATTTTGATATTTGAAAATATGATTCGAGTGCCCTTAAGGATTGTGGATTAGACTAAACAAGAAACATCAAATCAGAAAATGGGGGTTATATTAATTTTCAGTAAGTGAAATTGGAAAATAAAACAAGCCGTTTGGAATAGCATAAGAGAAGCCAAATTTCAATAACAAAACAGCCGCCCAAATCCGTTTTTAGCCACGGCATCATCTGGGCTATATTCTTAGCATTCAAAAATCCATTTCAGCCTTTTTGGATATATTCAAGAGAGTATGTGCTTTGAATTTTCACGTCACGTGCCTCCCCACAATACTAAGTTAGGAAAAATAATTAAAAAGAGGGGAAAGGCAAAAGGCAATACACGAATCCATCACCGTTAATTTGACGGGCATTAAAAAAAAATATATCTTATAAATAAATTATATGAAAGTAAAAGAAAAATTAAAAATAAAAATAAAAAATACTGCCGTGCCGGTTTTTTTTTTCTGCCCGCCGGAACAAAATCTGCCGAGGTATTTGGCAAAGCAGGCATGGAGAGGTTTCATTTTACTTGTATGAGTGAACAGTGAAGACTTTAAAGCGGGACGCGAGAGTCGGAGACAAATAAATCGCCGATGTCTTGAAAATAATCGTCAACGGGACTCGTCGGGAATCTGAGCCCGAAATCTTCACTCGATTTAAGGAAGATATCGCCGCAGTCGTCTCTCCATATGTTGTCGAGTAGATTGGTGTCGCCGAAAAAGTCAGTCACTGAACCTTGGAAATCGAAGGCATCGTTTGCGAATAGTGTGTCAAATTCCGAAGCGTCCAGAAAGTTATCCGAAACGCTTGTGTCGCATCCGATAATTCGGGGTGGCTCAGTGTCCTCCGGGATGGATCCTTGTGACTCGGCTTCTTCGCTGACGAATCGGAGAACGGATGTGGGAGAACAGAGGTTGTTGTGAGACTCTTCACCGGAGCTGGAGCAGGTGGCCGTCACTGGCTCTATGTTGGGCTTGGTGACTTCGGCTGCGGGGGGTGAAGCGAAGTTAGTGAGGGCGTCGGGTCCACGCAGCTGAATCGCTGCGTTGTCGTACACCATGGCTGCCTCCTCCGCCGTATCATACGTACCTAACCACAGCCGTACGCGTCTCAGAGGATCTCTTATTTCAGCCGCCCATTTCCCCCAAGGCCTTTGCCGAACGCCGCGAAACTTTTTACCCGTCGACGGCTTCGCCAGCTGCCGGACGGACTGAGCTTCACCCTTTCCGGCGGCCCTTCTCCGGCCATTTCTCCCCGATCTGCTTCTCCAAGCGTTTGTTCCGTCGCGGTTGTCCGCCGAGGAGCACGACTGAATAGAGATCTCGTTGACGAACTTCTTCACACGCTGACGAGCGAAAAGCTCGCCCTCTTCCTCGCTAGAAGAGTCCGTCGCGTCACCGTCCGTCACTGAAATCCGTACAATTCTGGGGCCATCAGCATTCATACTCCAGCCGGTGAATTTCTCCGACGAGGTAGTCAGCAACGTAGTACGCTTGCGGTGCTCACTGTACTTGATTGGGGACAACATGTTTCGGGAGATTTCTCAGATTCTCACAGTTAGCATTGAAAGCAGAGGATGAAAGGGAAAGGGAGAAAGAAGGAGGGTGTAAAAATAGAGAACGGGCAAAAAGCAGAGATTCCTCTGAGAATATAGAGGCACGGAGAATAAAGAGAAAAAGAAGGCTGAGGAAAGAACACTCGTTAAAGGGAAGCTTGAAACGTAGATAAACCTCCCATTAATGGATTGAATACCCTTATAAAGCCATTAAAGCACCAGAAATTTCATGGAAAGTCACCACAAAAGAGAAGAGAGATAGAGAAAGAAAGAGATAGCCACAGCGGGTGTAAACAGTACACTGAACAAGTGACGGCAACCCAGGCGGAATAGCACAAACGGTACGGAAAGCAACAGGATATGGTAGAAAGATTAATCCCGGAGCTTGTGGTATAGAAAGAAAAAGTAGAAATTTCCGGCAAAAGTTGCAGAGGAAAAAAGAAAAAAGAAACCGAAAAGACACTGTAGCAACCCCCTTTATGAGTAGAGGGAAGGGAAGAAGAATAAATGTTGTAAAGCACCCAAGTTGGACATACGAAGCACTAGGACTTGACACTTCCGGTAATCCGTGAATGTAAGTAGTATTTTCCGTTATTTTCTCGTTCAGTTTCCGGGAAAATCAGAAAGAAAACAGAGAGAACAATGGCTACGGAGGCTCTGGACATAGGGCTCTTGAGAAGCACAAATGCTTTTGGACTTAGCTAGTTTCTGTTTTATAGGATCCACCCAGCCGAAATCGCCAAAACCCGTTGGATCATTATTATTTTATATTTTATTATAATTATAATTATTATTAATTTCTGTTTAAGTTCTTTTTCCAAATAATCACATCTTAATTAAAATTGTTTATAAGGAAGCTTATCCCGGCTGCGAACGCTTCTTTTCCAGATTCCGGCTACTTTTGGAGATATTTGATATTTCACGAGCCGCCGCATCTGATGGGGACGTGCGATTTCGACACGTGGCGATACGATGATCCAATGGGAGAGACGAGTTCATGCTGACTCAGCTAAAGATTTATTCTTGGAATCGGGGATTCAGGTCACGTGAGACCGGTTCTGTTATTTAAACAAAAATTAATTAATTAATTATAAAAGCAAAATTAACTCAGTCAAAATCGCTGTTATCCTCCTTTCTTTGACCAAAAAGATTAACCGCCCGCAATTACCTTCAGTAACCATTAACTGCCTCTTAATAACGCCTCAACCTTCGGTTTCTCGGCTTAGCGATGAGGGTGTTACCGCCATTTTAATCGGCTTTCAAGACTTTTACTTTGCATGTGTGCTCTCCATACTATCTGGCCCCATTAACTTTTTACTGCTTCTTTTCGTAAATTTTACACATAAGATCGACGTGGCAGCACCCATAAAAATGATACTTGTGAGGCTGAATTCACTGATCGATGCAACAAAACTAATCTGTTGGATGCTTTTATATTTAAATCTTATAATTTTATTTTTTCTAAATTTATATATCCCCACTCTTCGTTTATAAAAATAAAATAAAATAAAAATATTAAAAGAGTTAAGTCATGAGTCAAGAGCTGATTTTTTTGTTATTAATGTTAGGAGTTCGTCATTTTAGGCATGTTAGTATTATTAATTTGGATATTATATTATTCTTTAATGGTTTTAGTATTTTGGTTGTGTTGTGGAATGTATTGCTATTAAGGATGAATTAAATTTCTTAAAAAAAAAAAAAAAAAGAAAAGAGGTTCAGAAGTAGTGATTTGGTGAAAGAGAGCACACTGATGTTATCATATGGAGCACTAATCGCCTTTTGCCGCGTTGAAATATGTTAAATCACCACCGTAAGATCATAACCTCCACATATCCGTAACTTGATATAGCATTCCAGATGTGGTGCGGAGTAGGAGATTGTAGCCCATGATGATGAGGGGGAGTGCATCATGAAGACGGTGTGCTTGCTCCACTGTGAAACGTACCTGGTTTTAAATGGGTCACGTGACCTTATTGTTATTTCCACAAACAAAAATGATAATTTTTTTCCTTTTTCTAAATAAAAAATTTGCAACTTATTTATTATTTTGACCCAATAGCATTCAATTATATTTTCAGAGGTTGGCAAAACTTTTATTTAGAGTCACCGTGTGATATGCTCTTTATTTTAAAATAATAAAAAAAATAAAAAACAGTGGAAAAATGAATTAAATTCACTACATTAAAAGCTAAAAGAAAATTTTTTATAACCATCCTGAATTGAATATTTTATGAGAGATTTTTTTTTTTTCATTTTAAATGATCCATTGAGTCATATGTTCTTAATTGAAGTGACTTTTTGATAAATTAATTTAATAAGTAAAATATCTCTTAATAATTTATTTTAAATTATTAAAAAAATTAATTATATTTTGGTAAAATAAGATAGTAACATGATTTTAAAGTAAATAAAAATTAAGTAATAAAAAATCACTATTCACATTTTAAAAATTGGTTTTTATCATTATTAAATTTCAGGGTTTTAATCATGGACCATGTCAGAGGCCATGTTCTCTTCTTTCCCTCGCCTCCGCTCCCCCACTTGAGACAGCAAAGTTACCAAAACGCCCTCCTTGGGAGTCGTTGAGCAGGGGTAGTGTAGTGGGGTAATTTAGTAATTTTGATTAAAAATGGGCCACGTATGAGTATGATGGGCGGCCCATGTTTGTTGGGTTGCTTGGGCTTCAAGCGTTATATCCGAACATCCCATCAGACAAAGTGGCCGCCCGCCGTGTTTGTTTTTCCTTATTTTTATATAAAGGGGTTCGCTACAATGACTGCCAGATGTTGGGAATTTCCATGCTACTCTCCTTGTAAATAGATAGTGCTTTTATCTTTGGTTGAACTAAACCAAAAAGCTATTTTTTTTCCTCAAAGAAAATGAAATTATTTATTTATTTTTTACTTCTATTTAAGATCCTCCGTAGACCCATTACACATTTTTACTACTTGAGTCAACCTTAAGGACAAGAAAATAAAACTATTAAAAATAAAGTCTAAAAGACTTTTCTTTTTGGAGTGATAATCTTTACAATATGATAAATATGATGCTCCCATTTGCAATTATGAACATACAAACGTGACCCAAATAAAGATAATTAAAAAATAGCATAATGTAAACAAAATAAGGAAGTTTCGACTTGATCTCCACCTCCCAAAACAAACCAATCCAGTGCTTACTGGAAACTGCTTATTTACACGTTGATTTGGGAAGTTAGTGTTATTGGGTAGGTGCCAGTACCATTTGGCTTATTTGGGAAAAAAAGCACTTAATTCCATTGTCCTTGAACTGAATCTTAGGTGTCAATGAATGATTGGTTGTTGAGCTCTCAACATCAATGGTAGATAAAGGACAATGAAAGAATGAAAAATAGAAAATAGAAAATAGAAAATAGAAAATGTCTAAAAATCTTAAGTGAGTGATTCACACACTCCAATCATTTGCCGATTTGTTGGATAATCAAACCTTGGATTATTCTTTAGTGGGTAGTGCTTAGACACTTCTGCCTCCTTTTGGTCATTTTCTTAGGTCACTAAGTGAGAAAAAATGAAAAATCAACAATTTTATAATTTCAGTAAGGAAGAAACGTAGGCACGATGGAACCAAATTTTGGTTTAGACGGCGCTAAACTTTGATACTATTAATTTGATTACATCTGTCCAAATTTTGTATCCAACTACTTTGGAACCTGGCTTAATATATAAATCCAATTTGATAAAACAAAACAAAGAATGATGACTGTTTTTTAATTTAAAATGGAATGAGTTTTATTCAATTTGAAGAAATATATAAAATAAACATGTGGATTTAAAAATAAAACATTCTATTTTTATCTATTTCTTAAGTTCTATCATTAAATTATTAAATTATTACTTTAAGTTATATCATTAAATTATTTTACTTAATATGCTTATTCTATTTAAAAACTTAATTAAATTATTAAATTGATTTATCAAATACCTACGAAATGTTAAATGTGAAAAATAAAAAGTAGATATAAAGAATAAAAAGTAATATGTTATAGTAATAGTTGATTTTTTTTAAGCTCACTCCTTTTATTTTTAGTTCAAATTTAAAACGGAGAGCCTATCTTGTTACAAAATTTGAAAATTGCTTTTGTTATAAGAAACAAAAAGGATGAGAAAACACTAAAAAACATATATGATTTTTTTTTTTTTTTTTTGTTCTAAAAAATACAAAGAACATAAAAAATACTAAATTCATAAATAAAAATAGTTAGTCCAGAACACTAAAATGATGTTCTATATGTTTTTAAAAATTTTCTCAAAAACATTTTTAAAAACATAAAAATATGGCTAAATACATTGATTGTAAACTTTTAAAAACTTGAATAAATAAAGTAAGCTTAAAAGATCGGCCTTTTAGGTGAGCTGGAATTTAAGTATAATTATCATCACTGAAGAAATGAAAGCGTTCATCCTCTGAATAGTTTTAATTTGGATCGTTTAAAGTAGATATCATGTCTTAACTCGCGTAGTTTTTAAGATTATTTGCTCCATTTTCGATGAAATAAGTAAATGAAATATGTGTGTAGTCCGATAAAAAAATAAATGAAAAGCCGAATTTGATAGGTAAAATGTCTACCAGTTTAAATGCTAATGCTACGCTAGTCTCATATGAAATCGATGTGTGACCCTATAATATTATATATAATATATAGAAACGAGAGAAATTCAAAATGAAGAGTGATGACAGAAATGAAGGCATGGAGAAATGTGAGTGAAGATGCAAGTTGGGGGGGGTAAGTGAAAGGGGGAAAGGCAAAATTAAAGCTGACCCATTTCTTGGACACTGCCTCTATCTTCACTTCAGTCTCTTCCCCCCACCACTTGCCCTACATAATTTTATGCGTGAAAAAACATAAACAAAAGACAAGAGTTCAAGTACATTGGATTCGACAAAAACCCTCCCTTGCCTTGCCTTTCCTTGCCTTAGGAGTATATATATATATATATTAAACTTTCTTTCTCTTTGGCCTTTCAAAGTTTGAAATTTTGTGAGGTTTTTCAATGGTAAAAGTTGCGTGATTAGCTTGATCTCTTGTTTAGAGAGAGAGAGAGAGAGAGAGAAAGAAAAGTCAATGGACATCGTCTCCTAGAAATTAGAATGCCCACTTTGAGCCACCAAATTGACAGTAAATTTTGGTTTTGTTTTATTTTATTTTATTTATTTATTGGAGTTTTATTGGGAGTAGTCAGACGTCAGTCACTCTTGTGATCTTAAATGGGCTTGTTAAGATGGTGGAATCGAGGCACACTCCCTCTTGATTTGAGGATTTAATTATTGCATAATCATAACTTTTGTAGACGTACAAAACAATGAGAAATTCGAGGCGACTCTTTTAAGATTCTATTTTTAATCACTCTACAAGACTCTTTATAATGGAAATAATTTTCTTAGAAGTTTCAAATATAAACAAAAAAAAAAAAAAAAAATACTGCCAAATATGTGTATCTTTTAATTTTTATTTTGAAAAACAAAAAATTTGTTGACATATCCATTATTCATCATCAAAATACTAATAACTGATGAATTTGGAAAAAACAAAAAGTCATATATGTTAGCGTTACTTAAAAAATAAATTAAATAATTCTTCAAAAAGAATTACGTGTCAAACAAAGTGTTACAAAAATTGAGAAATATCGATAATTCATTGTATTCAAGTATAAGTTTCTAAAAGTAAGTGATAGTTCATACTTCATAGTAGTGGAAGAAACCAAATTAAATGAATATCACATGCCTCTCTTTACCAAAAAAGGAGGGGCCATTCCCAAAGATTTTTTGAATCTATATTTTGGTTTTTGTGAAGAATTTAGAAGAGACAAACAGACCCCAGACAATCAGACTTTTCTGAATTTCAAGTTTCCTACTTCTCTTTTTCCTTGATTAATGAGCTTCTCCCTCTCCCTTTTTCTTTCTTCTTTTTAAATTATAAATAATATAATTCACACAGTTATTAAAAATGTATTTATGGAGAAATGCTAAATCTTCAAATTTTTTATGGTAATATTGACCAGGTGAAATGGATATTGGGGAACAACAAAAGCTCTCTATTGAAGGGTATTTTGGTAAATTCATATCCCCGAGTGGGTTCGGTAAATCTCATTGAAGCGGTTTCCGACCCGTACGGATTGCCTCGAAACGGACGACACGAATTAACTGCCTGGGTCCGGTGGGTCCCACGGTCCGCTCACCTTTTTAAATAGTGGGCGACCGCCACGTGGCTAATCATGTGAGAATGACCGGCCTTTTCGTCAGAATGAAATTACGGTTTAGACCCTCTTTACTTTTTTTTTTTTGAAGACAAATTTAATTTAATTGATTCAAAGCAAGGTTGTAAATATCGGTTTTGACGGATATATCGGTACTTGGGTTTTACGGATATATCGGATATATCGGAGATATATCGGTGGATATTTTATATAAATATCCGTAATTAAAATTATTTAAAATTAAAGAATATATTTAAGTTACTTATAAAATTATTTTGGTATAGAGAATGATAATATCAATTAGATTTTTTATTTTTTTTTACATTCTTTTACTATATTTATATTTGTTTATAAAAAATTAAATTATTTTTATTAAAATATATTTAATTAAGAAATAAATTTTTTTATATAATTTATAAAAAATATTTTATTCATTTTTTTTAAATTTGGTAATTGTAATAACAACGTATAATATAATACAATATTTTTATATATTTGTATATTTATATTTAGTTATTAAAAATATTCATAAATTTATTAAAAAAATATTCATAAATAGAAAAGAATGATATATTAATTTTGCATGTCGTATAATAAGAGAATCTTGGCTGCAGTGGATGGGGAGGTTGAAGCCCACAGTTTTGGGCGGGGTTCGACATAAAGCTGACGTATTTTGTTGAATTATGAAGACGGTAACCCGATGTCGCATTGCGTGAGCGATTGTGAACCAGTGAGCAGTCTAGATATAGGAAATATCGAAAAATGGTGACATAAATATATCGGCGAGAAATATCGTAGATAAGCGCCAAAAATTCGGAAATTCAGGTCGAGCGATTATGCTAGGGTATATCGTGTGGTAGTAACCCGACACCACGAGAAATATCGCCGAAATATCGGCCGATATTTCCGAAATTTTAAACACTGATTCAAAGCATAATAAACATATAATTAAAATAGCTAAAAACCAATATATTTATTTGATATATTTATTTGATAATTGAGTTTATATATTTGTGTATTATTATTCTTGGAATCGTATGGCTGAATTACTCTGGCGTATTGATGATCGTCGATTTGTTTTAGCACATCTTTCTTTAGTTTGAATTGTGAAATATAAATAAATGTTCTTATTTATGATAAAGTGAGCTTGTCGTCTTGAGAACAATACTGATCATTCGTAGCATAAGATGACGATAGTCGCACATACTGCGAAAGGAGCGACCCGATTCTATTTGCACTTATAAACGGCTTGATTGAATTATGAAAAATATATAAAAATCTAAATTTATGTAGAATAATAGAAAGAAAAAGATGGGAAAATGTGTATAGTGGTGATTCCAGGCCATGAATAACAAAAAAATCATCCCTTTTTACATAAAACAAAAAAGACTAATAAATAAAAAGTTAAAAGGAAAAAAAGCTAGGGTTTAGAAAAAGTGATTACATGTTTATAATTTGTTAGACGCTCTTGACTTGAGCTCTCTATCATTAAAATTTTCTTTGAGAGAGTTGTTCAACAATGACTTAAACAATAATTAAAATAAAATATATTTTTCAATTATGTTTTCTAAAAACATTATTACATATTTATATACCATGTAACAATTTAAAAAAACGTTTATTATACTTTCAATTATTGTTCAAAACAGAGTCAACAAGAAAAAGACCCTCAAATCATGGGTTTAGGTAAAGCACCATTCAGGGAAGAATGTCCTCAAAACCCTTCGATGGTTTGGTTTACACCTCACTAACCCACTATTAATTTCAAAACATTATATACTCAAAAGACTTTATGAACCAAATCATTAATGGATGAATGATTAGAAAATCAATTTCACATACATTAATCCCACATTGATTTAAGAATGATTATAAAAATAACATAAAAAATATAAAATACATGATTTTATGTGATTTCATAGAAAATAATTATGTTTTAAGTATGATAGTACATAAAAACTATTTTAATAAACTATAGGTAGTGTATAATATTGTTCATTATGATAATACCCATGATTATTAAGATAGTAAATATAATTTATTAAGGTAATATTTAGGTATTATCATACATGAAATATAATTATTTTATATGAAATCTTATTAAACCATGTATTTTATATTTTTTATGTCATTTTTACAATCATTTTCCAAATCATTATGGGGAAACACAAGTTTCTTAAAAAAAATAAATAAAACTTTAGGACGTTTTCCTTAAGAAAATAAATAAATAAATAATGAAAAAGAATCTTAACCTCATTTTCTCTCAACTTTTTTGTTAAACATTTTCCTTAAGCAGATGGTGGATTTTTTTATCGTTGTTGATACGAAATCGCTTTACCCTCTTTCCATAATTTTCTTTTTTAATAAAGGGATTATTTCACACGGATATAGGTTTCCATTTGTTTTTGGGTGATTTAATCGTCTTCTTGGTGTGGGCGTTTGGTTGTCATTGCTTTGGTGCAATGTGTGGTTGTGTTGTCTCAATACTACATTTTGTTTTTGTTTATACTAAAAATAAATTTTTGGATCCAAATGGTATTTAAATAAATTTTCGGCCTAAATGATAGTGGAATGAGCCGATTAGACATGTCAGAAGACGAAGCCCGGAAATGCGAACACGACCCGATTCGAAAGCTCGAGCTGAGAATCGATCGATGAAAGTTCAGGGACGTTTTATGAAATTTTTAAATGAATTTATGAAAGCGTCAGCTAAGAATGTTGAGGCTTTTAATGCCGAAGGTGAAAATGGATAAGACTTTTGCGAGTCATGACGTGGTAGAGTACATTGCTTGATTCTGCGAAAGTGAGGAGATTTATTTAGGAAGCAAGCTACAGTGGGGACGTGAAATGAGTTATTGGAGAAAGTGCATTGGTTTAGTTACTGAGAAATGTCCATAAAAGGAAGACTCAATATCAGAGTAGAGAACCAAATTTTTCACAATCAAAGACCGACTTTCAACACTCAAAACATAGCATTTTAGCATTTTCTTGTCACCTATGAGTTCGTGATACGTCTTCTCAAGATTCTAGCTTAGTTTTATATATTCTGTCGAAAAGCGTTTGTTATTTGAAGGCTTTCTTTACTTAAAGTATTTCATTTTCAATACCAATTACATAATGAAATTTGTTATCTTTCAAAGCTAATCCGTTCATTTTTCTTAGCTTTCAATTAGGTATGCAATCTATTTTTAAGTATTTTCAACTTGGGAATCCCCAGAGAGTTAGGGAACTAAATAGATTCATTTTAAATAACTGAGTTAGATTTCGGTAAAGTTTCAGTTCGAAAATATTATAATTTCCTAGCACGTATGTGCATTCATCAATCTCCATCTTTTGTATGTTCTAGTGAATTCCTAAAAAAATCTACCAACAAAATAGTTTTTCATCGTCATGGTGTGACATTTATTTGTTGTTAGGCGATTCAAACGAACAGATGATATTCGATATAAGTTTATAGTATGATGATATAGATATAAAGCTTAGCTATAAATATATAAGTTTTGAATCGGTCGTTTATATTATTAGCACCAAATATTGTTTAATTCGCACGATTTTAGTGTTTTTATCGATATATCATTAGTTTGAATTAATAAAATTATTTTTCTTTTTTAAAAAATAAAACTTTATGACAAGTCGACCTCAGCAACTGCTCCATCCATGTGGCGACTCGATCAAACAATGGCCACCTAATCATCTGAGATATTGTCTTAGAAAAATAGTCGAATCTTCAAATTAAATTACGGTTTATGTGACCTGATTTTCAGGGCCATGCTCCTTCCTCCACTCGTGTGCACGACTCCTTTGTCTCCCAAAACTTTAGGTTATAATTTTTACAATAAGGTTTATACATGAAATTAATTATAAAAAAAATAGTTCAAAATTAATGGATGTTGATTAAAATAATCCAAATACAACATTGCTAGCCATTAAATGACATACCACACAGTGTCCCATACCCTAAAATAGTTAAAAATATAAACACAACTAGACCTTTATATACATGTTTTCCTTCTTTAATTATATGGGGAACAAAACCATACCTAAAAAATATTTTGGTATTATTGACCCCTTATTTCCCGGGTTTGTGAAGACTCACTTGGAAATGTAACGACATGTGATATAATTATATTATAAGGTAATAATGTTTCATCAGACTCAATTTTAGCTATTTGTTCCACATCATTCTATTGTTTTTTTAATTTGATCGCTTTTTAAAAAAAATATTTTAATTATATTTTTCGATTTTTGCTTCCTATCTTGAGATTATTATATTTTTTCATTTCTTTGATTGCTTTGGAGTGGACCACCCATCGATAGAACCTATGAATAGGTAGAAACTTTTTTTCTCTTTTGTCAATTAAACCCTTTAATTATAATGTAATGAATAGTTAAAAACCATTTTTCTCTTTGACAATTAAATATTTTAATTATAATATAATAAATTATTGTTTTTAAAATTGGGACCCTTCCTTTTTTTTATGTCCTATTCATTTAAATGTTACGTCTTAAGTGGAAACTGTTAAACCTGTGTATAGATAATAAAATTAGTTCGATTTATATAACTTTTTACTATATAATATAAGTAGATATGGGGGCCACGTGTCGCCCCGAGATTGGCCAGAAAGTGACACTTTACCTAAGAGGCATCCAATAATTAGGCAGCAAAAGATGGCAGAGAAGAAGAGTTATGGGCTTTGACTTTGAAAATGGAGAAAAATGAAAAAAGGTCAAAAAAAAAAAATTTAGAGGCTTCTTGGGAGGCAAAGAGCCACTTTTCAGTGTCACAGAAGTAGAAAAAAGCCATAAACATGGGAAATTGGCTTTGATGACAGGTAGATAATGGGTGGGTGTTTTTGTATAGTGGGATATTAATGTATCATTATACTTTTAAGAAATAAGGGTATCCCTTAACTTTTAGGGTAGGTTTGAGGTGTCCACATGATTTCATGACCAAAAAATTTTGTTCTTTTTTTTTAAAACATTTTTTATTTGTGTATGTGGGGTTATAGTAGCGTGGGCTAATTCTAAAATCGTTTTGAATAAATGTAAAATCAGTAATAAATGTTGTGAACTACGTGCTTGTGGAGGATTCAATACTATAACAACTTTATAGAAAATGTTTTAAGAATTCAGAGAGTCGATATGCTAGAAATAAGTTGAGTGGGGTTATCCTTGAGAGGATGTTGGGTGTAACATCTTAAATGGTTACATTAATGCGTCATTGAAAGGATGGCTATTATGCCCTAGTCTCACACCCCAAAACTAGCAATTGTTTTTTCATTAAATGTGCACGAAAATTAGTAAAACGAGACAAAACATCGTTTACAGAAAAAACTCTTTCTAACTTGTATTTTTGTACTAACAAGATACAAAATTCAACAAGTGTCTCAACACTTGGTTATTACAAAGAGAACCCATTAAATAAAAGATACACAACACTTTTCCTTGTACTCTCACGTTTTTTCGTGTTCTCTAACACCTCATGTGTTATCTAACACGTGTGTTTACAATAAGAGGAGGAGATGCTTTATATAGGAATCTAGGTATCCCTTTGGAATAGTTACATCATTTCCCAAAGAGGTGTCTCCCTTCACAAGCTTCATGTTCCTCTTGAACATGTGCTCCTCTTCCCAACGGATGCGAGCCCATGCTCTCTTGGGCTTGGTCCATGAGGCCTTCCATGTCGATCCTGACTTAGGTCGAAGGGGGTCACAAACCCACCTCCAGTGGGGTTACTTGCCTTGTTGGCTTAAGTTGTGAGTCTTTCACTCTGAACAATTTGTTATATTCACTTTCTTCTTGTTGAAGGGCAGATGCCTTCTACCTCTTAGGATAGTCTTTGGCTCGATGCATACCTTGACATGCATACCTAGATGTTTGCTGCACGTTCTCCTCACCCTTTGAGGTTGCCCTTGTATTATATCTTGCCTATCAACCATTTAAACCATATACTACAGGGGATTTGGGGAGGAATCTTATGAGTCCCATGTTAGAATGCTTCAAGTCATTATCTAGAGCCTTCTGACTCTTGCATTATCTACATTAAGTGTACCGCACAGAGATTTTGTATCTTCTGTAAATTACATCGTTACTTATTGCTCTAATATCAATTGTTACACCTCCAAAACCAGCCATTGCTTTTTGCCAAATTAATGTGACATAATTTTCTAAACTTGTGATTTTCATAATAAGTTTCCAGCCAAGTGCGAGGTGACATCATTTAGGAAAAACCCTTCTCAGCTTGCATTTCCGTGCTAACTGAGTTACAAAATTGGCAAGTGTCTCAACACTTGGTCATTCTAAGAGAACCCACAAAATAAAACATACAACCTCTTGTACATTTCTCATACTTTCCGTGATCTCTAACACCTCCTATGTTCTCTAACACGTGTGTGTTTACAATGAGAGTGGGAGAGGCTTTATATAGGGATTTAGGCATTCATTTGGAATAGTTACATCATTTCCCGAATAGGTGTCTCCCTTCACAAGCATCATGTATCTCTTAAACAGGTATTTCCCCTCACAAGCACCATGTTCCTTTTGAACATGTGCTTCTCTTCCCAACGGATGCGAGCCCATGCTTCCTTGGGCTTGTGTTCCATGAGGTCCTCCATGTACCGATCCTCGGCTTAGGTCCATCCCAAAGGGGGTTACACCTAGCTCTAGTAGTAGAGAGTTTATCGTTAAAACATGCACAAAGGCATAAGGAGGGAATCCCAGGTTCGAATCCTAATGGTAACAATTTACTACCTTTTGAAACTAGAATGCATTAAAAAAAACAGTGATAATATCATTTTTATAGGATTCTCAAGCCAGCATCTCCATGTTCCCCACTAACAACAAAGGCCTCAATGATGCTCAAGGTTTGTGTTTTCCAGAAATTTGGTTTTTTTTTTGTTTGTCTTTTTGTGATTTCAGTGCTAATAATAATCTTATTTTTCAAAAGCGTAATCCCCACCTAATTGGCAAGAAAAAAAAGGATGATGGAGCGGAGGAAAATGACAAGAAAGGATCCATCCTCCTCATTTCTTCTCCAACAAATCAGTTACATGATGATTGACATTCATCCATGGAAGTTTTTACTTTTTAGAGTTTTTATTTCGCTATGGCAACATCATCATAATCATGTGTTTTTATCGAGAAGACAACATCAATCAAATGTCATCGACATCAATCAAATGCTGTCGCGTGTTAATCTTTGAGTTCCATGATGTTGTAACCGTGTCTTATATAAGAAATTTCAATTTAATTTTTTTTGGTATAAACATAAATTCAAAAAAAAAAAAAAAAAAAAATCACCCGAGGCCCCCGACCAATCCAGCCCAACTCGCTTACAACCATATCAAACTAGACCCTAATTGAGCACCTTAAATTAAAGGCTGGATTGGATTGAATTCTAATGAGTTTTCAGATTGAAGGCAAACCCGATACCGCCCGACCTTGCAGTTCTGTTCAAAAAGGCCAGGCAATCTTTTTTTTTTTTTTTTTTTTGATAACCTTGAATGTCCAAACTAACTTATACGCACCTCTATTAATCCTACAGGATCCTAAAGTTAACAGTAAGTAAACCTTCAATAAATCTGAAAGGATTCGAATTGGTGACCAACAAGGGTAGACAATCTCTAGGTAAAGAATCTCCAAGTTGTTATTTTCTTGGTCACTTTGGTGAAGATCCAGTTAATCTGTTACTTGGCTTTAGGCCAAGGGGATCTCCTTAATTATTGCAACCACCGAAAAAAAATAAAAAAATAAAAAGGGAAGTAAAAACAAACAAACAAACAAATGGGTAAGTGAGGTTGAAGGAGCTTTTTGGATATTTGATAAAAGAGTCAGAGTTCCAAAGGCAAATTCCCATACAAACAATGAAAGCAAGCAGCAACTGTGTCTCAAGGAGGGCAGAGGGTTCAAGCCATTCCCTTTTGGTTCCCATCTTATAGAGAATACTGAGACAGATATCACCACACTTTCTTCATTTCCATACATAATTTTAACTTCAAAAAAAAAAAAAAAAAAAAACAAAAAGAGAGACCAAAGTCACTAGGGAAAGGAACCCTCCTTTCTCTCACCCACACACAGGGTAGCATACTAACCCATTGCATACTTCTGGGTCCAGCTCCTTGCCGTTGTCTCGTACTTGCTCCTGTCTGTCTTGTACATGTGAGCAATCTCCGGCACCAGAGGATCATCGGGATTTGGATCCGTCAGAAGAGAACAGATTGAGAGCAACACCTGCCCAATGAACCAAAATATATACATATATATATATATATATATACATGAGCACCACCAATGCTAACTCAAAAACACCTTCTCATTTAAGCAAGCAACTTGTGACTTTTTTCCTCTCAAATGCGTATATACAGGAGGGGCAGTAGGGCCCACCATACTCTGACGGATTATGTTTCATTGATAGAGCTCTCAGATATTTCAGAATGAATCCTTGTGGTAACTCATATCCAACCCCTTTCATTTCTTTGAGACATATCATATAGAGCTAGCACAGGCTAAGTTTTTCATAATAAGACACAGCAAAATTGCCTCTTAATGACGTTTTATTGGGGTCCCTGGTGTGTGGATCCCATTCTCGTTTTTCATCTAAGGGAGTTGAACTCAATGATCACTTTCTTCAATCAGAGGTTTCTACTCTTTTTCCCTTTTAAATCTCTTAGGCTCTGTTCGGAAATTAAAAAAAAAAAAAACCAAGAAAAATGATTTTCTATGTTTGATTTCACCATGAAAAATATAAAAGAAAATAAAATATAATTAAAATCTCTCAAAATCTTATATATTTTCAAATTTCTTAATCCTTATATAATAAAGATAAACAAATAAAATGAGTTTGAATAAACATATGGAATTAATTTATGAAGTTTAATCCTTTTTTTTATTTCCTCCAAATTTTCTTTCCTTCCATTTTTCCTCTCTATTTTCTTTCCTTAGTACTTTTTGGATTACAAAGAGAGTTTTAGGCTCCACATGGATATCGGAAATCTTCTGACAAAGAAAATGCAGAAAATAGAAAAAGTTTTAAACTCCATAAACCTTCCTCTGCTGCATAAAAAATAAAATTTTGACAATGTAGAAATATTTATATATTCTTCATCAGATTCTATTTTCTTCATTACCTTACATGATAAGCCAAACAAAAAAAATTGGAATTTTTCATTATTATTATTTTTTGCCTTTTTCTTAATCCTTTCACTTTTCCCTTGTACTTTCTGTGATCCAAATGGAGCCGTAGTATATTTTTAATAGATATAAGCAAAGTATGCTAGGGTTAAAGAACAATGACCTTGGAAATTGTAAGGGCTGGGCTCCACTGCTCCTTCAAAATATCAAGGCAAATACTACCATTACTGTTGATATTAGGGTGAAACACCTTAGTCCTGAAAGCAACCTGCAGAAACCAACCCAAAGCAAATACAAGACAAGATCAGATCAGGAAAACTACTGGATGGTAGTTTCATTAAATTTTCAGACGTTAGACAAGAAAAAAAAACTAGTCAGAAACTTCAGCATGTAAAGCTATAACAATTACAACTAAATCCAGTTACGTAGGGTGAAGCAGAAAGGAATTCCATGTATATTTGCCTGAAGGCCAAGGCTGAACAAAATGTTGCAGGGATTCATAAGAGAGGAAGGTCCGGAAATTCAAAATCAGAGAACAGTTTTCCATGATAGGTTTCATTAAAGAATAAAATCACAATCCACCTTGCTACACCCCATGTACGTGGTGCTGAGGAACTTGCTTAGATACAGAGCCAAGAGACGAAATGCTGTTTCAAGTGTTGCCTTTTTATCAGAGTGACAACCAGCATACTCACCATTGTTTAGCCAGATCCCAAAGCCGGGGCCAAAGCTGTTTTGGTTGCTGTGTCTTTCAAAAAAACCACTAACATAGGATGCCGAGAATTGTTTTGTGGATTTTCCATGAATAAGTGGATCCTACTATATTAAATAGAAGAGCCATTTATCTTCCCACTTTGCACCTATGCACATGTATCACTCAGCAATGTATTCAGTTTTTTTCATGGTGACTAGCTGCTTTTTCCTCATAGATTAAATGCTCTCCCCCACTGCATATATGTGTAATACACATATGATGCTAAGGCTAAGGGACTCGCAGAACTTGCACATGTTTTGCAAAGGAACTATGAACTTGGTTGAAGGAAAAGGATGTTTTCTCTACAAGAAGGAATGAGGCTACAATACAAAGAAGTCAGTTGCTACCTCCCACACTGCATAGACATGTAATACACATGATATTAAGGGACTTGCAGAACTTGCAAATGTTTTCTGAAGGAACTATGAACTTGGTTGAGGGGAAAGGATATCGTTTCTACAAGAAAAAATGAGGCTACAAAACAAGGGAAGACAGTTCCCATCAATAACTCAAGATGTCTTAACCATGAATAATTTCCATTGATGACATACAATATCCTTATGGTAGACCTTCAAGTCACTGGTTTGAGTCCCCTCGGGGCCATTGAAGGTTTTACCCAACTGTTAACTTCAGGAACCCGTGGGATTAGTCGAGGTGCGTACAAGCTGGCCCGGACATCCACGGTTATCAAATATATATATAAGTTCCAGCAGCAATAATTTTGACATCACCCACATTTTAAGAGCACCTCCTACCCATATTGTAGACCTTTAATTTCTACATGTGAATGCAAAGATGCTAATATAGAAATACTGGAGAATATTTGTTATCAAACAATAATTTCCAAGAGAGGGAAGAAGACAAATCACACTAAGGCTCCAAAAACAGTACTAGTAACATGTGACAAAATGGGTTAGATTCTTAACATGTGACACAATGGATTGAGATTACATCTATTCAGTATCAACCAATCTTTTTCATGAGGAAGTCTCTGGTTAGAATCTTTCTCTAGACTACCTCCTAAGGAAGAAAAAGAGACAATAAAAAACTACTTCATAATAGGAATGCAAGAACACCTAAATTTCTTTGGCTGAGAATGCCTCTAAACTCTTAGCATCTAGGAGGTTTGAAAAAGATTTCACTTGAAACCACCATTTTCCCTCCATCAATGGTTAACCGTCTTCTGTTGCTCATAGACTCACCAAATGGACAATCCCATAAACTGATTTTTTTTTTATAAGTAAACAAAAGATAAATATTAACAAAACCTGAAGAACTGTACAAAGCATACAGGGGTTATAAAAAGAGGTCTAAGGGCACAAAAAGCAGCTAAAGCTTTGAAAAACAAAACAAAAGAACTTGTAGTCCCTCACCTAGACAATACCCAATCCAAAAAATTGACTGAAGGTAGAGAATCTACATCTATAAACTCCTTTGTCCATGACCATAAGCTAAATACAAATTCTTCATCATTTGAATAGAAAAATTCCCATTTTAAAAAACTATTCTATTTTTTTCCTTCCAAATTGTCCAAAAAATACAAAAGGGATCCATCTTCCACACCTTCAGCCGCTTTTTGCCAAAAACGGTACCAGGCCAACCAAGTAAGCTCTCTTTTATCATCAATGATCCCATAAACTGATCTACATCTTAGACCTCCCAATTCTGAAATGCAGGGACCATTAGCCTCCAAACTCCCCTACCTCGCACAATTCTGTTGCTCTATAATTTCAAGAATATGCTAACCATATAAGAAACTGGAAAGTCTCTTTCAAGGAGACCCTACACCCATTTGTCCAACCAAAATCTGGTTCTCTGGCTATTCCTCACCAAAATAGTAGATCCAAGATGAATTCTTCTGACCCTCTTCTAGTTTCTTTCATAAACCCACACACCAAACTTGCCAATGGGAATCTTTCTGCACAGTCTATCACACTCATTAGCATATCCATCTGTCTAACAAAGCAATATTTAGGACCTCCATCCATCTCACCCTAAACTTTTTGTCATGCACACTGTCTTCCAACCAACTAAGAGCATCTTCCTCTATTCTAACTGATCCCCCCAAAGAAATCCCTTTGTACTTCTACCAAGCAATTCTCACTTTTCTGCATATTTTAAAATGATCTTCAGTATATCAAAATGAGGGTCAATCTTCTTCCCTTACACAAGTATTGCTTCTTCCAAGAGGCCAATTTCCTATTAAACCCCTCAACCAAATCCTGAACAGAAAAAGATTTATGAAAAGCTCTCAAAGGCAATTCAAGACAAGTGGCAGTGCAGCTCTCAAGTTCTCAACCCAACAATAAAAAAACGCCTATCTATTCGGTCCCTCAATTTCACCAACAGCAATCATCTTAATTTCGGCAAGCTAATGATTTCCAATGTTCTACTCATTCTGCTGTCTTCCGCCTTGAGCCACTAGTAAAGCCTTCTTTTTCACTACTCTTGAGATAAGGCTAATGAGAGTTTCATAGCACAACCAGGTTAGAGAATAGAAGGATGCCCAGCCACAATTCTCTACATGTAAATAAAACCCTTCTAGAAGCTGCAAGAAACTATTATCCTTGTTGTGGCCAATCCTTCATCATCACACCAATTTAACCAACTTTTTTGTATTTTATGGCTGAAATTACAAGTGTAAGGTTGAATTGTCTAGCCTCGATTGATCTGAAACCAAATTCACCAACTAATTACCCAACATTAAATCATGGATTTGAAGGCATTAATTTGCCAATCTTTACAGAGAATGAAATTATAGAGGAAAATCAATCCATTTCACTAAATAATAATGAAATATGATTTGATAAACAAGGGAAAAAGCGCATAGGATTAGAAAATCCACACTTGTAAGTTAATAATTATCCCTAGAACTACTTTTTTAAATCTTCACTTCTTTTTTTAATTTAAGTTGCTTTGAGAAACATTTACACATTATAGTACCATAAAAACAAGGGATGGATCATTAACCATTAAACATGACGACTCCCCTAAGAATAATATAGGCTTTGCTTATACACAAATCCCTTTAGGTATATAATTTTTCATTAAGAATTTGTAGCAATAGGTTGTACCAGTTTGCTCATGCCTTCATATAATGTAAACAGCTACTTAGGCTCCATCTAATAGCCAAAAACTCAAGCCAAGGAGACTTGAATGCATTAAATCTACATGTTATGTAACTTATGCCACCCACAGCTTAGCCAGCAAACTGCCACCCCTACTTACAGATTAACCTTGAGCCCACAAGCGTTCAGAAAAAAATAACAAGAAGCACCATAAGAGATGTTGTAGTCTTCTAGACCATTCACAACATGTATACTGCACACTTCAGCAGCAGGGAAACTAAGGCACTAAAAGAGACTAAGGATGGGCTTGCAAGTAAAAATTGCAATTTTTGATCAAATCAATTAAAGATAGCAGTACCTTTGGTGGTTTAAATGGATAATCTGGTGGAAAGTGAATAGTGACTAGAAACACTCCACCAGCATATGGACTGTCAGGAGGACCCATTATAGTTGCTTGCCAATGAAACATGTCTTCAGCAACTGGGCCTATAAGATGTTGAAAATAAAATTGTTAAGCCAAAAAAATTGTACAAACTGTCTCATAGATAAGTTAGAACACTTGTCTCAAACTACCTTTTTCTATGAATAAAGCAACTTGGTAAAATTAAAAGAGATTCAAAGTATCCCAAAATTTACATCAAACTAAACATAGAACCATGTATAATCAGCTTAACAGCACCATAACATATTCGAACATTAAAATCAAAAAAGAAAACAATCAGGCCAACCAGTAGGACCATTACTTCTATTAAGACTTCCAATGCAAATGGTGAAAAGATCCATTTTTGAAATATATGGATGATGATCAGTTCCAATTCTCCATGAAGTTTGCACTTTATAGTCAATTACAAAAATAAAGACGAAATGAACAGAACCGATATAAATTGGAAATTCCTATACTGGGTAATAAATATTTCATTCAGAGGAAGCAAGAACATAAGATAACTATCAATTGTGTTAACATATAGAGTTGTAACTAGTTAGGAATCCTAACATGTAGATATAGAGTTGTAACTAGTTAGGAATCTGTGTAATAGATTAGGAAATATAGAATATCCCTCCTGTATATATACACATGTTAATTCAATGAAAACACAAGGAATTCTTTCCTCCACTTCTGGCTGTTTTCACATGGTATCAGAGTCAGGTCGAGCTGAGAATTTTTGGAGAGAATGCAGAACCCAGGGTCGGCCTGAGGGGTGACTTTGAAACACCCACCTAAAGGAGTGTGAGTCTCACCACCAAAGATAGAGGTTCACACCGTCACTGAGGCCAGGCCCGCAAATCTCAAAGTGGCCGATTCCCAGCGTGTGAAGCTCACTTTGCCGCTACGAGTTTCCTCGGGCGCCCCACACACGCTATGGGGCACCGGTTTCCAACCCTCGGGCTCCTTCCTCCATGGTCGTCCACGCTAACAAGGCCTCGATACACTTGGTTTCGTTTGGTTCCCGAATCCTGTAGTTTTAAGCTTTTGTGTCCCACAACCCCTTTTTCTGGGGTTTCGCTGATTTTTCCAAAATCAGAAGCTCCTGGGAGTGCTCTTTCGCTTCGATCTTCTTCCTATATCATAATGAATGATTCAGAGGAGAAGAAACCAACACCGAAACCCGAAGTGGTCCCGATGATGTCCAAAATTACTAAGACAACTAATCGATCTCAACTATTTGAATGGAGGCAAAACAACTGAATATACGTCAGAGCGTACGTATGGGGCACTACTCCTCACCAGAGGCTCCGCAAACATTCCTCGAAAGAGCAATGGATGGAGGATGCCTATCCTGCTCATCCAAATCCGTAATTTGACAAGAAGGTATCGGGCCTCGTTAATCACTGTGAATTTGTTAAAGAACTAATGGATTATTTGGAGTTTGTGCTCTTCTCGTGAAAGGGAATGTTTCTCAGAGGCTTGATAAAAAAAAAAAGTAAAGCATTCATCGACGCGAGAAACAAAGATCGCCACTCACAAAATTTTTTATGGCCTACAAAAAGATACATGAAGAGCTTAATATGCTTACGCCCTTTAGTCCAGATGTCAAAGTTCAACAAAGTCAACGAGAACATATGGCAACAGGCCCCACTCCTCGAGTATGATTCAGCCAAGGCCCGGTGATTTTGTCCGGGCCGTGAGATATGATCTCTCCAAGAGACCTTGAAGCAGATTCTTCAGACATAGAGTCATCCTCTTCTTCACCGCATCTCAGATTCACTCTAGACGCTAAAGGTTTTATCGACGCACCATCGAGTCGTGAGAGTAAATCTAAATGGAAACACGGGGTTCAGGCGATAAATCACTGAGTGCATTTCCGTTCTCGAGGTGTTGTTCGTTATTATCGCCATATGTCCGGCCAATACGTGGATACGGCGGGTGAAACTATAATCAAATCGAAATTTCGCCGTCATAGTTTACCATCGAGGCATCCTGATCGCTTAGTTCACTCTCTCAAATTACATCTAGCTGTGTTCCAATTGTATCAGACTCACGAGATCTCCATCTACTCCGATGACTTATTATCAGGCCGTAGAATCTTAATAAATGTTCAGATCTTCTTCATCTTCCAAACGCCACACCCGGAGCCACGCATCACATGACAAGTGGAATCTTGGGCTTCTTTTCTCTACCTTTCAATACAACATTCACCTTCCAATGCTCGCGCATGGATCACATTCCTCGGCGGGTTCTCGGGTCGCAGCACAATTATCATGGCCTTAATTCCATCTATTCCCTTTGACATCACTGAGCTTTACAAAATTTCTTACCTGATGTCCGTTAGTGTTAACTCGAGCACTTAAGTGTTATATCTCATTCTTTCCATTTTTGTTCCTTTCAGATCTTACGACGGGGTTACAGACATGGCCTGGTAGCCGAGTTCCTGGTTATTTTATGCACATTCTGATCCTACATCTCAAGACCTCATTACTTGTTCGAGCTCACTACACCATTTGAGACACATTGCCTGGGCTTGGGTCATCTTTCCCCGCCATTATTAAAGAAATCTGTGGGTTTTCTGCTCATATCCTTAGATCATGAGTCTCATTAATTAAGAAACATCATCGCCTTGGCGAGGCCCTGTAGTCAACAAACGAGCTACTACTCCTCAGCTAGTCCATTCTCGATGTGTGGGGTCCTCGCTAGCTGTATCTCCAATCGGTTTCTTACATTATTACTCGCCGGATGATTATTCACGAATCACTTCGTTGAACTTAAAACCGCTAGCTTTGCTTTCATTTCCTGCGTTTTTGCGCCGATATTCATAATCTCACTCTGAGCGGTTATGTTCAAAATCCGAGAAGTGATAACAAAAGAATATGTTTCGTAACAATTTCAATCATTCATGCTTCTAACATGGCGATCCTTCATCGACTTTCACAGGTTAACACTCGCCGCACGGAGTTGTCGACGTAGTTAACAAACACTCCTTGAACCAGTTCATTATTTCAAATGCATGTGCCCAAGCATTCGTCAATGTTGTTTCCACAATTTTGTTTTTGATTAACCTGATGCCTCTCATCAATCTTAAATCTGACACACCGTATCACATCCTTCCAATAAACATCTATTCCTTATCGAGCCCAAGATATTCGATGTACCTCGCTTTGCTCTGAGATGTTTGTCCTCGTGTATCTAAACTTTACTATAAATCTTTAAAATGCATCTTCTTAAGCTATTCCCGAAGTTCATAAGGGGTAGATTCCAGAAAGCACGCTTTGTCTTCGTAGGTACTTGGTTTCTGCGGATGTCAAGTTTTTTGAGAATGTCCCTTTCTCTTCACCCCCGACCCACACTAGTCAAGGGGAGGCAAATGACCTGCTAGTGTATAATATTGCCTCCCCCAAGGTCCCTCCTCGTTTTGCTCCAGCAGAGTTTCAGCCTCCCGTATTCCCGCTCCAAGAAGCCTCTCATCATCAAATCTACACTCACGCCGTAACCCACTAATTCTCTCGGGCCTCCACCACCGCCGACATTAGATCCAGCTCCGATGATGATCTCCCCATTGCTCTTCGTAGCGTGACGCCGCTGTGTTCATCTAATTTCTCATTTTGCACCGCAACCGCTTGTTTTCACCCCGTTTCTTATTGTTTTTGACTCTATTTCTGCATAACATCTTTTCAGAAGCCTCGTCTCACCGACGACGTGAAATACATGATGTAGGCATTGATGCTCTAAATGGAACTGTACTTTGAACTTGGTACATTTACTTCCATCGAAGAAAGTCATTGATGTCGCGGTCTTGCAACTAGCGATCCTAGATGGTCACTGTTCGACAGCACTGGGCCAGGCCAAAGTGGGTACGCCAGATCGGCGGTGACGACTCGACACCTTTTCCCGCTGCTGGGCTGACATATGTTCGACTTCTTGGCTTCCTCGGGCCGCCACTCATAATCAACCCTAACATATAGATATAGAGTTGTAACTAGTTAGAAATCTTAACATGTACAGTTGTAATAGATTAGGAAATATAGACTATCCCTCCTGTATATATACACATGTTAATTCAATGAAAAAACACAAGGAATTCTTTCCTCCAATTCTCTCTTGGTTGTTTTCTACAAATTGCAATTATCTTTTTCATGCAACTATTGTTTAAACTTCCAATAAAAGTGCTTAGCCTATATAGGAATATTTTCCATTAGAGAGAAAAATGTAATTGTAAACTTCATTCATGATATCAATTTACTACATGCCCATGCAAATGCAAGTGTTGCAACATCTGACCCTAGGCCTGCCAACATTCAGTTTTACGATTAAGTTTTTTTCTGAAATGAGTTTGTGTTTTGGCATAACTGCATAAAGTCTACCAATAGATAGATGGTCTGGGTAAGGTTCCTAATGCTCACAACCCCAAATGCAAATTGATAGCATGATAATAAATCAAAGCTTAACATTCTTGGTCATGTGTAACCATGCCTGGGATTAGGGTTCCAAGCCACCAAAATGGGCCAAGTTGAGCTTGGCCCTTTTTTTTTTTTGTAAAATTGCCACCTCTGTAGAATGACTGGAAATAAATAGATTACTAATACAGTCATCCTTTGGGTAAATAAAACTACATGGCAGGCTCCATTTTTAACTAGAAACAGCCTCATAATTTGGGCAAAAATTATTCCAAAAATCTGTATGAGCAATCAAGTTTCTCCAATTTCAGCATACAATGTTACTGGCCTACACTAATTGGAAAGTGAACTACAAGCCTTTCAATTGTAACAGGTGACATTGGAACCAGTCTATCTCATAGCATGAAATGATCACCTGGAAAATGATGTTTACCTAGACCGTTCACATAGTAGGCACAAAGATTTTAACCTTGTAAGGGAAGATCATTCAGGATTCACAATCAAAAAGTGCTAAGTTTAAATTTGAATTAATATGTAGCAAACTTTATCATTCACAGTAGCATGTTGGAGACATCAGAAAATGTATGGTGGTAACAGTGAACACATTCAAAGAGTTCCATAAAGTTCCAGTGACAAAAAAGGAAATCTATAATTCAGAATCCATTATCAAACAAGATTAGCATAGCAACATCTGAAGTTGGTCATTACAAGGAAGACAGTCACAAGAATGGAAAGGGAATGATTCCAAAATTCACGGAGCATTTATAAGATGAAACAAAAACAACACACAATAAGAGGTCCAATAACATGGTACAGACAAAGACAATGACAAGGACATTGAATTTACAACAATGGTACGAATTATTTAATTAAATTTGCTACGCAGACAAGGATGCATGCATTGTACATCAATGCATTTCCTGGAACTCACACCTGAATTCGGTATGAGAAACTCTAGGGTAATCACATGAAGCCTAAAAACTAAGCACATGGATTCTTAGGCACTAAAAGGGCTCTTCTCCCTTTATCCACTAGCTACTTGTCACAACCCTAAGCCATGAATTCAACCGCAACTCTACTCCAAATCATAAACAATAAAATAGACCATCAAAAGAAAGTGAAACCCAAAACCAGAGTTTAAAATGTCTGCTAATACCCATATCTCTAGTCATACAACATAAAACGGCACCTACTTCTTGTGCTTCAGAAATTCGTGACTCAATCCATTGACCACATAAAGCTATAAAAAAAGAAAAAGAATAAGAAAAAACCAGCTTCTAAAGCTTTACTAGAAAATTTTCCCCCGGACGTATAGATGTCAGGCTTCAAAAATTTCATCATTCAACCGTCTGACACTAGCAGCAGGAATATAAATAAAAAGAAGAAAAATCTTCCGAGCTGAATTTATTTTTGGCCGAAAAAACTCATCGAGCAAACATTTCGACTCAGAAAAAAATACAAAGCAAAGACAAATTTCTCCGCAGATCACGCACACCAAAACACCAACACCGACACCGACACCGACACCGACACCGACACCGACGGAAAAGCAAAGAAAAACACGCGGATCTACGGAGAAGAATGAAGACGAGACCTGCGCTGCAAGACGTAGGAGGATCCTTCTGAAGATCCTTGAGCTCTTTCAAGATCCGCTTCGACGCCATCACGACCAAACCCTAGGTTCTGAAACCCTGGATCAGGCTAACAATCAAGAGTGAGATATCGAAAATTTAAAAAAACAAAAAAAATGAAAAATGAAAAAATTGCAGTTTCAGGGATGAAGACATGGAGATTGATTTCATCTTTGCCTCTCACCTGAGATCCTCCTGGTTGTTTGTTTCAGAAAACGGGAGAAATTATCATCGAATCGGGGAAATGGATATATAATCACGCAACTGCGGGATCAGGACTCCGAACTCCTGAACCGCTTCCTGATTGGTTTGTCCTCTCCGAGTGGGGTCCACATCGTGGTCTTAAAAACTTTGAGTTGCCGAGACAAATGATGCTGTCACCAATCTTTTTGCTATTTCCACGGAGGAGGAAAGGATATGATTGGACGAGAGGGCGTGGCCGCGTGGGAGACAGTGGTGGTGATACAACTGGATGTCTCAGACGCGAATTTACCGGTTACCGGCTCATTGTTTTGTTTTTAGGTTCGGCTTGAATGGCTCTGTTTGGAGATTTTTGGATCACCACGTGGAGTGTTAATCCTCAAACGAATTACCGGTTAGAAGGAAATTAAGGAACGGTAACCGGTTCCTCCTATTTCTTTTTTTTTTTTAATAAAGTTCCGCCTATTTCTAATATTCTTATTTTGGACTTTTGGATTAAAATACTGTTTTTCGGAAAAAAAAAAAAAAAACAAAATAGTTTGTATCTCAAACTATTACCTAAATTAGCATTGGGGTCACATACCCCAAATGTCATATTCAATCTACGGCCAATGTTATCTGGAAATTGCTGCCGGCTGCGACAATCTGGCCACCATTTTTAAAACACCCGTTATCCCCAACAAACGATTATCTTAAAATTTCAACAACCCTTCCTCCTCCATTTCTCCTTTTATCTTTGCTCTTCATCCTCGCCTCACCGATGATCGACAGTGTTTAAATCACAAGAGATTTTCGCTCCATATTTTCTCTTCTTAAGACTTCCATTCTAGACTCCACGTTGGTGTGTAACCCTCCTACATCGTGACCGTTTTTTGTTGAAAAATTCTTAAATTGCTGGTTTTGTTGGTGTGTTTTGTTGATAATGTGGTGATAAATCTTTAGGTTTAGTTCCAATTTTAATATGTGGTGATAATATTTTGTTGGTGTGGTGTGTTTTGTTAATAATATGATTATTACTTATTAGATGTATATTTTCTTGATAAACAAACATAGAATTCATAAGGCCTTGTTTGGTATCCGTTTTTTAGGTCACTTTTTTTTTTTTTTTAATTTCTAGGTTGTCCTTGTAGTCTTCGTGTTCATTCAAAAAATAGAAACAAAATACACAAAGCAAACTCCCAGAAGACAAACAAACAATTAGAGCGCGGCAAAGTTGGTATCCGAGCCCAACGAAAAACGCCAGGAACTCAGACACTCGCCCCTCAATTTGTACTGGCGATAGTGGACAATCGCCTCCTGTGATAAATCTTATCTCGCCCTCTGGCTTACGTAGCTCCGAGGGAATTCTAACGAACTCCTAAACGCTTTCAGAAACAAATACACAAATGACAATGACTATGATGAAGTGAGAATAAATTTTTCGTATGAAAATGGGAAAACGGGAGTTATAAATACTATGAGTCATGCTCCAATGAACGCACACGCCTTGCTCAAAATACGGAATCAAACAATGCGTTTGTTCAAAAATAAAGTGCGGACCTAGAACTGGTAAACTTAGTCGAGTCGGCCGGACGGACTACGCACACAAGTGGTAAAACCCACCCAGCCTTCACAGAGTTCCTCCTCCCTTTCATAAAGCCGCGCCCTCGGGGCCCAAACCCACTTGAGAGGCTCAACTATTTAAACCCATCTCCTTCTTGTTTATTCATAGACATACTTTCATTCACTTATGGGTTGTGTCCCAACAATCCCCTGGGCTACGAACGGTAAAAGCTCGATATCAATATCACCGTATGCATTTTAGATGCAAAGCTGCCATTATTCCATAAGAAAACGTTGCATCGGATAAGTACTGAGACTTTGAACTTTCTTAGTGAAACCCATCGCTTACTTCCTGCAGAAATCAAGAGATTGGATGTTTTCAACTTTCGACCTTCGCGTAAGCTCAGACAGAATGTAAAATCACACAACCAAGCTTCTCGAACAAATTGCCTCATTGTCAGTGTCTCGGTTAGCCATGAACACCGCCCGGTCTCATGAGGTGCTTTAGAGAATTCGGCCTTTGCAATTTCACGTGGTTTTACCACTTCACACTTCCATAGGTGATTTCGAACATATAGTTTCATAATCATTAAAAGCTATTAACCTTCACATATTAATATTGTCTTTATCCCAGAATGGGTAAAAATAAATTAGACAAAGATTCTTACACTCGTCTTCATAACTTAGTTGGCCCTTTGAACTCTAGATCCCGGGATCTCTAGTCAACTAGGTAGGGTGTCCACTATGATGACTCGCTTAGAGGCCTTAAACCCATTCCCTCGATGTTTTTTGCAACCATTCCTTTAGGCCTTTTGTCAATGGATACGCAATATTATCTTTTGACTTCACATAGTCAATGGTGATAATTCCACTAGAAAGAAGTTGTCTTACCGTGTCATGTCTTCGATGTATATGTCGAGACTTACCGTTATACATGACATTCCTTGCCCTTCCTATCGTTTACTGACTATCACAATGTATACATACAATGCAAGACTACTAGCCACCAGACATATCTTCCGTTAAACTCAAGCCACTCCTGCTTCTTCACCGGCCATTCAAAGCAATAAATTCCGATTCCATAGTGGATCTAGCAATACGTTTGTTCGACGATTTCCAAAGACACTACCGCCCCACCAAGTGTGAACACATCCACTTGCTTATTTGTGTCCTGCGGTCTGCTATCCATCTCTCAGATCACAATATCCTTCAAGTACCACCTGGAGACTTCGTGTAATGCAAAGCATATCCCTGAGTACGTTTCAAGTAGCCCAATAAATGCTTCATACTCTTCCAATGATTTTCATTCGACTAATCAGAATCGATTCTTAGCTTGCTAACCGCACAAGCTATGTCCTACTTGTACACCATGACATACATTAAACTACCTAGCATACTAAAGATACTCATTTTCAGTTTTGTTTTCACCTCAAGATTCTAGAAAGATGTAAATTAACATCTATCAAGTCTTTATCGGGTATTAACATTCAGATTCTCGCACTTTCCAAGAATCAAGCCAATATAATGGGATTGTGATGTGCTTAATCCTCCGTATGTCTTATGGATTTTAACCCTAAAATAACATCGACTCCCATATCTTTCTATATATATTTCAAATTTACTTCATAGCAAGCATTTATTTTCTTAATCCGCCTCACCATCACTAGCATATCGTCTACATATAGACATACAAACGGCAAAAGCATTTCAGTTTGCTTCACATATACATTTATCGCACTCATTAATTCAAAACCATTCACAACATGACTTCAATTCTAATTTAGCATGCCATCGCTTTGGTGCTTAGTTTCTAATCCATAGATGACTTTGATAGTTTCCACATACTTTCGTTTTTCACCTCGAATAATGAAACCCTTCGGATTGTTCCAAATATATTTCTTCTTCCAAATCTCCGTTTAAGAAGGCCGTTTTCACATCCATTTGATGGATTTCAAGCTTATAAACCGTTGCTATAGCAATTAGCATCCTTATAGATGTAATTTAGTAATGTGTGAATAAGTATCAAAATAATCAAGACCTTCTCAAGGTTTATCCTTACATTACAAGCCGAAGCCTTATATTTATCATCAAGACCATCCGATTTCTCATTTTCCTCTCTTGCAAAATCCACTTTACATCAGAAGGGTTTGTCACGAGGAAGTGGTCACCAATTTCCATGTATACCTGGATGCATGGATTCAACTCACTATTGATAGCTTCTTTCCGTGTGATGGGCTTATGGCTAAGTCGCTGCCTTCTTTGAATGTCCGAGGCTCATTTTCCAACGTATTACGTTTTAAGAAATCAGTCCAAAAAGATGTGGAAGTCCTTTGTCTTTACTACGTCTAGGTTCATCCTCCATTGGATCACTCTTAGATATAGTATCTCTAGACCTCTTATTATTATCAATCGACTATACTATGTTATATGGAAATATATTTTCAAAAGAACGAAGCATTCCTCGATTCACGATCAGACACATGTATATCTGGATCTCCGACTCTTAGAACAAGAAAACGATATGTGCATTGCTATTCTGGCATATTCGATAAAACACTACCGCTTCCTTGATCTTACCTTGAACCTTAGGCTTAGAACCCGCAACCTTAGCTAAACACCCCACGGCTCGAGATAATCCAAGTTAGGGCATTCCCGCCTTTCCATTTCTCCATGTGGAGTTTTCCACAGGTCTTTCCTGCGGTATTCTATTTCAAAACAATTCACCATTAAAATGGGCCTTCCCCCACAAATTCTCGCGTGGTAAAACCGTAACTATTCAACAAATGCACCATTATTTCCTTTAAAAGACCTAAGCTCCTTTCCGCCACTCCATTAGATCAGGTATAAGGAGCGCTATTTGGTGAATGATACCAAATCCGTGACAAATTCCCTCAAACTGGAATTCATATCTCACCTCCTCTGTCACTCCTTATGATTTTTATTTTCTGCCTAACCGAAGCCTGAACCTCGGGCCTTATAGGTTTTAAAGCATTCACATCTGGCTACTAAGCAAATAAAACATAACAATACTCTGAGTTACCATCTATAAAAGTAATAAAATACTTATTACCACTTCGACTTTATTTAGTTGATTTTCCCTTTATATATTCAGCATATCCGTGTATTAAATCTAAAGGTTCTAAAACCCTATTATTCACAGAGTGGAAAAGGGGGCTGGTGGAAATTCTAAGATTCAACACACTTATTTCTCACTTGAACAAATAAAATTCAAAGAGTCCCATATTCATTAATTTCTTTATTGACTTATAGTTAATGGTCCCTAGTCTGTTACAAATGTTAGGAAGATTCAAGCACATAAGAAGGTACAACTTTATTCAAATTATCCTTTGGTTACAATGTGGGCCATTACATTTAGCTTGAACAAAATCATCACTCTTATAACCCTTTCCTACATACATTTCATTTTTGAGAGGCCAAACTGTTAGATACAAAACCAATCTGAGCCATTCTTGCTAAGGACAGATGTCGACACAAATTCATAACATTCGCACATGCAACATTAATAGTGTCACAAATTTCTTTCTTCCTACAGATGTCATCTTTGTAAGCAATCTTTTCCACACCTTCAACCTTAGAGGTTGATGAATTACCCACATAAAGTTTTTCATCACCCCACAATGTAGGGATCAAAAAACGATCGCATCTCTTTGGTACGTATGCATTTGAAGTTGCTCCAAGATCAACTACCCTCACTTAAATGGTTTCCCCCGCCTATATTATACTCCATATCATACTAGCCAGACGTGGATATCATCACCATCGTGGGGAGATCTCTTCACCATTATTGCCCTTTCCTGCCTTTCTCTGCCTCCCACAGCCTTCGCCCCGATGTCCACTCTCTGCCATGGGCTTGAAGCACTTGCCAACGAACTCTCAGCCTCAAGTTGAATCCCTCCCAGCTTGCTAGGCATTTTCCCTTTCTCTTTGTCAGCTCTTCGATCCTTCTTCAGTCAACATCGCCTCTCTTCAAACTTTTTGCAGATTCTTCCCAACTTCTTTCTCAAATGTACCTTATCGCCTTTCCTCGCCAACCTCAACCCAACAATCAAGTCTTCAAGTGATAACTCCTTTTCTCTTGCGGTTTGAGATAATTCAAATCTCCAGATGGCTGTAGCTTTTCAATGAATGTAGCCACTTGAAATGTCTCACTTAGAGTCATTCCTTCTCAAGATGAATATCATTGTATGCATAACCACTTGAAGCCTTGAACCCGACTTAAGACTCCGCCTTTGAATCAACCATCTTGAAGTCCGTGAATTTACCGACAATGAATTTCTTCCGGCCGTAAGATCTTCTAAGCCATTTTGCCTAGACTATCCCATAACTCCTTAGCCATTTTCAGTGGACTATAGACGTTATAGAGAGTATTTTCCAAACCGTTGAGGACATAGTTGCGACACAGGAAGTTAGAGTGATTCCATGCATCCACAGCAGCCAACTTTTCTTTATCGCCCTCCAACGCCCACTCAGAATCATCCCTTACTGGAGGAATCTTGCCAAGTTCAAGGGCCTGTGAGATGCAACAACATCTTTTGTCATTACCCTTGAAATCTGCACTATCGAACCCTTTCTGGGCTTTTCTCCATGACTCGTAATGTTAACTCAAGTCGAAGGCGAAGCCATTTATGAAGGATAAACACAGAACATATTTACGAAAAGAATTACGAACATAAACGAAAAACTGTACAAAGATTTGTAATACAGAAACGAAAAAAACTGTAACAAAAATTTGTAATACAGGAACGAAAAATCTGTAACAAATTCTGAGCAAGTAAAAATATAAAAACTAAAACAGAGTGCTTTTACAGTGCAGCAGAAACATAACGTTTTTTTTGCAAAAATTAAAAAAAAATGAGAACTGTAGTTCAAACCGAAAACACTTACTGTGAAGTTCGCAGATTTTTAACCTGGCAAACAATTAAATCCAAGCAAGGCGATCGAAAAACTATATCTCGAATAAAACAATTAAATCCAAAAGATCGAAATTCATATTTGAAATAAACAATTAAATCCAAGCAAGATTGAAATCCAGTATTTAAACGATAAACCGGACATTTTTTTGCAAACTTGAGCAAAGCAATAAAACATACGTTGTAATCGAAATATAAAATAACATAAATGTGGAGCATCGGCTCGCTTAAAATGTAATTCGTGTTAATTGCGTTTAAACGTAATATGAAGGTGAGGCATTGCATAAACAGAACTGCAGTACAAAAACGAAAAAATATTTGAATAAACTGTAACAAATATTTTAATGTAAAACTGACAAGTTTCGCAAATTTTGATAAGAAACATATGTGATAAGAAACGGTAATGTAATATTAAAATATTTTGAAAAATGATGTCAGCTTTCGCAATTAAAATCGGACAATTGAAGACACGAGACGTAAAAAAAAAAAAAAAAAAAATCAGAATACAAATGTAAACGAACAAAACAAATCGTAACAAAATTCGGTTTTAAGATTTGAGTCTTCGTGGTTCGCTCAAAAACGTAAACAAAAATATGAAGGAAAACAACCTCAAGTGCGACAAACAAATAATTAGAAAACAGAAAGCATATCCGGAGCCCAACGATAACGTTGTGTCCTTAAGACGAATTTGGCCCCTCAATTTGTACCGAGGATAGTGGACAATCGTCTCCTGCGATAATCACGATCTGTTCCTCCGGTTGCACACGTAGCTCCGAGGACTCCGACGAACTCAAATATTTTGCAGAACAGTCGCACAAAATGACAATGACGATGATGTGAAGTGAGAATAATTTTTTTTTGTTGTATGAAAAATGGGAAAAATGCATATGTCAGTCTCGAAAAATATGAACCAAACAACGCTGGGTCTGCTCGAAAAATGTATGGAACCGAATCGAACCGTCGACCGCACGATGGTGCGCATGGTGAAACCCACCACTGCGTAGGTCCTCTCCCCTTCCACAAAGTGGGGTGCCCTGGCCCAAACCCATTTGGTGAGGCTTAACTATTTAAACCCATCTCCCTTCTTGTTTCTATTCGATGCACACATTTTCTATTCACTTATAAGGTTTTCAGGTCGCAACAAATTCTAAATTGTTTTTTATTGAAAATTTCTTAATGTGGTGTGTTTTGTTGATGATGTAATGATTGAATGTGTATTTTCTTGAGAAACAAATATAGAGTGCATAAAGCCTTGTTTAGTAGCCCTTTTTTAGATCACTGTTTATTTTTAAATTTCTAGGTTGTCCTAAACTGTTTTTTGTTGAACATTTCTTAATGTGGTGTGTTTTGTTGATAATGTAGTGATTAAATGTGTATTTTCTTGAGAAACAAACATAGAGTGCATAAGGCCTGCCTCGGCTGCCCTTTTAGGTCACCTTTTTTTTAATTTCTAAGTTGTCCTAAATTGTTTTTTGTTGAAAATTTATTAATGTGTTGTGTTTTGTTGATAATATGATGATTAAATGTGTATTTTCAAATATGTATTTGATTTATATTTTTATAATTAAAAAGTACTATTTTGAATCAAAACTCCTAAAATCATCTATATATGAAAAGTAGTTGACAAGAATTGCTTCTAAAAATGAACTTAAGGGTCTGGTTGGGTATAGTTTTAAAATTGGTTTTTGTTTTCCAAAATAAGGAGAACACTTTTTGTTCATTTTCCTTGTTCACTTTTGGTTCAATTGGGACCAAATAAAAATGCTTTGATCCTAACATGAAAATTACATTTTTGATTGATTGATAAAATTTTAAAAATATAAAAAAATATTTAATGTGATATTCATGTTTTACATTTTTCTCCAAAAAAAAGATGAATGAGTAAAGATGTATTTGATAGTGTTACATTTCTAGTTGAAGTGGTTTATCTAGAACTCTTTTTAGTTTTTTAAGTTCTATTTAAAATTAAGAAAAAAACATTCACCATTTACATTGTGTTATCTAAAGGAATATATAATATTTTTTCTTCAAGATATAGAATATTGTTATCTAAAGTAAAAACAATCTCATCTTCAAGATTAATACTCCTATTTTTCCTTAATTTTCCATGAGTCATAAAAAAAAAATATTTTCAATAATTTTAAAGTTCAAGGACTAAGAACTACCAATATAAAAATTTGTAACTACAAATAACATCTACAACCATTGACATCTTTTATAAATGTTAATTTTCATAATGGTTACGCATTTATGTGCTCATGACTCACTTGCTGGATATCATTCTATGAATATATATATATATATATAGTATACTCCATGATTCGAATTTCGACTTAATTTGTTCAGATGATCATCTTTAACCACTTCCTGAGCTAAGCTTTTAATCTTCAATTGTCTCAGCCATTAATTCCCTCGCATTTTTCTTAATTATTACCCTCCCACGTGAACTTTCTATATAACAACTATTTATTTTTAGTTATTCTTTTGGCTAAACATGCATTTGAACAGTATCCGGTATTGAAATGTAGACATATAAGGATGTAATGACATCCTTATATTATTTAACTATTTGAGATCATTTTGTAAGTGTCAATTGTGCATGTTTCCACTATTCCCGTGATATATTACAATGGAAATATACTAAGGGATTGGAAACAGTTCGTCAGCAAAACATGCCTGCGAACAAGTCGCATTGTCTTTGGCTGTATTAGTTGATTGCATGTTTGAATAGTCAAGTGATGATATACTAAGGACAACCATCGACAAACAAAAAGATTCAAATTAGTCTTCAATTGTAAGTATCCCCTAAAAGTGGAAACATGTTCAACCCTTTCAAGATATTAATAAGGTAAAATTTTCAATGTTGAATATGGTTAACACTAACCGACACGGGAGGAAATTGAATGGTAATATACCGCCAGTCATTTGTACGCAAACCCAACTCAGGATATGATTTATTGTCACTAAATGATAACGTTTGTAATTGACTATGGTCAGGCCTAAGAGCAAAACGCATCTTACACAACAGACAGAGCATAAGGAAAATGATGAAGACTCCATGAATATGAAGAAGCTTAAATGATTGAATTTGATAAAGATGTCGATGATGAATCTAATGGAGACTTAGATGTTGGGGAAGCCGATGGACATGTATCATCCTTCCAGATTTTCAAACCAAGCTTTGAGAACAATGGTTGTAATATGTGTCTCTACGCATGCAACATCTTTAGCTGCACTGAATAAACTAATGAGCAGAACCGTGAAGAGTCATCACCTGTTCATTATCACTTGCCACCATCACCTCAATTTGAATATGTTGAAAACTTTGGTAATGTTATTTCAAGTGATTGGACTCTATGGGTGCAACAAACCACTGCTATCTGGCGTGGTAACTGAAGCCAATAAGTTTTAAGTTCCAAACTACCAAGAGGCTGCAAAGATTTATTTTCAATTACCAATACCTAAGAGTTTGTTGTTGTTGCACTTTAAAACATTATCAGTTTTGGTGACGTGTGGTTAGCGTCAAGAGCGGTCAATGTCCATGGAACTCATGTCATAGTTTGTAGAATATACTTGTTTATTTGTTATCAACAGCATAGGCACGCATATTTACGTCAATCCGCTTCGAATCAGACCATCATCAATGGATCTTCAAAATTGCTATCGATCATATCAAAGTAATTATTAAGACATAATTCACATTGTCTGTGATAGCTATTCAAGTAAGTGTGATGGAGAAATGGGGATGGCGAAATTTTACATGTACAGCGTCGAGAGCTACAAAACACTCTGAAACACTTATTTGAGAATTTTTCCTCAACCCAGGATACAGAGCCGCCACGCTGGCCTTCGGGGCCTTAGTGTTAGCAAATCCCGGATGTGTTGTAACTCAAAAAATGATTTTGATATAATATGTCAAACACTGAGATATTTCAATGTGTGTTCTGGTCATTCAAGCCATCTATTGAAGGGTTCGAATATTGTCGTCCCAGTACCAGTATCATGGCGTGATACATTTGTATGGAAGTACAAAAAAAGCAACATTATTGATTACAGGTGTGACGGTAATGACTGACTTCGTCTCACATATTCTTATTACAGAGCGGTAATATAACATTGCTCAGTACTAGCGAATGGAGTTACCTTAACAATAACATTGGGCGTTATATTTGACAAACATCTAGGTATTATGGCAAAAGGGAGTTTAACTCAACTTAATAAGCCCATCATCCGCTCTATCATAGATTTTTGCACTTATCTTGCAAGAAATTTTATGACCCGTCTAAAGATAAACTCAAGGAATCTGGTAATGTGGTGAGCACACGCGAGCTAACACATAACATAAATTCAATATATTATGGCTGCCAACATAGAATTAATTTCCAAGCACAATTAATGGTTAGAGGCATCCTCTGAGTTATAGTGCACTTTCGCCACCATGAAGTACCAAAATATGATAACACAACCAACATGTCCTGGTATTTAACATTTGTTCTTAGGGAAGGAGCTCAGAATTTACCAATTCATCGCATTAGTTTGAGGCTGATACTTCTTCCGCCTAATAGTTACTTTGTTGTAAGAAGGGAACAAGATGCTAATATATTGACATCTGATGAGTAATACACTCCTTATGTTGATGCTCAAATTAAGGTCCGTGTGGTTAAGGCTAGATCAATGAAAATTGTTTTTTCGATCACATATAGGGACAATTTCATGTCAAGTCAAGGAGTGGTCGAACGTAGCGCCTCAACTTACATGACAAGAAATGCACGTGGTAAGACACTAATATATGGATTTCCATGTAGCCATATTATGAGCTGTTATGGTCAGATTTGGCGCTGATTTTCAAATTATCGTTCCGCGCTACTACACTACGCATCGTACTATGATACTTCTCTCTGGTAAGCTTGTTTCATCCAGATTCCACTCAAGATTATCGCCCTTTATGATAGTCCTAATGACAGCCTCCCAGCCAAATTAAACTATAAGCAAGTGGACGTCCAAATCAACCGCTTTCTCATACCAAACTGACGCAAGAATGGAAAAACTACTATGAGATGTGCGGTCTCAAACAACCCGGTCCTCAATCGACGGTCTGATAAGAATAAAAATTAAGTTCAGTGAAAGATGAGAAGTAACTCAATTTTTTTGTTTTCGAAGCAACTTTGGCTTGTCATGTTCTAGAATGTTTGATATGGTTGAATTTCATGCACTGAATAACGGGCACTGGGACATGTGACTCTGAAACACTTACCACAAATGAGACATCATTATTGTACGTGGTTTTTTTGTTCATTGTCGGTTTAATTAATACTTGCATTAATGACTATGATACTATTTTTTCAATGTTTTTGTTAGTTAACTATGCTTGTCTCACATCCGCAGTAGATCCGCGCTCAGAGGGCTTCCCCATGATGCATCCTGCATCTATCCGTATTGGCAATAATGATATATTACCAGCCAGACTTTAGTAGATACAGAGCGATATGTATTTTATTAAATATCAAATATACAAGCATATTGTAAATGTAATTTATATATAATCAATTATAAAATTGGTTTCTTCTGCTACTATAGCTTCAGGAAGTACTCCACTGACAAGAGATGAAAAGCCTTCAATGCATGTGGAGATGACCCCAAGATATTCGCCCATGATGGCGTACAGATCTGGCGGCGGCGTATACCGTCATACATCATAATCGATCGCCACTTATCACTGGGCCTCGGCTGAGAGACGGCGCTCGAGACACGTTTTATTTACTTGTCGGAGAGATGTCGATCAAGTTACAAGATGTTGCTATCATCCTTGGGCTCCATATCGACAGACCAACAATCACCGGGACATGTGTGTTCTTGGTATGGCGAGTCATGAGCTGCTTCGCGGTCAATTCCCACCCACTAATGCTCTAAGAGGATCCTCTATCTTCATGGAATGCGGTTGGTGTGACTAATTATCCACCTCGAAGACTCCGACGCAGGTGATGTCACTGGTGTTTTGCGCCATGGTTTCATCTTAATATTGATGGATCCTTCCGTTCATGATATATACACACTGTCTTTCTCCGCTACACAAGTGACTTGATGCGTGACTACAACTAATAGTTGGGTGGCGCAAAGACTAGCACATACATTATAATGAAGGCGCGAGCAGCTAGAGTCGTAGATTACTCAGATATAACCCGCTGTAATATGACTGGCACAAAGAATAATAACTTTTTATCACATACACAATTCATATACACAACACCACAATGCCATTTTTTGTTATTTGAGCCAAATAAGTGGTCCCTGAGACTTCACTGGCGACCACTCGGGCTACCAACAAAGATATCTGGAAGACCTTCAATCGCTTCATGCCTTTACATGATAACTGAATCGCTTTATGTTGCCATGGAGACGAGGCTAAGGTCGTAGATCTATGGATTATCAGCTTAGCCGTGAGCCAACTCTTCCATCAAAAGTATAGAATACCACATGGTGCATAACCCATCCAATGTACTCCTCTTATACCGAGATCAGCTAAATGCACAAACTCTTAATTCGGTAATGGTATATGCAAAAGTATATGGTTCTTATGTAATTTCATTCATATTCACATAAATGTTATTAACGCAAACAGTCTTACAGCAACTGATAATGCTGAGAGTTGGTCGATTACACCATATTTGCTTATCCGACAAGATCCAATTTTGACTTAAGGTCACCGCTTATATGGTTTTTGGGGATCATCGGAGTGGCATCGTCTAAAGCAAGTCTTACGCCAGTTTGGGCTACACCAGAAGATACCTCCATTGTGCTCTTATGAGCAACAACTACATAGAGTGGATGCACGATGAGTTTGTAGAGACAGGATGACGACACGCCTCCATACATTACCTTACGGGATACGCGAAAGTGGGCGTGATCATCACTGCACTTCTATGGTGGGTACGCTTTGACTCTATGATCCATATTTGCAGTGGTATCGTCGTATTACACGATGTTTTATTACACCACCACTCCGTAGGGATGAGATGAGGTTCCATACTACAGCCGATACTACTCAGGTTTTGGTAAGTTAAAGTATCGTGTTTCTAAAGTGATTTTCAAATTTGAATCAATTGCCCATTGTATTTATAGTTGTTTGGTTGGTTCTTTTAGATCTTTGCCATGACTGACATAGCTAGTCGCTCCCATGGGGCTACCATCGGTTTGGTGTACGACTTACATCATATTTCTAGATTAGTGTTAAACTAGATCGGAGAGGAGCATCTGTGATGCCCCTTTCCTGGGGGTTCCGTTGACAACCCGTCAACTTGCGGAAACCTGTGGATACCTGTGGATATCGGGTGTCCCGAGATCACACTCATTTGTCTCATGTATTGGACCTATTACTGCATATTTAATTCACAAATATATAAAAATATATGATGTAATTATTTAATCTAACAAATTTTCGCAGCCCTTATAAATCGACATTTTATCAAAAATGTTACAAAATAACTGAATAGGCCACAGTCCGACCTATTTCACAACTGAGCTCCCGTACCAGTGACCTCCCCCTGCATACTTGAAAAAGATTTCCCCACACGGGATAAGCAAAGCCCAGTAGAAAATTCTTTTACAAGGGTTACTCCCCACCTAAAATGCACATGCAATGACGTACATAAAACATCAATTATATTTCATATAATTTATGCAACACTATATGAAATATTCCGTGTCATGCATGTTATGAGACTCCTCATGCCCACAACCCGAGTCCCAACCGACTCCCTCACACATGCCTATGCCAAGTGTGACAACCGTCACTGGTAGTACCAATGGGCAACTAATCTCGAGTCAATCCCACTCTATCAAGGCCAACCTGAAATTATGTGATAAATCCATAACCGCAGTTTTCTGTGGGCAACAAAACTTTCTGATCACAACGCAGTCTCATACACCCATTTCCGTGCTTTCACTCGAGGTTAACAACTCTCTTCTTAATACCCCAACACACACAATTATATTTCACTTTTATGTTTAAATTGCGAGATATCGATCGACGTCATCCAAAGTATTAGCTCACCGCCCATTCATCAACACCGATGATGGATGACCATACTCCATGCACACACCCAACATAATGCATGTCCCCGTGCAGGCAATGCCACGCCACTACAGGTTCTCATGTTACATGTATGATGCACAACTACATGAACATTAATACCCCATGGATAATTATAATTGATACATGTAATTTACCTCCATGCTCTACCCATGCTAATACATGATTCAGCATATATTAACATGTTATTCTACACGCGATGTTATTCACATAAGCCATAACACACAACAAGGTCACAATCTGGGACTCCATCTACTGCAGTACTCACTTGCCTTTTCACAACATGCACCAGTTTGGTTCCATTTATCCATACATCATTCCATGATTAAACAAATAATGTCATACAACCTTCCTTAGATTAACTCATGGCACTTCACTCCAATACAATGTAACCTAATACTAACATAAAACAAGGCTACAATGGCCATGTCAAAACCCTATTTATTTACATCGACATGATCAAAATTAAATCACCATTGGTGCAAACATAGTTTTCTAAAGGTTATGATCACCTACTACCCTCCACAAGCCATGGCTAGAATTTTGACTCAATGGGCTTTCCATAGGGTCCAAGAACACCCAAAACGGAGTTCGAACGAAGAAGTTATTGTCATCTGAAGTTGGAGGCAAACAAACAAGAAAATACCAACAAGTTGCTGCACGCTATAGCGTGTTAGAGGTTCCCGAATGCTCCCCTTTGTGCTATTTTTTCACCCAATTTATCCCTGGCGTCCTATTCACCCTGACATTTCAACCCGTCCTAATATGGAAATCGCAAATAGGGCCATAAATTCTGGCAATAAACTCATCTAAAACAGACATTTTCAAGGCAGTATTCACAAATTCCCTCGAAAAAACTATGATTAAACACAGCATAACCTTTCCTCGAACACACGATCCCAGACCATAACTTTGAGTTATAGGAGGTCCTGATCTGGGGTGATTCAAAAGCCTAAATTCAAGTTCATATAGAGATACAATTTAATTGAAGGCATTAGCCCAAATCCTCATTTTCCCTAATCGAAAATTAGTCCCAAACCCGAACAAACAGGTTCAAGAAACAGAGAGTGGGGCCTTGGAAAACAGACTGCACCTCGAAGATGAGGTTCGAGCTTAGGTGGATTCAAAAGCCTAACATCATGTTCTCATATAAGGGCTACAATTTCCTTGAAAGATACTACCCCAAATCCTCCTTTATCTAATCTAAAATCAGCCCCAAATAATGATGACAAGATGTTGTCCCAAAACAAAGGAAATTTTTCCCACAACCCCAAAACAAAACTCAGGCATAATGCAATGCGAATGCGCCGTTGCATTTCTATATCATGTCACACACTTATAATTTCCATATATCGTTCATTCAAAGTCAATATAATTGCACACATCATCAACATTCTACAAAATCAACACAATAAGCGTACCTCATACAATTCAAGAAAACATGCCGCAATGGGACCATAAACCTCGTTTCAAAAACCGCCACAACTACTAAAACAAGACACTACTGCCACAAAATGACCAGAAAACAACCAATGCAGATATTCCAAAGTTAGTCCACACAACTGACGCACTCTCTCTCAGCGGATAGGAAATCACGCTAACTCCATTAGCACTTACCAAGCTCGCCACCGACAGTTACCATGAAGCTAAGCCGCTAAAACCGCTGAACTGCCTTAGAAAACGCGGGTTATAAAATTTCATTTTTCTATCAAAATCACACCTTTAGATTTTAACGCAAAACCAAGAAGATAACAATTGCATGGTGGTCAAGCCTAAATTACAAAAATCACCTCAGATATAAACAAATACACCCAATATTTTCCAAATCCAACTATTAATCATAAAAAGGCTATCTCCGTCCTCTCAAATGGCAAGATACTTAACTCTAATCGAAACATAATTTCATAGCGAACCTGCTTTTTCTTAAAAACCATGCAGTATGCATATTTTAAGGCAAACGATATTTACATATACAAATGCCACATTTTAACTTTTATTATTTTTAATTTATATAACTTTATCTTATATATAACGCAACACAACGCTTCAGATCGAGGATTCCGAAGCGTCTTTCGCTTCAACACTGCACTCGAAAAATTTATTTTAAAAACAGAAAATCGTGAGCCAAACTGGGTTAAATATACTATAAGTTCTAAATGTTGCCGTCGGCCGTTTGTACCTCCCACGAGAAATTTGTGCACGTAAATGGTTGTAAAACTGCTTTTGATAAAATCGAGTTTTTGCTATGAAAACCATTTCTAACCCCAGGTCAAAACTATAGTTTTGTCGCCAAAAACGTTCTAAAACTATTTATGCCGAAAATTGTTCCTCAAAACTATTTCTCGCCAATAAAATTAAGTTTCAAGGGTGGTTAATATCCAGCGCATGCACTGGAAATTCGGTACCAACCACTGCGGGCCCATTTCTCGAAATACCCTAGACGTGATGTCATGGAACCCTGGACCTCGGCATCGAGGTGAGTGAACCCTAACACTACCCGGCTTAAGATGGTCCTAAGTGAACACCCGCGGGATCTCTATAACATAATGGAACCTCGAAACCAAAATGCTCTATGGATTTTGAACTCTGAATTCAACACTCATCTAATGCATTCGTCACAAGGCTAATCCATACTCCGAATGTGCAGAGGGGCGACCACTATATAAATATATACTAGGATTTTAACCCCCCAATTGCCGACTGTGCAATATAGTTAGTCATAATATCCCATAACCTTGCTACGCACAATCCGAAATACATCCGACCGAACCGAGTCACGCGATCTAAGGCTTTATAAACTGCACTCAAACTGCTTCTTAACACGAAATCGAACTTTTATGTTGAGTATAACAAGTGGGAGGTAAAAATGCTTTATAAATTTATATTTTCAAAGCACTTTACAAACTCAGAATTTAAATGACTTTCAGCTTTTAGAAAAGGATTTCAGTACTCACCTTTTCTCGACTAATTTCTACAATTCTCGGGCTACACTCTAGATTCTCGTCTATGATGCTCAAATCGCCACACAATCCATACAGTACCAAAATGCCTCGCTTAACGTTTTAACCATAAAACATACACAGGCTTCAAAAGGACTATATCGAACTAACTTCGATTCTAACAAAACTTTTACGTGTATAGTCCCATTCGATAAGGATACCTGATAATATGATTTGAAATTGAGCAAAATGTCCCTTTACACATTAAATGCCCCATAAAAACTATCCGTTTTAGCCAACTCGACTCAAGGGACTTTCCATAGAGTCTAAAATATCTCTAAACATTTCTAAAAATTATGTCCGACCTGTCCGACTACAATCCCAAACTTAACTAAACTGTTCGAAAATGGGCCTCAAATTCAGCCCTGGATCGTCTAACACGTCTCCAAAATTTCTAAACTCTGGCCCTAAAAATTTTGACTAAGTTTACACATTTCCTCACTACTCTCAAGAAATTTCTGCCACAGATAGCATTTAGGGCTCGAAATAACACAAGTAGGTAAATGATACTTTAAAGTCTTGAAAAGGCCAAGATATTAGTACCTGCGCAGAAATACTTCGTCACAGATACCAATCTCGCTTCTGTCACGGAAACCTACTATCCGATTCTCCTGAAATCTGAGAAAGAAACAAGGAGAAGAAAATAAAAAAAAAAATAAAAAAAATAAAAATCGTGTGTCTCTCTCTATGGACGCTCTCACTTATCCCACCATTTGACTTTTAAGTTTTTTTTTTTTTTTCGTTTTTTTTCTTCTAATTATTATTATTATTATTATTATTATTATTTAAATAAACGATTTCTAATGCCCCATCTTGTGTCCATTTCTATCCCGAAAAATTTTTATTTCTTTCGCTCACTTTATCAAATTAACTTAAATCAGCTTACCTCTCTCTCGGCTTTCGAGATTTGTGTACAAATCTCGACCCTGAAGTCACTGGTAATTTATCACCCGGAAATTCGTAAAATATTCTGACTGTCTCAGAATTCAACGAAACTTTTCTGGGTCACTAGATTTTGCGAGACGAATTTAATAAATAAGCAAATCGCTTCACATCCGGGAGATCTGTGAGAATTTTAGTTTCCTAAACAATTATGGTAATTTATTATTATTATTATCCTTTTAAAATTACATAATTGAATTTCACTCCTCCACTTTCCCACTGTAAAGCACAATTCTTTGAAAACTTTATAATTTCACCCTTAAAACAACTTTCAAAATTCTATTATGGCACTAAAATAATTAAGGAAGTTTCGCAAGTGACATACTATTACACATACCGTACACTTCCTGACGCTGCTACAAATCCTCCCTTAACATTTCGTCCTCGAAATGAACAAAACTAACATAAAGAGGATGCCTTAATCCGAAAACAACCGAGGATATCGGGATCACAAGATTCAGCCTCCGACCCCACGTAGCCTCTTTAATCCCATGATTCCCATAAACTTTAATCGTACTGAATGACCTTATTCCGCAAAATCCCGCTCTCTCCTCGCGATCTACTAGTCCGCATCACGCCTCCTATAGGTCAAATTATCCTTTAGTTCTAATCGGGTCGATCTGAGTACATGGAGGATCCGGAATGTACTCATGAGTGTTTTGATACATGAAACACATTATGAACCTTAGACAACTCCTGAGGAAGGTCTAATCTATATGCTACTCGGTCCCACTGGGCAATAATCTCATGGTCTCTATGTGAAATTTCGCCTTCCGTGTCTCTAAATCCGAGGACACCTTCCAAGGGGAAACTTCAAGAAGACCCTATCGCCCACTTTAAACCCTGAGATCTACCGCTTGTCCGCATAACTTTTCTGTCATTCCTCGACTATCTCGAAGTTTGTCCTGGTAACCGGGATCTTATCTAAGGTAATTCAGACTAACTCTGTGACTATCATTCCTTTCTCTCCTACTTCATCCCAACATACTGAGTACACTTCCGGCCATACAATGCTTTCCAAATGGAGCCATGCTCGCGGCCGGATTGATGCAACCATTGTTGTAGTAAACTCCATCGTGAGATAAATGCGCATCCCGCCTTTCCCTTAAACTCTATCACGCATGCTCTGGGCGCATATCCTCTAATGTCCGAATGGTTCTCTAATCGACCATCACCCCGAGGATGGAAAGTCAGGCTAAAGTGCAATCGAATCCCCATGGCATCCTCGTAAACTCGGACCAAAATCGGATGTGAATCTGGGGGTCTCTGGCCCGAGACTATCGATATAGGAACACCATGTAATCAACTATCTCCTCCATATAATCAAAGCCAACTTTGTCCAATGGGTCATCATTGCTAACTGGGAGAAAATGAGCGGATTTCGTGAGTCTATCCACTATCACCCATATGGCATCGTGTTGTCTCCGAGTTCTCGGAAGCCCGGTAACAAAATCCATAGTAATCTTATCCCACTTCCATATAGGAATCTGGGCGGCTGTATCTTTCTATGCCAAGTTCGCCTTTACCCGCCGACAAAGTTAGGTATCCGGATACGAAATCGTAAATTTCCTTTATGCCCTTCCACCAATAATGCTCCCGTGAGTATGATACATCCTCGGTGCTACTGGTGTGGAGCATGGCATATGCCAAGAGCGAGCCTCCTTCCAAGATTTCCCTTTTAGTCTCACCCATTTTAGGGTACACACATTCGACTCCCTAACTATTATGCCATCGCCTCTCGATCCGGGAAACCTCGGTTTCCTACACCTCAATCTCTACCCCCAACTGAATCACCTCTGGAACTCCGCTTCGAATTCTTCCGCGATTCATCCACGTGAAGAGGGACGAACATAAATGATGCCAACAAGAAACCTCGTATCGCCTTACCCGCAACTCCAACTCCCAAAGATCTCAACTCTATCAACAATGGGAGATATATCACTCGCGATAGCGCATAGAACCCTCCGGCTCGGCGAAGGCATCGCCACTGCGATCGCCTTCCCCGATGGTACTCTATCGCGGCAATCATAATCCTTAATCAACTTCCAACCACGGCGCCTTAAGTTACTACAAGCTCTTTCCGAGTGAAGACATCGTAAGCTTCATGATCGGCGGAATATCCGACAGTGGAACAATCAGATAGATAATGTTCCGCATTCATAGAGCAAAAAACCACCGCCGCTTAGTTCTAAATCACGGTCGAAAGTAGTTCCCGCCAGGCTTCTTTAATCGACGAAGCATAAGCTATCACCTACCATCCCGCATCAAACACACCCTAACCCTTGCCCTGAGGCATCACTGAGAGCCACATAACCGGGTCCTTCGACACTAAGAGTGCTAATATTGGAGCTATCCGCCAATCTCCGTCTCACCCTCAAACTATGCCGCGTGTGCATCCGACCACCGAATTTCGATCCTTTTCGAATAGATCGGGTCAACCCGGCCGCTATCTCTAAAACTCCTCAACAAATTTCCTGCACACCGCCAATCTGCAAATCGCTAACTTCGTAAACATTCGCGGCGCTTCTAGTTCACTATAGCTTCGATCTTCCTCGAGGATCCACACTTAATAATACCTTCTACGAAATGACATGACCCAAGAAAGCTACTTTGTCCAACCAAAATGGCACTTACTAAATCAGTGTATAACCGACGCCTCTAAGAATCGCACACTGCCCGTGAGATGCCTTCCGCATGTTCCTCCTCGAACCGGCCTCGAAAGTACACTGGAATGTCATCAATGAATACGATCACAAACTTATCTAAATACGGACTTCAACACCTCGCTCATCAAATCCATGAACGCACAGTATTTAGTCAATCCGACGGCATCACTAGAACTGTAGTGAACGATCTCGCCCGGGAAGGTAGCCTTAGAAACATCATTCTCCTCGACCTCAATCGATGGTACCGACCTAGTCAATCTTTAGAATATACCCGATCCATGCACTGGTCAAATAGCTCATTTATACGAGGAAGCTGACACCGGTCGATGTCGCCCGATTCACTGCCTATAGTCTATACTACACACAACCGTAAGCTTCCATCTTTCTTCTTTAAGAGAACTCGGAGCCCCACGTAAAGGAGGTACTAGGGCTCCGATGAGCCTTGCTTAGCAATTCCTCCAATCAGGCTCTCTGCACCTCTTTCAACTCTCGTCGGGCTACCATTCGTATGGAGGAATGGATATCTACGGCCCCCGTGAACTAGTTCAATAACGAACTCACCCCTCTATCCCGGTAAACCCAAATATCATTGGGAAATACATCTGGAACTTCCTGACTATGGGATGTCTTCCAGCCGTGTCCCCTCTTGTCTCCTATCCACTACAATGCCAAATAGCCCAAAGCAACGCTTCTTCCGGGCATTTTCTGCGCTGGCCATGGCATTAATGAGACTAGGCGATCTCTTCTCGATTCCCTAAATATCACGCTCGGTTCCTCTGGGGACGACCAATCTTATTTCTTTCTTATAGCAATCTAAGGTGGCTCTATGCTTGGATAACCAATCCATACCCAAGATTATATCGAAATCATGGATACCTAACACTATCAAGTCTATTGGAAAATCCTTATTCTGGATCACCAATCTACTACATGGAACTATCCTTTCGGATATCATAAAGATCCCCATCGGGTACTCTAAAACCACCATACTACCATTTATAGTCGACTCTATCTCGTGCCTCTCGAATGGTAACGTGAAAATAAATGAATGAGTGGCTCCTCGGGCCCACCAATGCATATGCGCCATGATCAGAACCGGGAATCATACCAAGAATCAAGATCCGGTGATGTGATCCGCTCCCGCCAGGATCAGAATACTGAGCTCGAGCACGAGCAACACCGACCGCTAACGGGGTATCGATTCGCCTCCTATGCAACCTCTACCCGCGACTCCCATCGCACTCGCTTAACTACCCTACCGCCCCTCGACCGGGACCGGCCGTGCCCGGGGTAGATGCTACTCCGCACCTACCCCGCAGGTCTCGCAGCCTACTAACCGTGGACAGCCTCGATAAAGTGACCTTCCTGGCCTGCAATGGAAACAGATTCCTTGGTCATATTCATTCCCGCACTCTCCGAGATGCCTCCTCCGACATGTAAAGGCACAATGGAAAAGATGATCCTCAAGATCTACCACCTCCTAGTGGTCTGGTGACTTTAATCCGGACTCTCGGCTAGATGTCGCTTCCACGCCCCTAAGCCTCTACCACGGCCCAATTCCTTTCCTTTCTATTAGATCGATCGGGTCCGCCGACTAGCGCCGAAAGACCTCTCTTACCGCTTGGCCGCCCCCCGGAAGTTAGGAATCGAACCTGCCCTTTCAGCCCTCCTTAGTGCAGCCTCAACTAGCTCTAAAGTTATTTTGAGATGCCCAGCTGTGATGAATCCACCCCGCCGTTCGCTTCGCCATGAATCGCTTACACTTATGTTCCTCATTTTCCTCAGATCATAGGCACCAATCTCACGAAGTTCTCAAAACCTCTCGCTCATATTCTCACATCAAGCCGTGGGACGCCGCTTCTAACCTAAAGAATTCTTCTATTTTGCATCCCGATAACTACGCGGTAAAATCAAGCTCAGAATGCCATTTAACCCGGGTCCTGCGACTCCCCGTAGGTGTCTCCTTCCACGGCCTCCCCACCGGGCCTGCCTCGCTGCGATCAAGAACCTCAAAATAGGACTTTCTCGTCACGAACACCCTATCACCGCATAAATTTCACTCAACCCTGCTCTAACCATAAGTACGCCGAGTTGCTCGGTATCATTATAAGTTTTAGCCCCTAATTTAGAGCGTTTATCATGCTCCTCTCAGCTTCTTCGAGGCTCTGCATTCGACTTTTCGTAATCATTGCACACCAGATAACTCAATTCATCATCAGCGTACCGCTAATTCCTGCCCGAGGCCCGGTACTCACACTGGGCTGATTCATTGAAGCATCTTCGATCTTGGGGTGGGTGTGCTCGACATTTCTCTCTACAGACGCCTCCTATATCCTAGATCGATTCCTTCACGACCTCGCCCACATCATGCCGTGAATTTCAAGATTAAGTGATTCGCCGACACTTTTCAATATTTGATGCATGCAAGGATTAGCAAAACAATGTAGGTCGCGAATAGGAAAATCATTATAAATAAACAATTTTATGTGAAATACCGTGAAAACGCTGAAAACAAAAAGCAACTATCACCTTAAAACTGCCTCATACCAACTTCTGATGCACCCTTCCTAAAGGACAGAAATTCGGCCAAGACCCACGCACCCGCACTGCCTCGCCGATCGACAAGTTACCATGAAGCTGCCGCTAAAACCGCGAATCGCTCGTGAAAACGGTTATAAAATTTTCATTTTCGGTCAAAATTACACATTTAGATTTAACGAAAATCCGGCAGCATAACGACTGCACAATGGTCAAGCCCGAAATACAAAATCACCCGTGATATAAACAAATATACCCCACATTTTCCAAAATCTAACTACATCGATAAAAGGATCTCCGTCCTCCTCAAAAATATAAGATACGAATCAATCAAAACATAATTTCATAGTAACTCCGTTTTTCAAAACCATGCATGCATATTTACAAACGATATTTACATATACAAATGCCATTTAACTTTTACTATTTTTAATTTACACCTTACTTTATATATAATCATAAATACGGCTTCAGGATCGAGGATCCCTGAAAGGTTCGCTTCAAACCCGACTTAAAAATTTATTTTTTAAAAACAAAACCGTGAGCCAAACTAGCCTTGAGTGCCATAAGTTCTAAATGTCATGGTTCCGCCGCTTTCAGACCTCCCAATATGAAAATCAGACGTAATGTAAAATTGCTTTATGAAAACCGGAAGCTTTCGCTTATGAAAACCATTTCGAAACTCGCGGTCGAAAAACTAGTTTTGTCAAAAAATTGTTCAAAACTATTTCTCGGGCCGCCGAAACCTGCTCGAAAACTATTTCGCCGCCGAAAATTGTTTCGGGGTTGGTGGGCTAATATCCGAAAAGTGCTATACCGGAAACCCAAGTACTGAACCACACGCGGGCCCATTTCAAATACCCTGACGTGATGCCATGGAACCCCAACTTACACTGGTAGCGGAACTCCTGAACACAACCCTGGCCAGATGTCCAAGAACATGGCGAGATTCTATAACATAATGGAACCCCTGGGAACCAAATGCCCTTCGGATAACTCTCTAACCAACACCATCGTCATGTACTAAGTCAGCTAACTATATACCGAATGTGCAGAGGGCGACTCACTATATAAATATATACTAGGATCTAACCCTAATTGGCCGTACCAGCAATATAGTTAGTCATATTATCCTATAACTCCAAGCATGCACAATCCGAAATACATGGCGACTCCGAACCGAGCCGTGCCATCTAGGGTTTTGCTAAACCAGGCCAAACTGTTTCTTAAATACTGAAATCGAACTTTTATGTTGAGTATAACAAGTGGGAGGTAAAAAAAATGCTTTATAAATTTATATTTTCAAATCACTTTACAAACTTGTAATTTAAACACTTTCGTTTTAGAAAAGGATTTTGAGTACTCACATTTTTCTCGACTAATTTCTTACAATTCTGGCTACACTCTGTATTCTCGTCTGATGCTCAAATCGCCTACACAATCCATACAAAGTAATAAAAATGCTCCTCGCCTTTAATCTTTAACCATAAACATACACATGGCTTTCTTAAAGTGACTATATCGTGAACGAACTTCGATTCTAATAAAAATTTTACGTATAGTCCCATTCGATATGACATCACTAATATGATGAAATTGACCAAAATGTCCATACACATTAAATGCCCCATAAAAACTCATCTCCGTTTTTCTAAATAACCACCTCGCGGACTTTCCATAGAGTCTAAAATACCATATTTCGAAAATTATAAACCCTAATTTCGTCCTAATTACAACCTTCAAATTTAACTAAACTGTCTTAAAATAGTCCCTGGAATTCAGCCCGAATCGTCTCAACAAATTTCCAAAATTCTTAAACCCGCCTAAAATTTTGGGATCGAAGTTTATGACCTTCACATTTTCTAAGAAAATTTCAAGCCATTATATAGCATTTAGGCTCAAATAACACAAGAAAAATTTTTCTACCTTTTAAAGATTGACAAAGGCTAAGATATTAGTACCTATGCGTAGCTCTCGTCGCGTATACCAACTTTGCCTTCTGCTTCGATGAAAACCTACGGTCCGATTTTCGTAAATCTGAGAAAGAAACAAGGAGAAGAAAATAAAAAAAATAAAAAAAATAAAAATCGTCTCTCTCTTTGGAATGCTCTCATATCCACCATTTGACTTTTATGTTTTTTTTATTTTTTTACAATTATTGTCTTGTGTGTGTTGGATAAGCGATTTCTGTGCTTGATTCGGGTCCATTTCTATCAGAAAATTTTATTTAACTGATTATTTATTGTAAATGAACTTAAATCAAGCCACTTCCTGGCTTTCGAGATTTGTGTACAAATCTGGTCACACGAAATCCTTTGATAGATTTATCACCCGGTCGTAAAATATTACATTGTCTCGAGTCGTGAAGCTTTGCAGGTCACTAAATTCATGAGCGAATTTACTTATTGTGATCCGTTTCATCATCAGAGATCGAAAATTTTGACATATGATTATGGTAATTTATTATTATTATTATCCTTTTAAAATTACATAATTGGAATTTCACCCCTCCACTTTCCTTAATTGTAAAAGTGCCACAATTCTTTGAAAACTTTATAATTTCACCCTTAAAACAACTTTCAAAAATTCTATTATGACAAATAATTAAAGGCTCTTGGTACACATACGGTTACACACTCTAGTACACCCTCTCGGGACGGGCGTTACACAGTAGTGAAATCGGCCCAAAATATGGCCTACAAATAAGTCAAAAGCTTACCTCTTTGGCCAGGCATTTAATCACCTGAATCTGATCATGAGTCCCCCCCAGAAATGGGGTAGGAATGAAGCCAAATGTCCCCCCTTAAACTAGCTCCTCGGCTAGGGCTGAACCACACGACCATTGAATGACCCTTAAGCAAGAATAACCGGAGTAGGAGAAAATCCCTACCTTATAGAGTTTGTCGAAACTCCAAGTTTTTGGTGTCCACACGTAGATCGCGCTGCATGTATCAACTTTAGTACTCGGACCGGCGAGCTTCGATTGTCGGAGCGCCGGGAAATCCTCCCTTTTCCCTTTTCTCATTTCCTTCCCTTTTTCCTTTCCCTTTTTCGTTCTCTACGAATTCTTTTTGCTCTTTTTTTTTCCTTCCCCCTTTTTGCTTTTCTTTATTATTTTCTTGTTCATTTCTCCTCATTTCTTCTCCCCTTTTCTCTCTCTCGGATTTTTCTCTCCTTTCTTTGTTTTTTTTTTCCTCCTTTCTCTTTTACTTTTCTTTTCTCTTTCTTTTTCTCTTTGGATTTGCATTGACCTAATTTTTCAATGGAGGAAACTCCCTCCTCCTTCACAATTTCTTATTTTCCAAATTCCTTTTTATGACATCATCATCCACATGGCTCAATGTGAGTTATGGGATCATTTCCCACACATGGCTAATTGTGAGCCATTCCTTCAAGTGGACCACATCGCTCTTGCCAAGTGTCACTCTCTTAGAGTGCCATGTGGCATCCCCTAACCACACCATGTGTCATCCGACACCCCATGCCTCGAAAAACGTGAAATTCCGACTACCTCGAAATTCGACAAAATTCGACATGGTAGCTAGATTTCGTGAGACGATTTTAACGGAAAAGTCAGTTTCAACATCTGAGATCTAGAAAAATTCCGGTTGTTCGACTGAAATTACCATTTTACCCTTCATATAAAAATTTGGATTTTCGAGAGTTTCCGCGGCATCGCATCGTAGGCGCTACGATCATGAAGACATCTACTTCCATGGACCATCCGGTAGACCTCTGAGTGTCATCCACTTTCAGTTCGTATCGACCTATTCGAGGTTAAAGGAGAGGAGGGGTGTTCGGTGAGTCGTGGTTGAGATGGTGTGCGAGGTCGTGGTCGAGATGGTGGGCGAGGTCGTGGTCGAGATGGTGAGGGAGTTCGTGGTACACCTGAGCTAACATTGCCTACTTCCATATTCCCCCATACTTACCTATCACCTGATACTTCCATACTTCCCTTACATCTCGAATATTTTTATACCCGTAGACATACCATCACCATGCCCTGTAGACTTACACATCTTTACCATCTCCGGTGTCGCTAGATCCAGCTTCCATGGGAGTAGATATGACATTATCATCCCCTACATTGCCTCCAATCGATGAGACCATGGTTGACCTTGTATTAGAGTTGGGTGCACTTCCAACTAGGCGACCTTGCGCTTCACGTATACATCGAGGACTTCATCCATCGGCTCCCTTAACTCTATTAGCTCCATTTGAGATTGATGGGACCATATAGATCAACTAGTTGTGTATTCTAGGCGTCGTCCTAAGAGAAATATAAAGACTCCATCTTGTGGGATTCGTTTATATATGTTGATATTTGTATATATTGATATTTGTATACAATTTTTTTATATATTTATATGATTCAGTTTATGCATGAAATCAGAGTTTCTTGTTTACTGAATTTGTTATAATTGGATGCTCAACTGGATCTGGATACCTTGGATGTGCTTGTTGTGAAAATTTAAAAATAAAACTTACAAATATTTTAAAATAAAACTTACAAATATTAATTTATCAAGTAGTAAATATTTGCGTTTCAATAATTTTTAAATAAGTTTTGATGTAAAAAAGGTTTTGATGTAAAAAAAGTTTTGATGTAAATAATAATAATAGTGAAGTCGATGTCCACAACAAAGACAATTGAATAAGAAAATATGGTGATCTTGCATTTATTCGGAGACAGCAGCAAATTGAAGTTTTAAAAATGGTGTCGTTGTCATGCGCGGCGATAGTGAATTAAGCATGATGAAGCCCTTTGTTCGGGACAACGGCATTCTTAAAGGTATCACGCGCGTAGCCGAACACGCCTACTTTGAACATGGTTGATTCAAAACTAATTTCCTTTTTTTTTTTTTGAAAAAGAGTATTTAAATCCAAAACTCCTTATTTTGGATATGTTTAGGCATTTTGTTTCCTGGAAAATGTTTTTTTTTTCTAAAAAAAGAAGGATAACAAGAAAAACATGATTCCTAGTTTTTTTTTTTAATTTTTATTATGAAAAACACATTAGAAAAAAAAAACACTAAATTCAGATAACTATTACAAACAATACCAAAATGATGTTCTTCATATTTTCAAGAGCAGTTTTCAAAAACAAGAACCGAACAAGCCCTTTGGTTCTTGTTTTCCAAAACCGTTCTTGACAACCGTTTTTGGAAACACATAAAACACTATTTTGGTATTCTTTGAAACATGTTCTTGTTTTCTAAATTTTATGTTTTTTGTGTTTATTGTGGTTATCAAAACAAAAAAACATGTTCCCATGTTTTCATTGTTCTTCTTATTCTTTAGAACAAAAAATGGGCTATTTACTTCAACAAACAGGCCATTCTTCACTTTGAAACCGTTGTCGAGAAAATGAGAGAAAGAAAATTAATAATTTTTTTTCAAAAAATAAAATATTTGAATTTAATAATTAACTAGTATTTTACAATTGGATAGTTTGAATTCTTTCCTTTTTCTTCTATAAATTAAATAATTTTTTTCAAAAAATAAAATATTTGAATTTAATAATTAACTAGTATTTTACAATTGGATAGTTTGAATTCTTTCCTTTTTCTTCTATTTTTATTTATTTTTGGTTGGATTTTTTCCTAAATAGAGAACAATCTCACAAATTCTCGAATGCTCTACTTAAAAATATTTTTAGAAATTTTGAAATTTTTTTTTTAAAAATCGTTCTCCTTTAATATTGTATCTAATGAGAAATACAACTTAAAGTAGATAAATGAAATAGAGAAATAGAACCATTGGTAATTATAAATAGAAAAAGAGCTTTCAAGGCCTCGTAGAGGGATAGATGATAGAAACTTCTTGATATGATTATGAGAAACATAGAGTATAATGTAATAAAAACATAAAATCAAACAATATGCTTGTGACTTATTCTTTTTCTTTTATTGAAACTATGAGGTGTTCTGAGCTGGTTCATACACACATGAAAGATGCTTTTAAGTCAATTCACACTCAAACTAATCCTTATACGAACCGAGAGTGACCACAAGGGTGGTAAAGCTTTACCACAGAACACAACTGCATTCATAGGGTTTGAATTCGAGACCATTGGTTAAGTTAAAATAGACCCCAATCATCTCACCTACTGTTTTGGCTAGATTTTGGTCTAGAACATACAAAAGCACGAGAATTGATGAATGCGTAGGTGTGCCAGGAAATGATAGTATTTCCGAATTGAAATGATGCCGAATCTAACTTCTGCTCAAGTGAAAAATGAATTCCCTATTTGACAATTCCCTAGAGTCTAAGTGAAAAATGCTTTGAAAATTGGAATGTATTGAAAGCTGAGAGGAAAAACTGTATGAACAAGTTGAAAAAGTAATAAATTTCATTGTAGAATTTGATTGGAAATAGAATTGCTAAAACATGAAAGCTTTGAAAATAAAATAAGCTAGAAATCTAGAAATATTGCTAATGAACTTGTAGAAACTATGAGAAAATGTTGAAATGCTCTATTGAGTGTTGGTTGATGATTGATTTGTCAAGGCCTGCTTTGAAGTTGAGTCTTCCTTGTATAGGCATTTTGAATAACTGTTCCATCCCACATTCTCCAATAACTGCTCACGTACCCACTATAGCCTTGTTCTCCAAGTCATTTACCCACTAACAGCTTGTTCTCCAAATCATTTATCTACTAACAATAACTGCTCACATTCATGACTTGAGTTGGAGAAAAAGTCTCATTCCACTTGCTTTTGAGACAAAGTCTCACCATTTTGAGATGACTACTTTGACAAATTGAAAAATTCCAGAAATGTCCTTGGACCATTTCATGGGATGATTATCACTTAGGCTTTCTCGGACTGGGTTGGGCTTGATATATCAATTCGGCCCATTCCACTACCCTTTGGGTCGAATAATTATCTAAACACCATTTGGGCCTAAAAAAATCACTTTTAGTGTAAACAATTGCTGTATACAATATGGCTCATGAGCCATTTTTGTACGAAACAAGCTTTTATATGTCAAAGGTTATCCTCTCTCTTCTCTCATCATTCTATCATGAGGCCCAAAGTGTAACTTACCCCTTTGGATGTAGATTACCAACGAGAAGAACGAGCCAAAACCCGAGCCTGATTAGATTAGTTGAAAAAACCCAAAATAATACCCGAAAAAAACCTCCTACCAATTTTTCTTTCAAACCTACGACTCTTTGATCTTCCTCCTTCGATTCCTTCTATATCAAAAGACTCTCCTTTGGGATTTGGAAAGTTCCTAGGAAGAAATCCCTTTGATTTATGTACAAAACCTTTCATATTCTCCTCTCCACTTTCTTCTTCTTTCTCCTCTTTCTCAAACTCATTGCAAAATTGAAGAAAGGGGTTGAGCAACTTAAGCTTGCTGCTAAACTGGCTATAGTGAAGAATACCTCTTCCAAACTCAAGCGGAGATCTCATAGAATAGCTGCTAAGCTTGAATTTTCCAACACACAAGACAATCATATAGATGTTAGTGAAGGAAGAATCAATGCATAGGGAAGAAATAGTCTTTAACGACGAATCCAAAAAGCAAGGTAGTTTAGCTGCCCTTGAGGGAGGTCATTCCTTCAATGATCTTTCAAAATCAGAGGATGGCCATTTTTCAGCTGGTAAGGACTCCATTGGGCAAACTCCTCCAACTCTTTTACTTACAATTCCTCAGGTGAACACTTTACCTCTCTTTTCCCTTTTATTTATCCATTTTTATTTTCCTTACCTTTGTCTTTCACAAGTCTCTCCTTGGTCTACCTTGCATCTTGAAGAAGGAGCAGTTCCTTTCTTGAATCTTTCCTTTCTAGACCAAGCCACTCCTCATGTTAAGCCACCATCTAAACCTCCTACCGAACTGGATGTAGTCGTTACCCACTCCACTATTAGCCATCTGTTGAGCTTGGACCTTCTCTCCATATCCACTATCTAAAAAGATGTCTTTCATGAGGCTATGGCAGTACTACAATTCACTTCTCTTAATCCTAAGGCTGAGATTTTCCTTTCTAGGGTTACACATCGTGCTCTTAATGTAGCTACCCCTGAGCCCGACCCGATCCGGTTGGCGGATCCGAACCGAAACCCCGGGGACGCTAGACCGAAGCCATTTTATCAAACACTTTTATCAAATGCATTTCATTAATATAAGCATTTTCGTTCTCAAATCTTTTGGAGCGATTTCCAATTTAAATGACCGCTAAACATTTACATTTTCAGTAAATTCCTTCTGAATGTGCATTTAACCAAAAATGGCATTTTATGCCGTTTACAACATAATATCCAAAATAGTATTTAGATATAGGTACAAAAATAATATCGGAGTTGAACTTCTTTTGTTTACAAAACGGTGTCATGCTAAAATGGTGAGGATGCATGTGACGGAGTATACTCCATGAAATTTCTGGATGACTCTAAGCTCCTCGACCTTGGGTCCACTTTTGATTACTATCAATCACTCGGTACCTGCGTATTGATAAAACAATACGCTAAGCATTTTCATGCTTAGTGGTTCTATACAGTTCTCTTTTCCATTTCAGTTAAATACGAATCATACATTTATTAAAATAATGCCTTTATACAGTATCTATGTATAATGTAAAAGATACTTATACAAATACACTTTTCAAATCATTTTTCGTTTTTCGGTTTGCGATTTCACATATGACTATAGAGTTAACATTCCGCGGCGGATTCGGTGGTGAATCTACGTCATGTTTGTCATTACATTAGCAATGTGATTTCATTAATATTACAATCTCACAATGGCTATAGAAGTCGACATTCACGTCAGATTCAGTTGGTGAATCCTGTCTTGTTTGTCATTCATTAGCAATGTGATTTTACATTCAATATTACAATCTCACATATGATTATAGAAGTCGACATTCACGTCATATTCAGTTGGTGAATCTTGACCTGTTTGTCATTCAGTAGCAATGTGATTTCACATTTAACAAATACGGTTACCTTCATGACAAATTCAGTTGGTGAATCCCCTCATGTTGGTCATTCAATAATGCATTTCAAATTAATTTACTTTCATGCGATAAATTCACTTATAGATTCAAATACCACTTTGTACGAATATTAGGCAAACATTTCAAATACTAATAATTAAATCGATATATATATATATATATATATATATATATATATATATATATATATATATATATATATATATATATATATATATATATATATATATATATATATATATATTTCTAAATAGAACTTGAAATGAGAATTTGAGTCACAATGAACAAAGCAGAGACGAAGGAAACGAAGAACGAAACAAACCAAATTATGATAATTTTTTCTCTTTCGATGCAGTCTAGATCGGGTTATTAGTCCTCCCCATACCTCGTCAAATGCAAATTCTCCACTCTTAGTGGTTAAACAAATAATCGTGTTAAACGAATATTGTCGAGGCGAAGTGAAGCTTTGCCGAGGCGGCGAGGTACGGTATGTTTTTTACTTAGTCTCGTTCTTATTTGTACCCCCATTAGTCATTTATTGGGGTCCCTAAACAATTGGTGTGCGAATACGGGACTTAAAAATGCATAGCATGCAAAAATAGGGTTGCAGGAAGCATCGGTACAGGTACTACTTTTGGACCGGTGTAGATCTCGATGCCGTGCCCTACGCAATGAATGGGTACCACTTCTCCTGCTGCATAGTGAATGCAGGTACCACTCTTTGGGCCGGCACCATACTACTGAAAATGGTAGATTTTCCTACTCTCTATTTTTCTTCAATCAAACTTCCTCCAATTCATCCCATATAAAAAATACACCATGGAATCCACCCAAAACAACTCCAAAAGTGGTTTAGAATCAATGAAACCCCTTTTTCTTAAGTTAGGGTTTTTTCCCATAATCAAAATCATAAAGGATAAAGTTAGGGTTTTGTTTTCTTACCTTGAATCTCTTCAAAATCTCCACTTCTAAGTTGTTTGTTCACAAAGGAGCAAGAAGTGGGAAGAAATCCCACCTAGAACTTGATCTTTCCTAAGCCCTAGCCTCTTCTCCCCCTTTTCTCCTCTCATTTTCTCAAAAACGAGATTGCTAAAAAATGGGCTCCCAAAGACCACATTTTGGTCTTTATCCTCATTTAAGTGTAAGACCTTGTTTGGCCTACACACCCATTTCTCATTTCTCATTTTCTCCTTTTTGGTCTTAAGCCACTTATTCTTCATAAGGCCTTGTTTGGCCACAAAATGCATTCTTTTGACTTAAGATTCTCCCACATTGCTTAATAGCCCATATTTCATTTATTTGCACTTCAACTCTCATATTTACACTTAGATATGTAAACTTATTTACAATTGACCCTTAGGACTTCATTTTACAAATTTCAAATTCTCCTTTTACACTTGGGTAAATTTCCGGGTCCAATCAATTCTCATTTAGCATATAATATTTGCATTTGGCTCTTAACCATATAATCATTTATTCAATATTCATTTAACAATTCCCAGAAAATACTCAAGATGGCTCAATTTATACCCGGACTATATAATAATTTTTATTATAAAAATTTTAGGGTATTTTTAGGGCGTTACACTTAAGGTATTTTTTTTCTATTGAGCATGTAGTAAAAAAGAATGCTCAAATGATATATGAGTTGGAGAAATTGAGGGAGAAAAAATATGAGTATGAGCAATCCAAGTTATCTACTGACCAAAGCATCCAGAGATTGGAGGAAGTAAAAATTGAGTATCAAGCCCAGGAAGAGCGAATCTGACTGTTGGTTGAAGAAATGGAGTGAGAAAAAGCCAAGTTGTTTTCTCTTATACGACAGGGTGACGTTCTTTGTGACACCCCAAAACCCGAGGGTCCTGTTGACCACCGTCAACCTGCGGAAACCTATGTGTCTCATATCATGAGACCCATACTTGAGTAAAATGACCCAATAGGGCCCATCGTCCATACTCGTCCATACGGTTATAAGACCATACATTTCTATAGATCCAAGAGTTATTACATCACTCTTATGCAGCATATATTAAGCGGATTGGATTACAATATATACATAAAACAAGAATCAAGGCCCTGATCAGGCGGCTAATCACGGCCTCTAAGGGCGTCTACTGTACCGTCACGTCACGAAAGGAGGTCCCCGCGACGGGGTGAAATTGCTTGGCCGCGTGGGAATAAATCTCTGTTTACTCCCCACCTAGGTGCACATGCAAATGATCATTTCATAGTCAGACCAACAATAATGAATTGCATACATGTTGTATTATCATGAAAAAAACTACATGCATGTGAAACTGACACTCTACATGCCCCATGTCTTGCAGGTCGACCTCCGACCACCACCCGATACGAAGTGCCAATGAAATCAATACCGATCGAGTCGACTCCCATCTGAAACCCGTAGTCTATGTGATATTTATTTAATCGTTTCCGTGTCTTTTGGAGCTATGAAAACTTTTGAGTCTCCACCGCGGGTCTCTTACACCCTCGACATTTTTCGGGCTTTCCTTGCAGGTGAATCGTTGTCTAACGGGTTTTCGGGCTTTTCACTGAGGGGTATCTATCCCACTTGCTCGCGGAGCATTTCATTTTCCATTTCGGTTAACCTTTGTGGAACTTCAGTTAGACTTCGTCCCATTCCCAAGCCACGATTCAACACCAAACGCAGTGCCAAATCAGTACCATGTACACACTCTCATGTAATGTGGTGTTACTTGCCCCACCAATACGTGCAATTTGTGCCTTGCCTCCAAACCCATGACCCGATGTATGGAAGGCCTCTACATGGACATTCTGCAAGTACACTAATATTGTGTTATGGTTTTACTCGTAATACAATGCGCACAACATTTCATATATTTAACATACATGCAGTAATGTTAATATTCCACACATTCAAATTAGTACATCACATAAGCATACTGCTACATATTTTCTATCATTCGATTAAATTCGTATGATGTCGTTGGCGTGTATTAACATAATTCCAGCATTATTTAGGCAAGTGCCTTAATTCATATTCGGGCTGAGACATAGTATGTCAGTCATTTGACTTGTGCATATAATTATTTCCATCTTTATCACATATATCCACATAATTTCACATATTCGGCATGTTATTCAATTTATGGCAATAACACACATTAGCCATTCAGGCCATAAATCGGCCATGTAGCTACCGAAATAATCTGGACTTAGTTCAAAAGTCCAGTTTTGTAAATACCACACAAAACATCAACGCCCAATTCCTGCTCGGGCGCTTATACGGCCCCGAGCATTTCGGTTCATCGGTTGCAGCAGAAGTTAGAGAAAACTAGAGCGGACCATTCCTCAACTGTTCGTGACCCGAAATAATATTCAGCTACATTTTAAGCTTTATTTTATTAAATTCTAGACTCAACGAGCTTTCCGTAGAGTCTAAGAACGCGCGAATCGGAGTTCGGACGAGAAAGTTATGGCCATCCAAAGTTGATGCGGCCGATTTACAAGGGTGTGCGGAAATTTGGGCACACCCCCGTTTGCCATTCTGAGCGGGATTTTGCTATCCCAGAACACAGTGTTCGGTCTTGGACAGTCCCGAAACCCCGTAAAACTGGTCTTTGACCATAACACAATCACAAACAAACCACACAACATACAAATTAGCCCAGAAAACCGGACGAAACTCGTAGGCCATTACACAGCCCCTAGGCGTAAATAACCTGATGTGGGAGAAACCCACCACACTCTTGTAAGCGATTCAGGGTTCTTTTACGTCGGGGCTGCTCCCTTTGCATAACACTCCTTTACTGCTTCCTCTTTCTTTTTCCTCTCTTCCTCCCCTTTCTTCTTCTCTTTTCTTCTTTCCTTTCTCCTTTCCTTTCCTCCCTTCCTCCTTTCCTTTCCTCCCTTTCTCTTTTCCTTTCCTCCTCCTTCTCCTTCCCTCCCTTCCTCTTCTCCTTGCTGCTCCCACGGACTGATCTTGAGCTCTCCCTTGCTTCTACCAACAGCCCTTGAGCCCCTCCATAAGCATGGCAAGAGCCATGCATGTTGACCTATGGCATGCCATGTCCACACCTATAACTTGCCATGTGTCACACATACATGCCTTTGCCATGCATTTGTGACACATGGCTTTGCATGTGTCACCACATGGTATATGTTCATCCACATATGCATGTATTAAGCCCGACCGCAGCGTTTCCTCGAAATCGTGAAATTCCGACTATCTCGAATTCAACGAAGAAATCGACCTAGGTAGCTAAGTACCGCGAGACGATTCCAGCGGTGCAATCCATTTGTCATCAGGATCTAGAAAAATCGACTTTTCTCGGACTATTTCAATAAATTACCGTTTTGCCCCCTTTTTATCTGAAAAATTTAAATTTAAAATTTTCAACTTTGGTTTTACCTCTCCATAAAAAGAATTTCGTCGAAATTCACACACCTGTCTACCTGATCGAACACATGCATATCACGATAGTCATTTAAACATTAATGACTAGAAAAGCGCACCTTCCGTCGAACAAGAAAGGGATAGTTGGCGCGCCACCGGTGTCCTCGCTCCCATGTCGCCTCCTTGACTCCTCGATTGCTACTCTGACACCTTCTGAGCCTCCGCGGTCTTGCCACGCAAAAACCTCCCACAAATTTATCCATGATGCGTATGCGGTCCCTCCTCGAAGGTCCCATCTGCGTCAACTACAAGCTCTCCCCAATCCCTTATGAGTTGGATGCAGGTGTACTTAGAGATAGGAGCGTGAAACACCTCATGAGCGGCTCGTGAGCTTGGTGGCAATCTTGCCGTCACGCAGCCTCGCCCGCCCCTCTCGAGTACCTCGAAGGGTCAGTGCCTGACAGTTTCCTCGTTTGTGAATATGATCCTCCTCTCTTAGGCATCACCTTGAAGACATGGTGCCGCCTTGAACTCCTAGAGGTCGTAAATGCGTACATCGAGTAACTCTTCTTAGGCTACGGCGATGGGAGAGGCGGCTTAGGATCATACCCGCCTTCTAATGTCTCTGATCAAATCCCGGACCGGTGGAGCTCTCCCACCTCACATCGACATATCGGTGATCGACATGGCCTCAGTAGAGAACCTCATGGGCGCCATGTCCCGAGATAATCGCGATACGCATTATTATAGCGAACTCTGCAAGCGAAGTGCTCCTCTTAGTTACCCTTGAGATCCAGGACGCATGCTCGCAGTATGTCCTCTAAAATATGAATAGTCTGCTCACGATTGACCATGCGATAGCGAGGGTGGCGGTACTCATCGACAGTTGTGTCCCCATGGCCTTACGGAAACTCTTCGGAAGCCGAGCCACTCGCCAGAAGTCAATGTAAATCTTATGGGCAGGGCCCATGTAACCATACTATCTCCAGTATATACAACTTTGCGAAATTCCTCGGTGTGAAGGTCATTCGCACGGCTAGAAAATATTAATGCCCGACTTGGTGAGTCGGTCCACTGCTAACCCACACCGCATCCACGGCTCGCGATATGCGTGGCAGTGAGTCACAAAGTCGATCGTGATGTGCTCCCACTTCTACTCAGCTACCTCCAATGGCTGGAGTAGCCTTGCTGGCCTCTGGTGCTCAGCCTTGACCTGCTGGCACGTGAGACACCATCGGACCAAATCCCCGACATGCCTCTTCATCCAGCTCCAGTAATACTGGTGACGAAGGTTATGATACATCTTTGTGCCATCTGGATGCACAACGAATGAACGATGGAACTCCACGGCGGATCTCCTCCCACCGAATCCGTCATTTGGGGACCTGACGAATCCCTATGCAAAAACTACCATATGTGTGGATGGCCCAACCTTCGCCTGCTGTACCTGATTGTACTCGATCCCTGATGGATACTAGTTCTGCATCCTACACTTGGGACTCTATCACTCTGCTCAGTAGAGACGGCGTAGCCATCATACTTCCCAAGGTACCCTAAGCCTGCTCATCATATTGCGTGCGCACTCTTGCCTTGTCTTGAGCATCCGCCATCCGTGGCTATCTTGAACTCCGCGACTTCGGTAGCGCATCAGCCACACATTTGCCTTCACGGGTTATTGTCTGAAGTAGTCGTAATCTTTCAAAAACTCCATCCACCTATGCTGCCTCATGTTGAGGTCTCGCTACGTGAAGATGTATTTCAGACTTTTGTGGTCTGAAAACACCTCGAACTGCTCACCATATAAGTAGTGGCACCAAATCTTGAGCGAATACGGTGCCAACTCCATGTCATGCGTGGGGTAGTGCGCTCAAGTGATTCTTCAGCTACTTGAGAACCATAAGCGCGACCTTCGATTTGCATCGAACACCAGTTAGTCGCCCGAAGCATCCACAGTACCGCTATGTACCTCTGTCCCCTTTACGGGGTATTAGAATAGGGTGAAGTAAGCCTCCTCTTCAATTCTGGAGCGGCTTGCTCACATGAGTCATCCCATACAAACTTGACCTCCTTAAAGGTCGATCTTGTCGCATATCTTGTGCGCTAATGCAGGGAGAAATCTCATAAACCTCCTGTAATACCACGCCCGATCGAAGCTACATATCTCGGGCGACGGTCTCTCGACTATCCACGACCTCCCAGCCTTCCCTGGGTCAGCGACATGCAGAAGGCGACACCACGTGTCCCGAAACCCACCTCGATAAGCCAAAACTCACATAAGACTTGGCATGCAATTGATGATCCTGGCATGATACGATTCTCAGTGATTCTCATGCTTTCCTTTCGGAATGCGGGAGTAGATCAGGATGTCATCAACAAAGACCACCACAAATTGATCTAAATAAGATTGGAACACCCTATTCATGAGGTCCATGAATGCTGCTGGTGCATTCATTAATCCAAAGGGCATTATCGTAAACTCAAAGTGCCCATCTGCGCGTCTGTCTGTTGTTTAGGATATGCCTCCCGCAACTCTCGGTGATGGTAACCGGTCACGAAGATACATCTTAGGTAGACTCGCACCCCTCTGCATGTCATCAATCCTCGGTAATGGACATCGATTCTTGAAGTTGCAACCTGTTCAAGCTATCATGTCGATGCATAGTCGAAGGTCTTATCCTTCTTCTTCACAAATAAAGCGGGCGCCCACGTGGTGAAGTGCACCGATGGCAATAAAAACCCGCTTGCTTGATAACCGTATCACGGACCTTAAGCTCTACCCAGCTTCAGCCAAGCGCCCGTCTATGAGGAGTCATAGAGATGGGCGACGTACCAGGATGCAACTCAATGCGGAAGTCTACGTCCCTCAATGGAGGTAATCTCGGTAGCTCGTTTGGAAAAACATCCTCGTACTTGCAAACCACCTGAGGTAGACTCATATCCTGTCTCACTTCATCCTCTAGGGTAAAAGTAGCTAGTGACGATCAGCGCGTCTCATCGTGAATAATACGATTATAGGGTGAAGCATTGTGCCTATTCCACACAGTACAACACAAGTACCGTTTGGCGTGTGAGCGTAACTCTCATACGAATCACGATCTATTCTGAATCGATGTGCGTCTGACCCGATAATAGACACAATATCGAACCATCAGATTCGTTTCGAACTCTAAAGGTTCGTTTCTCGAACCTAATTACATTATTTCCTATATACATCCTACCACGTATATAATTTACGCATTTATAACACATAATCACGCACATACAATCAAAGCATACACAAGAAAACACACAATGCATGATGTGATCTAATTCTGTCTCGTGGACTTCTAGGTAACCTCCTACCTAAACCTTGATGCCAAACTATGATCTGGATATAAATTCCCGAACACTAGGTAACTCTAACACAAGCTCCAACACCAAGCTATACCAAGCTGTGGTGCTCCTACGATGCTTGACATGTCTAGACCGTACCCGCTGACCTTAGGTATTCGTATACAGACTGCGATGCCAAATGTGACACCCCAGCAGGGGTCGGGTTGACCACCGTCGGCACAGTGAGCACATTGTGTCTCATATCATGAGACCCATACTTGATAAAATGACCCAATAGGGCCATCGTCATACTACCGTCCCATACAGGTTATAAGACCATACATTTCTATAGATCCGAGAGTTATTACACATCACTCTTGTCTAAACATATATTAAAACTAGTTCTAATATATACGTAAAACAAGAATCAAGGCCCGCAGTTCGGCCGCTTCATAATCCGGCCTCTAAGGAGCGCATCTGCTGTCCCAGTCTGTGCACGAAAGGAGGTCCCACGATGGGGTGAGCTAAGCCCGATAGAGATAAATCCTCTGAAAACACTCCCGCTAGGTGCCTTTCCTGAAAATGATCATTTCATAGTCAAACCCAAACATGTCCGTGCATACATGTTGTATTATCAAGAAAAAAAATACATGCATGTATGAGACGACACTCTACATGCCCTATGTCTTTGGTCAACCTCGGAGCCCACCTACCACCCGATGCAAGTGCCAATGAGAAATCATCACAGAAAGTGGAGTCGACTCCCATCTCACAACCGTAGTCTATGTGATATTTATTTAATCGTTTCGTGTCTTTTTGGGCAACAAAACTTTTCGGGGTCTCACCGCGGGTCTCTTACACCCTCCGACATTTTTCGGGCTTTGGCCGTGGATCACATTTGTCTAACGAGTTTTGGGCTTTTCACTGAGGGGAGTATCTATCGCCCCAGCACTTTCGCGAGCACATTTCATTTTCCATTTTTAGTTGTTTCTTGTGGAACTTCGATTAGACCAATTCCCATTCCTGACCCTACGATTCAACACCAAAGCGCGATTGCCAAATCAGCACCATGTACACACTCTGTACTTAATGTGGTGTTCACCTTTCAATGCAATGCAATGCAATTTGTGTATGCGCTCAAACCCGCGACCAATGTATGAAGACCTCTCATGGACATTCTGCAGTACACTATGTGTATATTTATGAACACTCATGTCTAATGCACACAACATTTCATATATTTAACATACATGCAGTCATGTTAATATTCCACACATTCAAATTAGTACATCACATAAGCATTCACTACATATTTTCTATCATTCAGTTCATTCATGTCAACATATCATTCAAGCATGTATTAACATAATTCCAACCATTACTTAGGCAAGTGCCTTAATTCATATTCAGTGAGACATAGTATGTATAGGTCATACAACAATGCATATAATTATTTCCATCTTTATCACACATATATCACATAATTTCACATATTAAGTATATTATTCCATTTATAAGTGATAACACACATTAATTCGGCCATAAATCAATAAATGGCAGCGCCGGAAATAATACGGACTTAGTTCGAAAGTCGATTTTTAATAAATGCCACACCAAAACATCAAAACGCGATTCCCTGCTCCAAGCCATATGAAGCTGACATTTAGGTTATAAATCGGTTTGAACGAAATTGAGAAAACTAGAGCGGACCATTCTCGGTGTCAATGACCCAGATAATGTTCAGCCTACATTTTGGTTGGGCACTTTATTTATTAAATTCTAGACTCAATGAGCTTTTCGTAGGAGTCAAGAAGCGCGCGAATCGGGTTGGATTAGAAGTTATGGTAGTCCCGAAGTTGATGCGGCCGGTCACGGGGTGTGCGAAATTTGGGCACACCCAGTTCGTCGATCAGGTTTGCTGTCGAACACGGTGTTCGAGTCTTGGACAGTCCGAAACGTAGCTGGTCTTTGACCATAAAACAATCTGAAACAAACCACACAACATAAATTAGTGACCGAATGAGGCTTCGTAGGCCATTACGGCCTGATATAATAACCCGATCTTAAGAGAAGCCTACCTCTTGTAGATACGAGTTGGGTTCTTTGCGTCAGTACACTCAACTGCATAACCTCCTTCCTCTTCCTCTTTCTTTTTCCTCTCTTCCTCCTTTCTTCTTCTCTTTTCTTCTTTCCTTTCTCCTTTCCTTCCTTACTTCCTCGGCACTCTTTCCTCCTCCTTTACTCCTTACTCTTCTCTTCTCCTTTTTGCTCCACGGGTGATCTTGAGCTCTCACGCTACCAACAGCCCATCTTGAGCCTTATATAGGCATGCTTAAGAGCCATGCATGTTGAAGACATGGCATGCCATGTGTGCCTTTATAACTTGCAAGTAATGTCCCTTTCGCATAGCTTGCCATGTGTCACCACATGGTTAGCCATGTTTCGTATATTTCGTCATGTGTCTCATTTCTACGTTTTCTCGAAATACGTGAAATTTCGATAATCTCAGAATTCAACGAAATTATTGGGTGGTAATTTTCGCGAAGGCGATTCCAACGGTGCAATCCGTTTTGTCATCCCAGAGATCACAGAAAAATCGACTTTTCTCCGGACTAATTCGGTGAAATTCTTGGGTTTTGCCCCACTTTTATCGAAAATTTAAATTTAAAATTTTCACGGGTTTTATATTCTTCATGCCCAAGGCTTAAAGCACTAACAAAAGACCATTTCCTTGGGTGATTTTCTATCCTCTATGAGAGGAAAGGCTGCTGATTGGACCTCCTAGTTGCAGTAGATTGAGCTTCCGCCCGAAATTCTTGGGTGCAGGAATCATCGAGGATCTTTTGATTTTCTAAGATACGATTTCCACCATTTCAAACATGGTTGTGGTTTTGACATGACCCTTTACCTTATCATGCCAGTTTATCTCTTTTTGCTTAGTGGTCAAAAGCCAACCATTGCTTGAGGACTTGCTCTTGAGATACTTTATTTTTTGTGCTTAGATTGTTGATGGAAATTCACTTGACATTGCACAGGCACACTCACAAGCATAACATTGCATTAGTGGACCAAGGTGGCTCTAGACCTACGTATGGATGTGATGAACTTGTGGGTACTGCTTGTGGATTCACTAAACACTAGCACACGTGCAATTACAACAATGACATTACATTAGTAGACAAAGTGGTTCTAGGCCTACCTTTGGAAGTGTGCTTGCGTGTGTATGATGATATATTGCGTTTATCAAATACTGCTATGGATAAATTGATGAAATAGTGGCTAAAAGCCTATTATGTATTTTTGAATATATATATATATATTGACTGTTGTGTGTTGGGGGAAAACTTGCATGCTTGAGAACTGTGGCTAAGAAGTTTGGTTTGATTTAAAACTAGGATAGAGACATGTTCTCTGTTTGCTTCGGCGAATAGCAGTTTTCATTCGTCATGGTGAACCTCTTCGTTGCGTCAAGCAACAACCTTCGTCGTGGCAAACCTCTTTGCCGAAGTGAGCAGTAGAGGTTCGCCACGATGAAGGGCTTCTTCGCTACGAAGAACCCGAGAATGGTTTTTTCATCAAACTTCCTCTTTGTTGCGGTGAGCAACAACCTTCGCTGTGGCGAACCTCTTCGCCGTGACGAAAGGCTTCTTCACTGCAGCGAACCCGAGGCTTCTTCACTGCAGCGAACCCGAGGCTTCTCTTTCTTCTTAGCTTGATTTTTTCCATTTACACTTGAGGAATAACCTGCCACTTGGTGTAATGATGCAACAAATCCAATTCTTTTAGAGAAATCTTGCATTTGAATGTATAGTTGTTGTAATGCCCACCTTCCTATACTCCAATTTATCATAAGGGCTTATTTACTCAAGGATGATTATGATACCCTCTCCTAAACTTGTCTAGGTGCTCTGTTTAGGGAAATGTGTACCTAGTGGCCTAGAGGCCTACCTTTTTCCACTCGAATATGTTCGCTCCTATTTCCCTAATCTTGATGTGATCAAGAAGTCTTCCTTGGGGAATCATTAGGGAATCATTAGGGAATCTTAAAGAAGTTTGTGTTTTTGAGGCGAAGTGGCCAAAGACCAACTTTACTACCTCAAATCCTATCATGGAACTGTAATTCCTATCTATTTCTCCAATGACCTTAATAATCTTGGGACCTATCCAGAGAGGGAACAAGAACACCCTTGGAGAATCAATGTGCTAATGAATACAATGGCCAAGAAGCCACTTTATCACTAAGTCATCCCATATTTCTCCAGTCTTAAAGTGGTCAAGGAACCCACCTTTGGAGAATTGATAACACAACAAGCCCATTCTTGGGGAAAAAACTTTATTTAGGATATATAGAGGTCATAAAGCCTACTTTAACCTTCTAATCAAAGATATGTATCTACTTCCCCAGGTTTAAAGTGGTCATAAGACCTACTTTATTTATTCATAAAACAATTGAGGGTATAACAAGTATGACTGATGAGTGCCCAAAAACACTCACTACAAACCTAGGATTTAGCGAGATTTGGGATTGGTTTCATATATATATGACCCTGTTTTGATTACTTTTCTAATATTTAGTTGTATTAGGTTTTTGTAGGAAAAACTGTTGCAGAAAACAGCTCAACGTCATGACGTTCCAATGTCACGACATCGCGGGAAAAACATAACAAACCTTATCTCGTGAAGAAGCTATAAAAGGAATGGGGAGAATCCAATTAAGGGGTTTGAAAAACGTTTGCAGTGCTAGGGTTTGAGGAACTTAGGTTTGGAACAGAGGAAAGAAGACTTGAAGGCCTATCTCAGAGAGAGAGACTTGAAGAATTCGGGAGATCGTCATTCCCTCGATCATTGAAGTTTTCTTTATCCTTATTATCAAGTCTTACTTTTCATTTGTAATGGAACAAAACATCATGATGTTCTAATTTCGTGGTTTAGGGTGTTGGTAGTGAATTGGACATGAATACTATGTTGAAGTGTTAACTTTTCATAATTCCATTATCTTATATATATATTTTTTACCATTAACTCATGCTTGGTTGAAATCAACATATTAATTTATGATCAATCTTAATATGTGAGTGGTTCTTTGTTAGATATGAGAAGTGAATGAAGAATTAGACATAGGTGGGTTAACCTAATAAACTTGGTAATATAGGATTATCGATAATTAGGAGGCTTGGGAGTTCTTTGCATTCCATGCACCTTTAATGCTTGGGGTTGATCCAAGGAGCAAGAAACCTAGTGATAAAGGGAGGTTAAATGACCTTGAGAAAGGCTTTAATTACAATAGATAAGAGTTGCCTTAGGGAGCATGTATACTAGATAATGGAGATAGACCATGACATTACATAGTAGGGTTGTCGGTAACCGACACCCTAACCTTTTTGCATCATTTTGATCATTTTTACGTCTGAAGCCCACAGTTACATTAGTAGTAATTTAATCTGGTTTTACTTCTGCTTAGCCATTACAATTGCTAGTTTGAATATTAAATAAGTATTAAAAATTTTGGTACTTAGCCCACTACGATTAAGGTTTTCCCTGTGATCGATATCCGTACCTTGAGTACACTATATTACTTGACGAGTGTATACTTGCGCAATTAGGCAATTTGCACTTCTTATTGCATATCCACAAAAACACAATCACGTAAACGCCTATCAAGTTTTGGCGCCATTGCCGGAAAAAATTTATATTTTACCGTGGTGTTTATGATAATATCAACACTAAGTACTTCTTTGGTACTTCAGACATTTGTTTTGATTTAATTTTTGATACTTTATTTTTTTTGTTTTGTGAAAAACTTGCAAGTACGTTAGGTTGTATGCGACAAGATTCTGTTCAAAATCTTATTCTTTTGGATCCTGAGATCGAGAGAACTTTGAAAAGAATTTTGAGGCATAAGAGAGAAGCAGCTAGAATGGAATAACTACCTATGGGACCGATGGAAGGAAATAGAGAAGGCGATGTTGGTTTGATTAGAGGAGGTAGTATACACCCTGATGTGGCAAATATGGATACTATGTTGCCACCTATAAGAGATTATGGTCACCCATCTATGGTTACTCCACTTGTGATTAGGAGACTGGAAATACAAGCGAATAATTTCAAGCTCAAGTCCATCACTCTCCAGTTACTGCAAGGAATCCAGTTCCACGGGCTCGTACATGAGGATCCGAATGCTCATATCCTGAATTTTTTGGAGGTGTGTGATACAATGAAATATAACGGGGTGACTGATGATGCTATTTGGCTTAGATTGTTCCCATTTTCATTGAAGGAGAAATCCAAACATTAGCTTATTTCAGAACCGCCGAATTCAATAACATCATGGGATGACTTATCGAACAAATTTCTTGCTAGATTTTTTCCACCAGCAAAAGCGGTAAAGTTGAGAATTGACATCAGTAGTTTTTATCAATATTAGGGAGAGTCATTCTATGAAGCGTGGGAGAGATTCAAAGATATGTTGAGAAAATGCCCTCACCATAGTTTTCACGAATGGATCGCGAGTCATAATTTGCAATGGTTTGAATTAGTCCCCCTTTGGGACTCTTATTGATGCTTATGCTGGAGGAGCGATAATGGGAAAGAATGAAGTGGAGGCTTATCAAATTCTTAAGAACATCGCCTTGAATGATTGTCAATGGCCGGTTGAAAGAACCAGCTGGAGTGCTTGACTTAGACATGTTCACAAACTTATCTGCTCAAATGTCTACACTCTAAAAACAACTACAAGCTTCTCAACAATTAGGTTCTCAATTATCTGCACATAAGGTTGAATGCGAGCAATGTCATGGACCTCATCCCACATCTCAGTAACTAATGATGAATGCTATGGGATATTTGACTGTTGAACAAGCTCAATATATGGCGAAGTTCCCTCAAAATCAGAACTTCAACCCATATGGTCAAAATTACAATCCGGGGTGGAAGAACAATCCTAACTTTTCATGGAAAAATTAGAATGCGGGTAATCCTATGGAGCAAGCCAAACCTCTCCAACCACTTCAAGAGAAGAAGTCAAGTCTAGAAATGAAAATGGAACAGTTAGTTGATATGCATATGAATATGATGAAGTCACATGATAAGTTCGAGAATGAGACTAAGACGTCATTGAACAATCAAGCAGCCCAACTCCGAAATTTGGAAGTCCAGATGGGCCAGATGGCTTCGTTATTGAGCGAGAGGCAAGCGGGGGCCACCTAGTACTTCGGGAGGTCTTGAGGAGAGAAGGAAAAAACAACGCCGAAATTGTAACCCTTAGTGGGAGGACTACAGAAACGATCGGTTGAGGCCAGGGAAGGGTTGAAAACCCTATGGGAAGTGAGAATAGCAGTGCCGAGGTCGCTGAAGATGCTAAAAAGTTAGTAAAGAAACCAGTCTTAAACACAACAGAGGAAGTCGAAGCTCAGAAACCTTCGTGTGATGAGAAGCCTATTATCCCTTATCCATAGAGACTGAGAAAGAACATATTGGATAAGTAGTTTGGTAGGTTCATGAATATTTTCAAAAAGCTTCACATCAACATCCCATTTACTGAAGCACTTGAGCAAATGCCGGGATACGTGAAATTCATGAAGGATGTCTTGTCAGGGTGGAGGAGACTATGAGGCTTTGTGGCTATGTCGGAAGAATGTAGTGCTATATTTCAAAAGAAGTTGCCACCTAAGTTGAAAGATTGATGACCTCAGACCAAAACACATATACAAATTTAGTTGCACAATTACCAAAGGGTTATTATCTAATCCCCATTTGCACCCATAAAAGCACGTTTGAGTTAAAAAATCTCTAGGTTAATCATTTTCAATTTTGGTTTTGGCTTGATATATTGCAAGTGCACAGGTCGATAAGTAATAAAATGGATATAAGTCGGATATCGATCCCACGAGATCTCGAGAATTTTAAATCCAACTAACGCACGACTACTCGAAGCCGTGCTATTTTGGATTATAAAGTGATATTGGAATCCCGGCAGAAGGTAGATTATCACTAACACGAGTAAAGTAAATGAGCAATCAAATAAAAATTTGGAATATAAAGAATAAGAGAATAAAGAATGGTTAAGAAAACAAATGGACTAGCTGAATAATTATCTTTCGAGAGGAGCACATCAGTATCTTTATATAGTGAAGTACCCGATTCACATCAGTTATCTTGATAAAACTTCTTGAATATTTCAGGTTTTAAAATCTGTCCAAGGCGTTTAGCAGTAAAGCTGGATCTCTCCACACTCCACATTTCATTATCTAATTTTTCTGATTCTTTCGAAGACGAGGGTGAGATAACACTACTTTTAAAAGTTTCATGTCTGGGTATTTTTCTTTGCAATACTTCATACCCATTTTATGGTTGTAAACCTTAGCTCCCCGAGTTATCGGTCAACAGGATATATCTGACTTCAAGGATCTCTTCCTCAAAATTAGAATAGATCACCCTCTCCTTGATTAGATCTCAGCTAACACAGGATTGGCCTCACTATTCGAATTGAGGTGAACTCTCTGCTTGTTTAAATTGATAACTCATTCAACTCTTTCTTGATTTCAAGTGAGAAGAGATTTATCGAGTAAACTTGCCAAAGCTCATTCAGTCTCAAATAGCGAGGTTAATATACGTGAGCAATTGTTCATAACTCTTAGGTCACGCCTTCTACTATTGTCCTCAGAGGGCCTCATGAAATCGAGCAATGAGACAAATCTTATAACGGGTATAAAGAGCGATATTCGGATCAAAAGCGATAAACCCGACACCGAGAAGTAAATTCATAAATTGAAATTCAAAATTTCTTGGAAGCGACTCACGGGAAAGATAATTTCGAGCTATAGCATTCACTTAATGGAAGAATTTGGATTCTCGATTCTTGAATTACTGCCTTCTGACATTCCTACGATCATAGAATATTACCAATTGGCCCGAAGATTTGAATTCCAGAAATTTAATCTGAACTTGAACATTCATGGTAGTAATTTTGAAAGAATAAGTGCATTAAACATACGCTCAAATCGACCGACACGAGATCCGAGAAAATAAAGCGAAAAATAAAGCGATAAATCTAATCTAATCTCTAACTATAAACATTGAAGAAAAGAAAAAGAAAAGAAAAGAAAACTAAAAGAAAATAAAGAAGATAAGCCTTGGCTCCACGGACCTCTCGTCGTATCCTTGCAGTGCGTTCCTCTTAAGGTAGGCTAACGTATTTATAGGGTTTCTCGGTTGGGCCCTAATCAGCGCGTCGGACAATGGATTCCAAGTGGACTGACCCGAGTTCTTTGTTCAAGTCGCGACCTCAAATCCCTTATCATGACATCATCATGTCGACCTCGATCTCACGTGCGACATCAATAAGTCTATCTTTGACCTTGAGCTGGTCGTTCATGATGTATGACCTCAATCTCTTGTGTCGTGACATCAGCCCACACACGTCTTCTGTAGGCTTCAAATGGTTGCTCGGATATGTGACATCAATCTCTTGTCAGCGATATCAACTACCATGGACTGCGGCACCAGCGTGTCTTACGATGTCGCGACCTCGGTCACGCAGCCGGCGACATCACTTTATCGCTACGGGCTTCAATAGGAGTTCTCCTGATGTCGCGCGACATATGTCTTGTCGCGACATCAGCTCAAGTTTTCTGTAGCTTTTAACTGAATGTTCATGATGTCCCGACCTCAATCTCTTGTCGTGATAGCAGTTCATTTCTTTGTAGCTTTCATCTGATGGTTCCTGATGTCGCGACATCAATCTCTTGTCCCGACATCACTTTATGGCTCTGCATCTTTGAACTGGTCGTTCCTAGTGTCGCGACCTTGATCTCATCTTCGCGACATCGGCAGTTCTCTGGAAGCTTCAAGCGGTTACTTTGGTGTTGCGGCGTCATTCCTTTAATGCGTGACATCAGCAGGAACTTACAAGCTTCAGCGGTTGCTCTTGGTGTCGTGACAACAATCTCTTGTCGCGACATCGATATCGGATCTACTGGTCTTCACTTGATGGTTCCACATTGTCATGACATCAATCCCTTGTCAGCGACATCAATTCATGCCCTTGCGAGGTTTCAAGCGAGTAGTTCGCGATGTCGCGACTTCAATCTCTGTCAGCGGCAATGGCAGGATTACATCGGCTTCATCTCACGAGCATCGCCTTGAGGCGATTTATCTATGCGACCTCTACTAAATTTCTTCCATGTTTCCTGATGTCGCGACAAGCTTGATCGATGGAGTGGATACATGACCCCTTCTCTTCATTCTTGTTGTCGCGACGACTGCATTTTATGGCTATACGTATCATTATCGATGTCGGCCCAGCATCAGATGTCGCGACATGAAATGCGCTTCTTCTTCGTTTCTGGTTAGCCGCTTTGGAGTTTAACAACTCTCAGCCTGCCTTGTTCTTCCAAAAGCTTAGTTTCCATTTGGAGTTTTCTTTGCCTTGCAACACGGATATGCATTTTTGATTCTTGCAAAGCTTCACGACATCGAGGTTCCTTTATCTTTGTGCCGCACCTGGCTGCAGCTTACTTCAGCCCGATTATCTCGTGCGGCTCATCCACCTTACACTTCTTTTCTCTGAATATTATTCTTTTCTTGAATTCACTGCCATTTAATAGTTGGTTAGTTATTCCATACATACACTTTATAAATCAGTCTTGTTTAGATAAAAATAGATCAGAAAATGGACTAAAAATAGATGATTTTCAAGCTCATCAAACTCCCCCTAACTTAAAATTTCGTCATTCTCAAGAGTTAAAAAGCAAAGAATTGTTCGGTCCTCAACAAAATAAAAGAAAATTTTCATGACATTTTCTGATTGCTTCGCAAGAGCATTCAATTCTAATTGAAATACAAGGTATGCATTATTTTCTCGTACATCTAGCTTCAAGTCCAAGCCAAGGTTGGTTTCTACTCTTATAGTATACAAAACTAAACTGTTGAAATTATACGCATACAAACAAATATAATCATTGGATCCTCGTTGAAAAATAAATTGTTTTCTCTATCTTCATAATTATTCACTTAACTCCCTGTGTCCTTCATGCGCTTTATCGTTTATTGCTTTTCCAAATTCCATAAGCTTGTTATTCATATTGATCTCCACTAATGTAGGTGGCTCCATCCTTCAAGATCAATCAGGTCTGTGGGCTTGTAATGTTAGGCTCGGGGTAAGGGTAGATAGAAAGGAACTTTTGGTTTAGATTACTCCTCGAACTTTTTCTCTCTTTCTTCTCACTAAGGCTCTTTTCCTTGTAGTTTCTTTAATAAACTCCCCCAAACTTCATTTTTGGGACATCTCCTGGATTTCTTCTATTCAGAATTGTATGCTCCCATTTCATTTGTAATTCAACTGGGAATTTTCTTGTTTGTCACCATTCAGTGATAGTGCAATGTTTTACCTTCTTAGGGCTTTCTAACACCCTTAGCGAACTTCAGTTAGTAACTCCCATACCGTATGGCATAGGGTGGCCAGTGTCGAAACACCCCTAAGAGAACTTAATAGTTCAAGAGAATTAAAGCACACCTGGAGAAACATATCCCCTTTTTTATCATCATTTGCTTTTGACCCTTTTTCTTTCATTCCCTTTTTCTATCTTTTCTCCTTGAGTTCTTCAAAAACAACCTCCCCCTAAACTTGGATTCTTCCTTTCGCTCGTAATCACAGGTTCTTTATCGGGAAGATTGATTCTTCTGGAAGGCTTCGGGGTTTAAATTACCGATCTTTAGAAATAAGGCTTGATTAGCCTAATTTCGAACTAAGGTATATGCTTTACATATAGGTAGGGATGGTCGAATGGCCCAAACGCTTTCCAAGAATGGCTCGCATTGCCTCTTTTGTCACCTGCATCACCTAGGATTTCGCCAATCAATAATCTAACAAGCTCTAGAATTTGGGTTAGCTACTGCTATTGACCATTAGGAGTCTCTCGCGAATTTTGTCGATGAGTAGTTAAACTTTAGTATCCAACAGGTTCTCGACTCATTGTTCATACTCACAATCTCAAAATAAGTTTTCGTTCCTCTCGAATTTCATTACTTTCCTCTATTCCGGGACTCCAATAAATAAATTTAAGTCATTTTGTACTTTCAGGTTTCAATAAAATTGTAATCGCCTGGCCCTTATTCTAGATTTCGCTATTTCTAATCTAATCAGCTTCATTCAACGCAGCTCATGACATCTCACGCTTCTTCCGAACTAATTCCTACTTTTATTTTCCTAACTATGCATCACAAAGCAACACAACATTGCACAAAACGTATTCAAAATAAAGACACAACAATTCAATTCAATTTCATTTTATTTCATTCAATTGCAATAGTTGGATACAGCTCAAATGGGATAAGGAGAGTAAAGAAGGTTAGCAGTGAGAAGGCCTTATTTCTTTTTTTCTTTTTGAAATAGCAGAGCAAAGATGTCGGGGACCTAGGTCTAGTGTACCTAAATGAGCCTGGGAATCTTGAATTTTAATTTCTTCTTCCTTCTTGGTTTCCCTTTCTCCATTTGTTCTTCAATGTAAATCTCATTAGAGATCAACCTTTTGTTCAACTCTATCCCGCCTTCCCCAAGCCATTCATTGTATTCTCCATTCTCACTACGACTCTATAGGACTCGCAAGATTGTTGTTAATCGTGATCTAAGTTTTCCACCCATTCTTTTCGCTTAGGATTCTGTATCTTTTTGCTTCTTGTCTCATCATCCAACTTATTCTCAAAATCTTTCTCAGAGACTTGTATAAAAACTTAATCCTTGATTTGCTCCCCAAATTTGGCTTCGTCTATATCTCTTTCTTTATCAATGTGAGGAGTTGAGAATCACGCCAAACCGATTGTTATAAAATCTTCATGACTTAGTTTGAGTTTCGCAAATGTGACGTGATCTCTTCCTCTTCATTTCTTCTTAAATTCTTCCCTCGCCGTCAAAATTTTTCCTTCATCCGTTCCTCTCTTCGTCTCACTCTTCTCCCCAATCGTTGTTCTCTTGTACTTCAATCTCATGCTCCTTTTCCTTCCTATTTAGCTCTTCCTCCCACTGCTGGTCTCTTCTTTTCAATTCTTTTTCATAAATGCCTTCTCTGAATTCCTGCTTTAGGTTCCACTCTTTCTGTTTTTCATCCATTCTCCTTTGCATGGTATCGAGCTCTCCAAGACAACCGGCTCTCAGGCTCCCCCTTGAGCTTTCTCCATGTTGGAAATTTCCCCGTTCGCACAGGAGGAGACATAAACCGGCCAAGGGAAATTTGGAGAAGTCCATTGGGCCGCCTTCATCCCGCCCCTCTTCATCACTCGCAAAATGAAATCATCATGGTCGTGAGTTTTCCGTTGCTCACCCTCGATCAAGAACCCTTTCGAGTCTCCTTTCTCAAGGTCTTTCCACTGGGCTTCATCTCTTTTCTACCAAAGACCCCTTTCTTCCGGGTTTCGTCCTTTGCACCCCATCGTGGCTGAGTGGTGAAGCTCGGGTACTTCTTCTTCCGATTCCCATAATTCCTTCACCCCCAAATTCTTCAACATAGAATGTTGATTGTTGTCGGGTGAGAGAATAAACCCCTTCTTAGTCCCTTCATGATAATTTCTCACATAGAATTTTCAATGACAACTCCTACATTGATCTTCTGTATCCCTTAGGATGGCATACAAAGAACACAAATTTCTTCGTTTCTCTCATCAGGCAATACGTGTTCTCATTTGAAACAAATGTAGCTTCTCAACAAGTAAACCATACCTTCGTCTCGCGAGCTTCTCGTTGAATGCTCTTGGCATTCTTCCTCGTTTAGCCGCACTTTACTCATTAGTGAGCTCTTGGCAATCTTCCAAATCCGGGGTTTTTCTCAAAGTTTCTGAATTTGGAACCATGCTTGTGCACCGTCATGCCATAGGCCTCGTTGATGGTGACACTATGCACAGAAACCTGCACTCTAACAAAACCGCCTCCATCCTTCCTTCCTACCAAATTTGAATAAACTCTCTTTACCAAGGCCAGATACTCCGATTCGTGTGCGCAGAGATCCCTCCCACCCTTTCGGCTTCATCCTCAAAGGAGCAGCGTAATTTTTGAATCTCCTCTCTCGTGACAAAACCTTGTTAGCATAATACTTTTCCACCGGGGAATACGCTTCATCCGACACCTAAATCTTCTACTTCTCTTCTTCTCACCTTCCTCTCCCTTTCGCCTCTCGAGTTTGCCTCAAGCTTCGTGTTTCTGATGGCACCTCTCCCGATTATTCTTCCCGACGACCATTCCTGAACCGCTTCTTCAAGTAGTTTCTTCTTTTCCGTTGTTCATGTTCCTCATAATCTCAGCTGCCTAGGTTAGGGATCAGGTGGAATTTCAGCCATTGGAAACTAAGAAAAGCTTTTAAGGTTTGGAAAAGCTAGGGTTTTCAGGGGTTGAGATTCCGAAGGAGGAAGAAGATGAATAGCTATGTGGTGTGGAGGAATGATAAAGTTCCAAACAGCTTGCACCAATCAATGTTTCATGGCTAATTATCGCTTCCATTAAAAACTTGTCGCGGAGTTCAATTCCGCTCTTTTATTTGAGATCTTTGAATTTAGGCTTTTAGTGAGTTAATAAAGATAAAAACTTTTATGTCGCATACGCGTTTGTTGCGACATTAGTGGATTTTTAGGAATTGTTTGATTATCATGCCATACATCCTTTTTTTTTTTTTATGTTTTTATTCCCAAATATTTCTACCTGGGTGGTCGCGACATCATTTTTCATTTTGAAACTTAATTCTCTGTCGCGACTTCACAGTGGTGTCGCGACATGTACCTTCTTTCTTCAATACTCACTAATTGCCCCTTCAACACAGGTCACGACATCAATGTTTTGTCGCACACGTTTTCACGCGACATAACCTTTCCGGCCGTGACCCAAGCCCTTAACTCAATGATCTTAAAAAAATTTGAATTTTATCGTTCCTAACCCTTAGACATCTCAGGCATCTTCAAGCAAAGATTTAACAACTACAATTCCTGCTGAGCACTTGGCTTAATCAAGGTCAGGAGAAGGTTACCCCCTTTTCTCATGTCAGTGATTCTCTCGCAAGTTGCCGAAATCGTTCCCCGTGAGTTTCGGCTTGCCATTCATGTCTTTAAACCTTAAAAGTAAGTTTACACCTAATATTCAAGAAAAAATCTAATTAAACTACTATTAATTTCCTAAAATTAAATCTATCTTTATAAAAACAAATCGACCTAATTTTCAAGAACTAAAAGAAAATATTTCAAAACTTAAAATCGTAAATTAAATCTCATGGTCAGCTTCCCATTAGCCGCCGCTCAGTCCTTAGTCGACTTGGCTGCTAGGTATTTCTTCTTCTTCCTTAAGAACCAATGGAGTTCTTCATTTCCCTTCCCTCGCTTAGATAATGCTTTAACCTCCGTCCGACTCGAATTCTTCCCCATTATCGCCCTCAAGAAATACCGGCCCAAATGTGCACTTGACACCACTCCGTGTATGGCCCACTCCATTTGGATTTTAATTTCCCGGAAAACAATTTCAGCCTAGAATTAAATAGCGCAACCCGCTCCCGGCTCCGAACTCTTTCTCAAAATTCTCTCGATCATGCCATTTCTTTGTCTTGGTTTTGTATATTCTAGCATTATCATAAGCTTCATTTTCAATTCTTCCAGCTCGCATAGCTTGAGCAATCTTTCTTCCCTTTGCAAATTTTTAAAATCGGTTTAACTTCGATGGCCCACATTGCCTTGTATTCCAACTCAAGTAGACACATATTTGGGCTAAAAACAACTCAGATGGGGACATTCCACGGGGGTTTTCAGAGGTGCCCAGAAGCCCAAAGTGCATCATCAAGTTTGAAGACCAATCCTTCACAGCTCACCGTCTTTTCAAGTATTCGATCTCCGTTAAATTTCTGCTTGGTCTACTGGTCTGGGGATGATAAGCCAACCTATTTACGCTCGATCCCATACCCGCCATAGTGCCTCGCAAATATTTTGTTTGCAGCGGCCCCACCACTTCAATGATAGTCTGGGTGCTCAAATCCGCCTAAAATATTCTTTGCAAGAAACTCACAACTGTATTAGCATCATTCCTTGACAACACTGTTTTTTCTTCCACCCATTTGAAACGAATTCATCAGCGTATGTATAGATTTCAAATGATGGTGGGAAAGGTCCTATAAAATCAATTTCCATACATCAAAATTTGTATCACCAAATACCTCTCGAGGGGCATTTCGCCATTCCCACGATATTTCCAATCTTGGTATATCTATCACACAATTCTAACCCATCAAGACAATCTCTAAAGATAGCACAATAAATCCTGATTGAAAGTATTTTGTGAGTCGTTTCTTTCTCCGTAAAAATGTCCTCATATGGTGATGCATGACATTCATTTAAAATGTTGCCTTGTTCACTTTTTCGGGTCTTCTTATTATCATGTCAAGACTCTTTTGAATAATAATAATAATCCAAATATAATACCCGCTTGTCACCTAGTTTCTTCGTTTGCGGTCGACTCAAGGCATTACTCCACAAGCCGATAATTCACAATATCAAGATACCATGGAAGTCGGAAGGAAACCTTAAACAATTGCTCATCAGGAAGTTCTGGGTTAACATCACATTTTCTTCTTTCATCACGATTCTTTCTACTCTTGACAAGGATCGCCTATCACATCGCCACATCCCTTTATCCTTGATTTCCAAATCAAATCTCCCGTAACAAATAGCGACTCCACCTTATCAATCTTCGCTTACCTTCCTTCTTCTTTTGACATCGTGTACTGGGACAGTTTGATGATCAAGATGAATGATAACATGGGATCCCAAATGTATTGGTCTAATTTTTCACAAGCAATATTAGTGGCAGCATCTCCTTTTCAAATTTGTCGAGTAATTCTTTCTCAGGTTTCCATCAAGGTCTTACTAGCATAGTATATGGCCCTCAATACTTTCTCTTTCTTCGCCCTGTGACGCCCCATCGCAAAATCACTGCATCACACATTATTCGAATCCATGATCCCATTCTGTGCAAATGCATTATAGGTGCTTCAACCAATTTGATCTTGATTTCTTCAAAAGCATCTTTGCAGGAATCATCAAAATTGAACCTTGTATCTTTTCCAAGAATCGCATGGTTCGGCTATTTTTGAAAAGTCTTTGATTTAATCTCCCAGAAACTAAAGATGTCCCAAGAAGCTTCTACCCTTTTACCGTGGTAGGTGGTGCAAGAGTTTTGATAATGGATACTTTGATCGGGTCTACTCTACCAAAGAAGAGTAAATTTTATGCCTAAGAACAATACCTTCTCGTCACCATAAAATGACATTTTCCCAATTCAGCTAGCCGTTTGTCTTGGCATCTTTTTGAAGTATTGTTCTAAGATTGTTTAAACATTGATCAAAGCCGATCCATACACAAAGGAAGCCACTCCAGAAAATTTCCATCACTTCTTCAACCAAATCTCGAGAATATAGACATCATACACTGAATGTAGTCGAGTGATTACATAGCCCAAATGTGGCATCCTTCGAAGGCAAAGGTACCATAGGGGCATGTGAATGTGGCCTCGATCCTCAGGTGCAATAGCAATTTGATTGTATCCTCGAGTACTCCATCCAAACAAAAGTGTGGTGTCCCGCTTAACCGCCCAACATCCGATCAATGAAAGGCAAAGGAAATGATCTTTTCTCAAGTTGTTGAATTTAACTTCCTGTGAATCAATACATACCCTCCATCCCGTCACTGCTCTTGTTGAACTCAATTCATTTTTTCTCATTTCGATCACGCAAACCCCTTTCTTTGAACCACATGTACCGGGCTCACCCAATTACCGTCCGAAATAAAGATGGGATAAACCAACATTCAGCAATTTGAGTACCTCCTTTCTGACTACTTCCTTCATCACTGGATTCAGTCTCCTTTGGTGTTCTACAGATGGTTTTGAAGTCTCTTCTAGCAGAATCTTATGCATGCAAATTGATGGACTAATACCCTTCAGCTCTTCAATGGTCCAAGCTAGCGATTCCTTATGCTTCCTTAATATTTTCAAAGAATCTGCTCCTCAAGATCAGACAGTCCGTCGAATGATCACCGGTTTTTTCTTTGCAATTCTAAGTAAGCATACTTTAAATGATCATAAACTTTTCAAAACTAGTCCTTCGCACCGGTTTCTTGGATGAATTTCCTCTTCAATATTTTCCCCATTGTCTTTTTCTGCTTTTGCTTCAGCTTCATCATAGCTTAAAGAATGAAATCACAGATGGAAATTCGTAATAGACATCTTCGGTATATCGACTTCATCTCTTTTTCATTGATAAAACTGAGTATTATTCATTGTTAACATCGTGGTTGGAAGTATAGACAAATTCGCTACATTGCAACTTTCCTTGTCTCTGTCTATATTTTTCATACTTTTGATCAAATTAAAAGCAACAGCTTCTTCTCCAACCCTCAAGGTAAGAACTCAGATGTTAACTGTGAGCAATTTCTCCACTAGCTAGGAATGGTCTTCCCAAAGAGCAGGGGTACTTGTGAATCTTCTTCCATGTTCGTATGATGAAGTCTACTGAAAACAAATTTCCCAACAAAGGAACAAAGACATCTTCTAAGACTCTTCAAGTTTCACCATCGATCCGTCTCGCCATTCAAGAGTAACAAAGGGTGGGAATAACCTCCCCAAACTTAGTTTCAGCAAATTAAAGAGGCATCAAATTGATACTAGCTCCCGAGTCACGTAGAGCTTCCTGAATTCAATTCCTCCAACAATACAAGGAATCGTGAAGCTCCCTGGGTCTTTCATCTTTACTGGTAGTTCTTTTCTGATTACTGCACTGCAAGTGGCAGTGAGATTCACTATTCCTTCCTCTACTATTTTTCTTTTCTTGCTCAGTATGTCCTTCGTAATTTTGCATAGAGTGGCATCGTGAGTTACCACTTCAATAAAGGCATACCGATCTTGCCTTCCGAAAGTCTTCAAAACTCAACCGCTTCCTCTATCTCGATTTCCTATAGCCTCCGTGGAAATGGGACTGCAAGTCTGTGATCCTCGATGTTCTTCCTACTACTTCTTTCTCTTTCTTTCTCCAAAGACTCTTCCCTTTCTGGTCTTGCTCCTTCTTTGTTGCTGTCATCTTTTCTATTTCCTTCCCACTCCTCACCGCACACCTACGCAGCCCTGATTTTCTTTTCGTGTCACTGGGAAGGTATCTTCCTCACAGGTTAAATATGCCCTACTTGTGTCTCCGTGTTCTTCAGGATGCATTGGTGGTGTTCCCAAAATTTGAGAATTGGTAGCAGCTGCTACCAATTCTCCAAACTTTTGTTCATGGAGGTTCAATGTTTTCTATTATCCCCATGAAATGCAAAGACTGTTTCAAAAAGATCGGGCCCCTCCTCGACCGACATATTCATTTATGTGCTCATTTCATTACCGCTGGAACCTCGTGGTCATGATACCCTCGCTGGAGGGTTCTTGTCCCCTCGGGGCCTCGAGAAGCCCCTCCACTATATGAGAAATTCTCACGGTTCCCGAGCTCGGGTGATAATGTCAAGTGTGTTAGGATCGGGGTTTGAAATGGTAAGCCTGGCTCACCCGCATACTTTAACCTCTTCAAAGATCATATAGAATTGTTCTTCAAGAACTCTCAAGATCTTCCTTCAATAACTCTCTTCAACGCTCCTACTTCACGGACAAGGCGCACCTCCTCTCTTGTTTGTCCATTCGATGCATAATAGCATCCAACTTTGCTTCCATAGCATCTTATCTTGCCACCCATGATCCATTTTGAAACTCTAAGGAGTTTTCATTGCATTTTGCCGAAGTCCTCTATCAGCTCTCTGGGCTTTCAAAGACTTTTTTCAATGCTCCACAACATGAAGCATCACGATCCCCTTGATATATCATTCAAGGCATGATATACAATGTCCATTTCCATGCCTTCGCATCTATCCTACATAGGGCATCTTCTTAGGCAACCGCTTGAATCTTTCCCAGCCACATATAGGCTCTCATCTCTCCCCACGAAAACAATGATTTCCCCTCCTCCTTTCGAGGTGAGCGACGGGGGAAGAATCACTCCCAAATAGCCTCTACCAGCCTAAGTATCACCGTAACCATATGGTAAAGATTCATACCATGTGGTCAGATTCTTAGAGAGAATGGGAATAAGATGTAACTTGGATAACTCTCGGTCTCACCCCATCTTCAAATTTTAACCGTGTTCGCCATCCCGAGAAATCTTCCTGTGTGTTCATTAGGGATCTTCATGGATGACCAAGAATCAGTGTCACAAGTATCTACGGTAATTAAAAGCTGGTTTTAGTTCAAAGTTGTCAGTATAGATAAGCAGGGTCGTTCGATTGCCGAGTATTCGTCCCAATGATCGCCTTCCAAAATTCTCTCCCATGGTATCGCTGATCGAGGTCTTCCGCCACCGCCCCGCGGTCCCCGGGCCATCTGCTCTTCATCCGCTATGGTGGTGTTTTTTGTTTTCCTTGTCTTTTCTCAAGTCGCTAAGTGTTTTCTAGTTCAGACCACTCGAATCGATCAATTTTCTGCTTCCTATGCATCAAAGTTTTTCTGAAAGCAAACACACTCCCATTAATAGATTAGTCAAAAACAACAAATATATTCAATATGGTTTGTTAAAGGTTAGTGGTCAAAATGAACCACTGCTGAAAACTATTTTTGTTCTTTTTCTTTAAATGTCCAAATTAGTATTTCCTTCTTTCATCTGAATATTGATCTATCAAATTCTTTCTCGATATCTTAATAATCGCGCCTCATAAAACTCTCGGGATGACCTCGCACTTCAAACACATATACAAATTTAGTTGCACAATTACCAAAGTGGTTATTACATCTAATCCCGAAAAACCGCACCATAAAAACCCGTTGAGACCAAAAATCTCCTGTAGCAATCATTTTCAATTTCGACTTGGCCTCGATATACCGCAAGTGCACAGTCGGTTAAGTAATAAAATGGATATAAGTCCGATATCGATCCCTACAGATCTCAAGAATTTTAAACAACTACCCCCGACTACCAAGCTTCGTACTATTCGGGACTCATAAAGTGATGGAAATCCAGCCTTAAGAAGCCGGAAATTATACTCTTAACACGAGTAAAGTAAAATGAGCAATCAAATAAACTGGAATATAAAGAATAAAGAATAAAGAATAGTTAAGAAACAAATGGACACCGAATTATCTTATGAACACATCAAGTATATTGCTATAGTGAAGTACCAATTCTAGTTAATACCGATGTAAACTTCTCGAATATTTCGTGCTCTTAAAATCATTCAAGGCTTAGCAAGAAAGTCGTGGATCTCCACACTCCACATTTCCCATTATCTAATTTTTCCCGATTCTTTCGAAGACGTGTGGAATGATGATAACTACTTTTAAAAGGGATTTCCTTAACTGCATTTTCTTTCAGAATACTTCATACCCATTTTACGGATCCAGAACCCTTAGCTCCCAAGTTATCTGGCCAAGCAAGGATATACAACTTCCGTGATGCCTTCCTCAAAATTAGAACAGATCACCCTCTCCTTGGATTGGGATCTCGCCTAACACTCGGATTGGCCTCACTATTCGAATTGAGGTGAACTCTCCGCTGTTTAAATTGGATAACTCATTCAACTCTTCTCGATTTCAAGTGAGAAGAGATTTATCAAGTAAAACTTGCAAAGCTCATTAGGATCTCAAATAGCAAAAGTTAATATACCTTCAAGCAATTGTTCATAACTCTTAGGTCCTAGTCAGGTCACTCGTAGGGCCTCGGGCCTCCAAATCGCAGCAATGAGACAAATCTTATAACGGTAAGAAACTCCACATCTCAGATCAAAACAATAAACTGGTCACTAAGTAACCATAAATTGAGTTCAAGAGTCATTGAAACGTACTACTGGTGAAAGATAATTTCCACTATAGATTCACTTAATAATGGAAGCCGGATTCCCAATTACCACTACACCCTACAAAGATTCCCCAATAATAAGAATAATCGCACCAAACCGAAGATTTGAATTTTAAATTTGTCCGAACTTCAAAGATTCCGTAGTAATTTGAAGAATAGAATTCGTGATTCACTTTCGCCTTCAAAATCATACCTGCATCCAAAATAAACTAAAAATAAAACGATAATCTAATCTAATCTCTAACTAGTCAACATTGAAGAAAAGAAAGAAAAGAAAGAAAACTAAAAGAAATAAAGAAGATAAGCCTTTCAAATTCTCCCTGCACTCTCGCCTCAGGCCACCGCTGCCGCTCCTTCAGAAGCCGCAGATTTATAGAGCCATTGGGCCCAATCCCAACGATTCGGCCGGATTTCCATGGACTGTGCCTAAGTTAATGCTCAAGTCATCTCAAATCCCTTGTCGACATCATCCATGTCGCTAATTCCTCGACCATCACAGACATCAACTTAAGTCAGAGTGCAAACTCAGAACTGTCAAATTGATGATGTCGCGAATTTAATCTCTTGTCGTGACATCAACCCACGTCTTCTGCAGGCTTCAAATGGTTGCTCTGGATGTCGCGACATCAATCTTTGTCGCATATCAACTACATGAACCACCTAACTCCGATGTCTTATGATGTCGCAATTTCATCCTCTTTGTTGCGACATCAGCTCTATGCTTCAGGCGTGCTTCAATAGTTCCGACATGTCAATGGCATCGATACCTTGTCAGAACATCAAACCTCAAGCCTTCGCAGCTTTTAATCGAACAGTTCATGATGTCCACTCTCAATCTCTCGTCAGAGCGCATAGCTCATTTTCTGCGTGCCTTCTTCATCCGATGGTTCATGCCCAGACATCACCTCGTCATGACATCACTTTATGGCTCGAGATTCAACCGGGTCGCCTTAGTGTCGCTAATTCGATCCCCGCGTCGCGACATCAATTTCTAGTTCTCTCGGGAAGCTTCAACTCGTTGCTTTTTGTGTCGCACGCCATTCCTCATGGTCGATAATCACTCATGAATCAGCGTAAATTTCTCCATCGAAGTTTTGGTGTCGCATAACACCTCGTCATGGCACGCCTTATGGATCTGCGCTCACGATGAGTCCTGCTGTCGCGATATCAACTCTTTGTCGACATCACCCATGCCCCTGCTCAACTCCGTCGCATCGATGTCGCTACTTCCAATCCTCCGGGTCGCACAACAACTCGGTTACATCAGCTTCATCTCACCAAGCCTGTCATAGCTTCAAGGCTAGATTCTCCCGTCAGACCTTCGAACAATTTCTTCCATGTTTCGCTGTCGCTGGGCTGCTTGACTATTCAAATGGATGTCGCCAATCCTCTCTTCACTACCTGTCGCCGCATACCATCGCTTTTAGCGGATCGCTTCCTCAGACATTGTCGGCGTCACGACGCAGATCCGTGATGTCGCATACGAAGTCTTCTTCTTCATTTCCCTACACCCGGAGCTCTTTAACTCTCAAACTACTTTGTTCTTCAAGTAAGCTTCATTTCCGACTGGAGTTTTACCCAGCTGCAAACTGATACATGGTGATTTTGATTGTCGCCAAAGCTTCACGACATCAAGCCCTTTTATCTTAGCGCCTTTTCTCACGCAACTTGCTTCAAATTAATTATCTCATTAACGCTCATCCACCTTCCTCGCTTCTTTCTCGCAATATTCTTTTTTCTTGAATTCCCGCCATTTACCACTCGTTAGTTATTCCATACTGAGACATAACCACGCGCTTCTTGTTTAGATAAAAATAGATCGTAAAATGGACTGGGTAACATGACTTTCAAGCTCATCAAAGATCTAGGTAGCTTCACAATCCCATGCTACTGGGAATGTGCAGATTTAGGCATTCTGCAGATCTAGGGAGCGAAAGTACAATCTTATCCCAGCATTTTGATCTTTAAGAAACTCCGAAAATCGAGAAGCAAGCCCTACTACAGTCACCTTGCAGTTAGCAAATCAGTTATTAACTCATCCACATGGTATCATAGAGGATGTGTTAGTGAAAGTGGACAAATTTATCTTTCTTGTTGATTTTATCATTCTAGACATGCAAGAAGATAAAGAGGTCCCAATTATCCTTGGACGACCATCCTTAGCCATGCGAAAGGCAATGATTGATGTGCAAAAGGGTGAACTTAGGTTGAGAGTTCAAGAAGAGGAAGTGACATTCAATGTTTTCAATGCCATAAAGCATTCACGCGATAACGAAGGCTTATTTCCGTGATAAGTGCTAGAGGTCGTAGTGGTCTAGCCAATTGGGTCCTTCAGAACCATTGAGCACTCAGCTGACTCATGACGGCCCTTCCTCGTGGAAGACGAGGAGAGTTCGTGGAGTATGTGAAATGATGATTCTTCTACGTAATGGAAGAAAGTACTTTAAATATTTAGAACTAGCCCAAGACTATTGACTCCCATTTATCAGAAACCCCATTGAAGAGAAGCAACTCCCTAATCATTTGAGATATGCTTATCTAGGGGAGGAATCTACACTCCTCGTCATCATCTCATCCTCCCTCTTTGACATGGAAGAGGAGAAATTGTTGAAGACCCTTAAGGAGCATAAAGAGGCGATTGGATGGTCCCTAGCTGACATAAAGGGGATCAGACCATCTATGTGTACTTATTAGATATTATCGAGGAAGATAGCAAGCTCAGCGGGGTACGTCAGACGCTTTAAATCCATCAATGAAAGAGGTAGTTCGGAAGGAGGTACTTAAATGGTTAGATGCAAGAGTGGTCTACCCCATCTCTGACAGCTCATGGGTGAGCCATGTTCAAGTGGTACCCAACAAAGGAGGAACTACAGTGATAATAAATGAGAAAAATGAACTACTCTTGACCATAACAATTACAGGGTGGAGAATCTGTATTGACTACAGGAGACTGAACAAAGTGATAAGAAAGGATCATTTTCCACTTCCATTTATTGATCAGATGTTAGATAGACTCGCAGGAAATGAGTACTTTTGCTTTCTAGATGGATATTCAGGATACAACCAGATCACCATTGCTCCGGAAGATTAGGAGAAAACCACCTTCACATGCCCCTATGGCACATTCGCTTTTCGGAGAATGCCATTTAGGTTGTGTAATGCCCCGAGAACCTTTCAAAGATGCATGATGGCAATATTTTTGGATATGGTCGAAAAATCCATTAAAGTCTTCATGGATGATTTCTCCATGATTGGTTCTACATTTGATAATTGCCTCCATAATCCGACTTTGGTACTGAAAAGGTGCATGGAAACTAATTTAGTTTTAAATTGGGAAAAGTGCCACTTTATGGTGAGAGAAGGCATAGTATTGGGGCATCGCATATCCGAAAAAGGAATTGAGGTTGATTGGGCCCCGAGATTGAGATCGCCAGAGCGCCCCCCTCCCACGTGGGTAAAGGGATGCGTAGTTTCCTTGACCCTTGTGAGGTTTTTATAGACGAGGTTCATCCAAGATTTCTCCAAAGTTTCAAAACCTTTGCCTAATCATCTTATGTAAGGTGTTCCGTTTGAGTTCAATGAGTCATGCAAGAATGCTTTTGAGTTGCTGAAAAAGAAGTTGACCTTGGCCCTTATAGTAGTTGCTCCATATTGGAATCTTCCATTTGAACTTATGTGTGATCTGGCGACTTTGCGGTTAGGGCGTTTTGGGCGGAAGAAAGAATTCTTCTATGCCATCATTATGCTAGTTGAACGTTGAATGATACGCAACTCAATTATGCCACAACAGAGAAAGAATCGTTGGCTATTGTGTTTGCCTTTGACAAATTCAGACCTTATCTTATAGGAAAAAAAGTTATTGTGTTCACAGATCATTCCACAATAAAATACTTGATGGTAAGAAGGCGGCGAAACCTGAGCTTATTTGGTGGGTGCTCTCATTGCGAGGCTGATGTGGAGATTCGAGATAAGAAGGGTTTGAAAATATGGTAGCGATCATGCATCGAGGCGGAAACTCCGAAACATCATTTCCAGTTGGTGACACATTCTAGATGGCGAATCTAGCTTTCACGGCTGCTGAAACATCCCCATGGTTTCTTGAGGCGTAGCCAATTATCTTTCTGCCGGTATTATTCCACCTGACCTTAAATTTCAACAAAAGAAGAGCTTCTTTGCAAAGTGAACATTTATGGGAGAAGACCAGTCCTCTTTAAATAATTATTAATGATCATATTGAATACGTGTGCTTAGGAAAGTGAAGTGAGTGAGATACTGACACACTACCACTCTTTAGAGTGTGGGGGTCATTCAGTGGGCGAAGAACAACGACCAGGTACTACAATCAGGGCTTTATTGGCCCTTTATATTCAAAAAGCACACTTGTTTTGCAAAGTCTTGTGTCCGGTGTCAAATGGCCCGGGAACATTGGAAGAAGAAATGAAATACCATTGGCAGAATATTCTAGAGGTAGAACTTTTTTTATGCAGGGCATTGAAGCTTTATGGATTCGTTCCATGCGTCTATGGGCATAAGTACATACTCTTAGCGTTAGTTACGTGTCCAGTGGGTGGAAACCATTCGACCATTACTTTGTGATGCTAAAGTGGCCTTTGCGTTTCTCGGGGTAACATCTTTCAGGTTCGGGGACTCACACAGGCGGTAATCAACGATGAAGGTTCACATTTCTATAACAAGCTATTTGCATCGCTCCTAGCCAAATATGGTGTGAAGCATCGGGTGTCACTTGCATACCTGATCGGAGTGAATCATGCATACATTTCAGTAAATTTCTATGCGTTTTTATAGCTTAATTGCATGATTCACATTCATATTCACTAATATGGTGCTAATCACTCATGCTATAATGTTTTAAAACAGGACATGTTGATGTTGGAATAAAAAAGGAAGCTAAATAATAGAAGAAAGAACGAAGCGAGAAATGATAGGAAATGCGGTGGAGCCACCGGGTACGGAATAGCGAGCCCACGCCCTGGCTATGACGTGCGCTTCCTGTGGCGTGGAGGCCACTACGGCCCATGAACTGAATAAGGCGGATTCCAGTTGCCTCGGGTACACCACGGCGTAGCGAGGTCTCCTTTTCCAGAACGGGAGCATTAAAAACTTTGATTTTCTAGGCCATTGATGGGCTCGGATCCCGGGATATAAAAGGGAAGCAATTTCAAGGCAAGATGGGGGATTCAGAGGCAGACTGAACACAAGGAGAGACGGATAGAGAGAGATTTGGCGGAGACGGATTTCGAGAGATCGCGAAGAAGGCTTTTTCTGTATTTCTTTTCCTGATTCGTTTGATGCTGAAAATATTTCAATTTGTAATGAAAATCACTATGAACTAACTTTCTAGCAGGGTTTGCGCCGCCTGCGCTTTGATGGATTTTAACCTAGATAACGTATTTATTTAATATTCCATATGATTTATGTTAGCGGGTTGATTGTGCCTACAAGATATTCTCTCTCGAGATATAGCTGCCTATCTTGCTAGTGGGGTGTATTGCATCTCTGCTTCAACCCCTTAACTCTAAGATGCATGACTGTGCAAACCCTAGTGCTACACTTGGAATGCGGGATATCTCTATTCCTTGATTGACCAAGTGTTGTTTTACCCATGTCCCTACGAGTCATCTTCTCTCGATATTAGACTCCTAGCATTAACATGCCACAATTGGCCAAATAATAACATGTGATTAAATTCGAGTGTGACCATGAATATTCATGTGACATTAAATAAACCACAATTAAAGTATTAATCCATAATGGTGCGGTTAGGGTTGACAAAACCTAGAGAGAAGGATGGATTCATAGTGATTTTCATTACGGTGAGATTTTCAACATCAAACGAATCGGGAAAAGAAATACGAAAAGCGGTCTTAGGCGATCTCTTGGAGATCCGATAACCGTAATCTCTCTCTGTCAAATCTCTCCTTGTGTTTAGTTACCTCCTTCTTCTGCAAATACTTCCCTCTTATATCCGAGGATATGGGCTATCAATGGCCAACATCAGAGTTTTTAATGTCCCAGATCTTAGATCCTTGAATCCAGCCATTTGGGTTCGCTCCCGGCTAGGGCTCCCTTTGCTGCGAAGTGCTACGCCGCAGAGTGGCGTGCCTCGTTGCTACGTACCCGAGGCTCCACTGCATTTCTCATTGCTTTCTTTGCTTTGGTTCTTTCTTCTATTATTTAGCTTCCTTTTTTATTCCAATATCGACATGTCCTATACGCCTCATTATAATGTGAGGATGCTGATATTAGCGAATATGATGATCGTTGATCGACACAAAAACATAAATTTCTTGAGAAAATACATGCTGATTCACTCGATCAACTACCAAACTTAGCTTCTTGCTTGTCCCCAACAAGAGCAGGACTCCTTAGGGCATGCAGAGCTAATTATATTTAGCACTTACGATATGGGTCTAGTACACATGACACCGGCAAGAAGGTCGACATGGAACCGAGTTCAAAGATCTAGGGACTACCTAGGTTGTTCAACTCAGGAGAATACGTACTAGAGTCGGTCTCGGTTGATAAGCCTTGAGTCAACCCCCCTTTTAGTGTCAATAATCATTCCTAAGGAGTCTAAGTGCGGTTGAGTGTGATCTCAATGTATAGCTCAACTTAGTACCCGAACTTGATTTTAACTTGCCCCTATTTGGAATGGCTAACACGAAAGAATGAGAACACGCAATTTATTCGCCAACTACTCTTGAGGATTAACTCTAAGACAAACTTGGAAAGTACTAATTGCCCAAAGTTTCGGTGAGGTTCTTATAGCGAGGATCATTGGTGACTCCCACTAGGTTAGTTAAAGGCAGAGCGTTGGTTCCCTCGAACTTTACCCCGAACACTCAACCAAACCTCGAGGCCCTAGACTATGGAAATCGTCCATCCTCTTTCCCATGTAGCGGGCAATGAAGTCAATGGCTCCCAGCTAGTAGGCTCAAGGCATCAGGCTTTGAAAAGCCCCTTGGACTGTGCTCGGGATTCCGATTGGATGATCCACTTATACCGAACCATAAGTTTTTTTTTCTTTTATATATAATTGGGGCTCAAAGGCGATCCTTTTTTTTCTAAGGTGTCCCATCACTTAGGTGTTTAAACTTTCCAAAGTTCGTAGAACTCTTGCATGGTGAGTCCGGAGTCAAGGCATACCCCGAAGATCACATGTGTATGTGTGATAGCTTACTTCGGGAAATGATTTCTTGAGATCTAAAAGGGGCGGCCAGACATGGTTATTCGCAACTTTATACAATGCAGTCTTGATTTGTGAAACAACCTTGGAGTTCCCTATTTCATCGAAACACAGGCTTTCTGCGATTACTATGATTCCCCTTTTTGTAATCATGGTTAAAACTAAGGTTGAGAACCATCAATACCAATGCTGGAACTACCATACCATAATATTGCCAAATGCAAACATGCTGGTACATAGTGAACAAGGCTTAGTCTTTAAACATGCTAAAAAAAAAAAAAAAAAACCTAAAACGGATGAAAAGTAGACCTAAAACACTCCTAAAACATGCAATGATAAAAAAAAATAAAAAAAATAACACTAAATGGCAGTATGCCTGCTGTTACACCCCGAGCTTAAAACTAGCGGTGTCCTCCAATAATGAAAGAAAATAAAGGCAAGAGATAGAGTCCCCGGAGAATCCCAGCTGCGATAGTGGTAGGCGGTGGCGATTGTGTGAAAAAGGAGCTGAACCAATTGGCCGCGTGATCTAGTCTTGGTTGGGTGAATAATGACCATCTCGTACGATGGCGTCAGTCACGACTCGAGCTGACACGGTTGCTCTTGAGCTCATCCCAATATCGCGTCAAACCACGTGGTGAGCATGAATCCCCGGTGCGCTAGTAGTGGTCGAGCTGGAGGGACCTCGGGTCGCGTCCTCGGGAGTCTTCTGCCCAGGGTGGTTGCGATAGCATCATCGTTGGTCTCCTCATCTAAATCGCCCGGGCTCTTGAACTTCGCCTTAGGCAGTGGTATGGGTAGATGTTGCTGCACCTACTCCTCGGAGTCCAACATCGGGACCTCGACCAGGCAGCATAACTGGGTAATGAGTGAGGGGTGGATCAGGGCCCCGGTGCATCTCCCTTATGTCGACTCAATCAACCCCCGCTCGATGATGGACCCGATGTCAAACCGGAAACCCTTGGTCATGGCGTATAGGAGGATCATCTTGTCCTTCGTAACTGTGCTAAGATGTAGGGTAGGCTTGATTTTTACACATAAAAAATTATACCAGACCTTAGCCATGGGCGTGAGGGAGTGCATCTGAAAATTGGTCAAGGCACCTGATCGTTTGTACAACCTGATAATCCAAATATGCTACTTGAGGAGTTCGCCTTGCCACCTATAGTTGTTTAGTCAGCTATACGAAGACCACCCATTCAAGCGAAGAACTTTTAGTTGAAAGGAGTAACTCTGTAAATGGTCCACAATATACAGTTTCATGGGTTGCCTAGTGAGAATCCGAATGCACATCTGACAACTTTTATTGAAGTCCGCGACATAGTCAAGTATAGTGGAGTAACAGAAGAAGCTCTCAGATTGCATCTCTTCCCACTGTCACTCAGTGATCGAGCTAAGCATTGGTTGACTAGCCAACCACCGGATTCCATTACCTCATGGAACGACTTAGTGCAGAAATTCCTAACCAAAATTTTCCCACCTGAAAAGATCGCACAACTAGTGCATGAGATTAACACATTTAGACAATTTGAGGGGGAGAACTTGGTCGAGGCTTGGGAGAGATTTCATGAGCTACTGAGGAGGTGCCCACATCACAAGTTAACTAGGTGGATGCAGGTGCACACGTTTTATAATGGTTTAAGCGATTCAGCTAGGACAATCATTGATGCCTCAATAGGAGGTGCCCTGATGAAAAAGACTACAGATCAAGCTTATGAGATATTGGAAGATACAACCTGTTCTGATTGGTAGCTCAAGGAATGAATCCTTCTGAAGTCCTTAGTGAGAGCAGACACAAAAGTTCTCAGTAACTTGGTAAACCATGTTACACAGTTAACTAAACAACTACAGAAGCAGCAAGGTACAATGAATGCGATTCAGAATAATTCCCGGGATATCTGCGAGTCTTGTGGAGGACAAGACAGTACTATGGATTGTCGGTCAGGCGGATGACGATGAAGCAGCACGATATGTGGTCGGTAGAATCAACAACAACAGGGACAGTATGGAGGTAATACATATCAGAACAGGTATCAGAATCATAATCAGAATTAAGGCTAGGGTTGGAGAGGTAACCAGAATAATCAGAGCAACCAAAACTATGGGTACGGAGGAACCTTGAATAATTATGCCACCGTAGTGATGACCGCCCTTGAGAGAAGAAGTAGTTGGAAAGCCTTAGCTCATATATAATGACTTCCCATAGCATTTATGAATGGGAGCCGAAGGCCACATTCCAAAATCAGGCTCAACATTATAAAACCAATCCACCCGGCTACAATCCAAATTTTAACTCGAGCACGGAAGTGGAAATAGGCAAAATGGCCCGCATTGTTAGCGGAGGTAGCACGGATCATTACCTAGCAACTCGGAGGTGAACTGAAGCGATGAGAGGTGAGTGGAGCCGTGCAACTCAGTGTAGCCCCACTACCGTAGGCGTAGCAAGGTCTCCTTTACAAACGGGAGCATTAAAGCTCTAATTTTATAGGCCATTAGTGGGCCCGGATCTGAATATAAAAGGGCTGTTTGAGATAGAGGGAGGATTTGGAGGCAGATTGAACATAAGGAGAGACGGATAGAGAGAGATTTGGTGGAGACGGATTCCAAGAGATCGTGAAGACGACTTTTTTTGTATTTCTTTTCCTGGTTCGTTTGATGCTGAAAATCTTTCAGTCTGTATTGAAAATCACTATGAACTAACTCTTCTCTCTAGGGTTTTGTTAATCCTAACCGCACCATTATGGATTAATACTTTAATTGTGGTTTATTTAATATCGATATGAATATCTATGGTTGCTTTACTCTTGAATTTAATCACATGTTATTATTTGGCCAATTGTGGCATGTTAATACTAGGAGTCTGATATCGAGAGAAGATGACTCGTAAGGACATGGGTAAAGCAACACTTGGTCAATCAGGGAATAAAGATATCCGCATTCGAGTGTAGCATAAGTTGCACATTCATGCATCTACCCGGAGTTGAGAATTAGTAGATATGCAATACACCCCCCTTGTACTTGAATGGCTGACTATATCTCGAGAAGAGAATATCTTATAAACAATCGGCCACTAATATAAATCATATGGAATATTAAATAAATACGTTATCTAGGTTAAAATCCATAAGGTGTGGTAGGCGAAGGCAAAACCCTAGTTTTCTCATCATTACCGTAAATCGAATTTTTAATATTAGGCTTTCTTTAAATCGATTAATTTAGTCATAATTACGTATAGGACTGAATCGAATATTGTCTAGATCATCAAGCCAGTATTCAACACGCTTCTCTTTGTGGGAACAACACTTGACTAGCCATTACACTACGTGAACTCGACGCCTATACTTGCGCACATGGGTCTGCATTGTTACCAACTTTTACACACTCATTTTTAGCCTGTCAATTTTTTGGCACCGGTCGTGCGGGATTTGCACTCTAATCTACCTTTCAAGGTCGGCACCACCGTTTTCGCCCGAGGCAAGTGGATCGAGTTTGGTGCCTAGGCCATCAACTAGATTTACCACCTGCTGGATGACGACAGTGCAGAGTATAGAGTGCTATTTGCTGACATAGATTATGAGCGCTTGAAGGAGCTCACTCACGGCCAAGGCGTGTGAAAATTCCAACCATCGACGGGTGATTTCACAAATTTTCATATGCACTCCCTCACGCCCGTGGCTAAGGTTTGGTATAATTTTTTATGTGTAAAAATCAAGCCTACCCTGCATCTTAGCACGATTCTGAAGGGCCAAGATGATCCTCTATACGCCCGTGACGGGTTTCCAATTTGACATCGGGTGGTCATTGGCGAGAGGTTGATTGGAATTGACCAAGGAAGTGCTTGGGAAAGCCCTGATCCACCCCTTACTCATTACCTAGTTAGGCTGCCTGGCCAAGGTCCAGATGTTGGACTCAGAAGCGGTGCGATGGGGCTGCCCGTCTGCGCGGCCGAAGTTAGGGCTGGGGCGATTAGGGCTCGAGGGGCAAAGCGGTGATCTTTGCCGCCAGCCACCCTTAGTGTGGGCGACCACAGGACGGCTGACCTAAGGTCCTCAGACCATTTCAGTCCTGGCAGACCAGATTCATGCGCTCACCATGCGGTTTGACGCATATTGGGATGAGTCTCGAGAGCCTGCCGGAATGTTGCACGAGTTAGGACTTAGGATGCCATCGAGCTGAGATAAATTGTGTCATTTTCTCTAGCCAAAAAAACGACCAGATCTTTCAGTTGGCTCAACTCCTTACTTTTCACACACCGCCACCTCCACCACCACCACCACCACAGTGATTCCCTGGGACGTATCTCTTTGCCTTTTTTTTTCTTTCTGTCATTGAGGACATTGTTAGTTATAAGTTTAGGGGTGTATGTGTGGGTATACGGGTTGGCTTAGTGTTATTTATTTATTTATTTTTATCTTCCATGTTTTAGTGATGTTTAGATACACTTTTGTCGTTGGTTGTTTTTTTTAGCATGTTTAAAGACTAAGCCTTGTTCACTATGTACTAGCATGTTTGCATTTGGCAATTATTATGATATGGTAGTCCCAGCGTTGGTATTGATGGTTCTTAGCCTTAGTTTTAACCATGATTGCAAAAAGGGGAATCATAGTAATCGCAGAAAGCTTGTGTTTTGATGAAATATGGAACTCCAAGGTTGTTTGACAAATCAGGACTGCATTGTATAAAGTTGCGAATAGCCATGTCTGGCTGCCCCTTTTAGATCTCAAGAAATCATTTCCTGAAGTAGGCTATCGCACATACACACGTGATCTTCGCGGTATGCCTTGACTCCAGACTCACCATGCAAGAGTTCTACTAAGTGATGGGACACCTTAGAAAAAAGAGGATCGCCTTTAAGCCCCAATTATATATAAAAGAAAAAAAAACTTATGGTTCGGTATAAGTGGATCATCCAATCGAAATCCACAGGCTGGTAGGCGGCTTTTCAAAGCCTAATTGCTTGTGAGCCAAGCGGTGGGGAGCCATTGACGCTTCACTACCCGCTACATGGGGACCGAGGAGGATGGACGTTTCACGCAGGTCTAGGGCCTCGAGGTTTGGTTGAGTGTTCAGGGTGAAGTTCGAGGGGAACTGAATGCTCGGTGCCCTTAACTAACTAGTGGGGAGTCACCAATGGATCCCCGCTATAGGAACCCTCACCTAAAACTTTTTGTGCACTAGTACTATTCCAAGTTTGTCTTAGAGTTAATCCCCTTAAGAGTAGTTGAAGTGAATAAATTGGTGCGTTCTCATTCTTCTGTGTTAAGCCATTCCAAATAGGCAAGTTAAATTCAAGTTTGGAGGTACTGAAGTCAAGCTATGCATTGGAGATCACACTCTAATTGTACTTAGACTCCTTGGGAAAGATTATTGAGCACTAAAAAAGGGGTTGACCTACTTGGTCAATCGAGACTGACCTAGTGCAGATTCTTGAAAGTTGAACAACCTAGGTAGTCCCTGGATCTTTTGAACTGGCTCATGTTCACCCCTTCTTGCTAGTGTCATGTGTACTAGACCCATATCGTTAGTGTTAGCTACGCTTTATTCTTGCATGCCCTAGTTAGAGTCTGTTCTTGCTAGGGACAAGCAAGAAGATAAGTTTGGGGGTGTTGATCGGAGTGAATCATGCATGCATTTCAGTAAAATTTCTATGTGTTTGTATAGCTCAATTGCATGATTCACATTCATATTCACTAATATTGCGCTAATCCCCATACTATAATGTTTTATAGGACATGTCGATATTGGAATAAAAGGCTAAATAATGAAGAAGAACCTGGCAGACGATGAGAGTGCGGTGGGCCTCGGGTATGCGGCAGGGATGCCATCTTTGCGGCGTAGCACTTCGGTGGCGCGTGGAGGCCTGCGGCTGCGGCGAACTGAATGTCGGATTCAATGAAGCTACAGTACAGCCATAGCGTAGCCCCCTTTGTTGCGGCGTAGCGAGGTCTCCTTTTCCAAAATGGGAGCATTAAAAACTCTGATTTTCTGGGCCATTAATGGGCCCGGATCCCGGGATATAAAAGGGAAGCAATTTCGAGGCAAGAGGGGGGATTAGGGAGGCGGGGCCCAGAACGCAGAGACGGAATGAAAGTGAGTTGTGGGGAGATAAGTTCCACAAAGAAATAAGCGAGCGAAACACTTTACACACAGATATTTCTTTCTTGATTCTTTTGTTGCTGAAAATATTTCAAACTGTAATGAAAATCACTATGAACTAACTTTTCTCTCTAGGGTTTGTCAGCCTAAGCGCACCGTGTAGTTAATACTTTAGTATGGTTACACTTTATATCGATATGAATATCTATGGTTGCTTTACTCCTTAATTTAATCACATGTTATTATTTGGCCAATTATGGCCTGTTAATGCTAGGAGTCTGATATCGAGAGAAGATGACTTATAGGGACATAGGTAAAACAACACTTGGTCAATTAGGGAATAGAGATATCCCGCATTCCAAGTGTAGCACTAGGGTTTACACATTCATGCATCTCATAGTCAAGGGGTTGAAGCAAAGATGCAATACACCCCACTAGCGAGATAGACAACTATATCTCGAGAGAGAATATCAAGTAGACACGATCAACCCGCTAACATAAATCATATGGAATATTAAATAAATACGTTGTCTAGGTTAAAATCCATAAGGTGTGGTAGGCGAAGGCAAAACCCTAGTTTTCTCATCATTACCTTAAATAGAATTTTTAATATTAGGCTTTCTTTAAATCAGTTAATTTAGTCATAATTCGCTATAGGACTAGATCCAAATATTGACTAGATCATCAAGCCAGTATTCAACACGCTTCTCTTCATGGGAACGACACTTGACTAGCCACTACACTACGTGAACTCGATGCGTATACTTGCATGCACGGGTCTGCATTTTTACCAACTTTTACACACTCACTTTCAGCTCGTCAATACCACCCCCAAAGCAATGGGCAAGTTGAGGTGTCGAATAGGGAGATAAAAAAATCTTAGAAAGACAGTTAATGGGACGAGGAAAAGTGGGCCTAGCTCAAAATTGAGTGATGGCTTATGGGCTTATCGAGAGCGGCTTTTCATGACCCCATTAGAGATGTCTCCACTCTGAGATTGTCTATGGTAAGGCATGCCACCTACCTGTAGAATTGGAGCACAAAGCATACTAGGCAACTAGAATGCTGAACATGAATCTCGAAATGGCTGGGAAAAAGAGGATGCTTCAGTTGAATGAGCTGGATGAACTTTGGCAGAATGCATATGACAGTTCAAGGATCTATAAGGAGAAGACCAAAGCATGGCATGACAAGCATCTAGTGCATAATGAGTTTAAACCGGGACAACAAGTATTGCTATTCAATTCAAGATTGAAATTGTTCCCAGGAAAACTCAGGTCATGATGGTCTAGGCCGTTTGTGATCACCCAAGTTTTCCCATACGATAGTGTTGAGTTGATGTATCCTGAGAGAGGCCGATTTAAGGTGAATGGGCAAGGAGTGAAGCCTTATCTTGGCGGTCAATTCGAGAAGCACAAGTCCACCACAAGTTTGAAGCCAACTTAAGCAATGCTCGGGACCACGCAATTTTAGTTTGCCAAAAGTTTTCTATGGTTGAGCACCAATTAGGGGACAAGCAGTCGAAACAAGCGACCGGTAAAAAGTGCTACTTGGGAGGAAACCTAAGCTTTTAAATCATTTTTTTCATCAGTTTGTTTGTTTTAAGTTGTTAGGTTTGATTTTGCTTGTTATAATTTTGATGTATTTGTGTTATAGTGTTCAAAGGTTAGGGATTCTTTGCGTGATAAATGGCATGGAGAGAGCTTTGTGCGGGCTTTGGGGAGGAGTAAATTTGAGATGTGGGAGTTTTTCACTTATAAGATTTACGTAGAATATGTTGATGGTCTCGGGACGTCGTGACATTGAAAAAAAAAACCTCTAGGGAACGTCGCGACGTTCGGAATCAACGTCGCAACGTGGAAGAGTAAGCCTCTCTTCAACGTTGCAATATTCATTCAACGTCGTGTTAAAGTAGCCTCTACGCGTGGCGCGATGTTACAAAATAATACTATTAGACGCGTGGCGGCCGTTACCTGTTTTAAGGCGAAGCGTTCATATATGCCGTCAACTGACCAAACCTAATGTGCTCTCGATTTTTGCGGGTTCTCCAGCGAATCCGTCAAGCTTCGTAACTACAAATCATAGCGACCTGCAAAAAGCCTACGCCCGTCCACAGATCCACAACACTAGTGTCCATCGTCATTTGGAGACCTTTCTTCTGGGCTGATTTTTGGCCCAGTTTAGGTCTCGATTTAGTTATATTGCCATTTTTTTCTAGGTTGTTTGTGTCAAAGAAGGAACCCTAGGGTTAGTTGGGGGTTATAGAACCATTTGCCTTCAATCAAGACCACCATCTCACTTAGTTCCCACTAAGTGTTTGTTCTTTTGCCTAAGTGAGTTTTGGGTGATTCTTTTGGGTATTTTGGTAGAGTGCAATCCCAATAGGGGTGCGGAAGCCCAATAGAGCGTAATTTAAACCTGAAGATCATCCCGGCCACGATACTATCCAGTACTTGATGTCAATAGCAAAAAAATGAGCTCGAAAAGTAAGTAGAATAATGACCAGACCCTTTTGACCTCGACCGATAAATTTGTCAATGGAACTCGTAGAAGTTGAGCCTCATCTGCCAATCGATCCTTCATTAAGGAGAAGGGATTCCAACATCATGAGGATTTTTTTAGAAAAACCATAGCCAGGAAGGGGTGGGATGCTTTGTGCCCGGCCGAGTCGGTTCTCGATGATGGTTTCTTGGGAATTCTATGCTAACCCTGGCCGGCTCATGTGCTTTCGAAAGTCTGGGTCAGTGGAATTTGGTAGACTTCAATGCGAAGTCTATCAATCACTATTATAACCTTGATCCAGTTAACCTCGTGGCCTATGATCGGCTTCACGAGAACCCTAACTACCCAGAAGTCCTTAGGATGTTAACAAACGGGCAGCGTGAGTGGAAATTAAACACTGAGGGGCACGTTGTGCACTTCAATGGTCTATATCCCTAAGGTGTGGCACAATTTTATCACCTCTTGTCTCATTCTGACGACGAATGTTTGCGAGGTGACAGTGAAAAGGGCATTGCTCAATTACACCATCATTCAGGACATCTTGTTTGATGTCGGTCAGGTCATAGAGGACGCCATCCTCTATAACTGGGACGCCAAAATGAACCTCGGGCACCCCTTTCTCATCTATGGCTTGTCCAAGAACGTAAGGGTGCCGCTAAAGGATAATGAGGCATGGATCCATCCCATTAAGGCCATCGTGGATTAAGAAGATCATGGGAGTTCCGCTCGGCGGTTTTATGACTTCAGTCGTGAACCTTCGGATGAGGAAGAGTTGACATCATACCAAACTTTGTTTAGCATGCGTGAGGATACCCGGGTGAGGCAACCAACCATCCACCCCCTCCACCACCACCTACGAAGCTGGATGTCCCCAGTCCTTCTCCTACCCTAGAGGACCAGGTTTAGGACCTCACTTCCAGCTTTGATGCGTTCTAGGATGAGACCCAGGAGCATTGGGTCACCATGAGCCAGGACATGGATGCACTCAGGGCTGACATGTGCATAGTCCTTAGAAATCAGCAGGTCATCCAGCTAGCTAATTTCCTTGCCTTCCATTACTGCCACGCGCGGTGATCCCTTGGTTGATAGGGAGTTCCCATCCTTCTTTTATTTTCTTGCCCATGCAAGGACATTGTTACCGTTTTGTTTGAGGTTGGGTGGTCGGTTTGACATCATTTACTTTAATTGTTTAGGATATGTTTGTGTATTTTGTTTATGTTCGTATTTTCACAGTTTTTGTTTAGGTTTGTGTGTTAAGATGTCACAGTTTAATTTCATGTTTTGGGGTTGTGTTAGGTAGTATGTGTGAGTGATGCCATGATTGCCAATCAAGGATCTTTTTTACCTCTCTAAATTTTCAAAACACACAGTGTAAGTAAAAAGAAAGGATACTTCGGTTGCTCGGGAATTACATGTTTGGATAGGTAGGATGACATAGTGAGTCACCTCCTTGGTGTTCAAGAAACCAACTCTAGATTAGTCTACCACACACTCATACATGTGATCTCCAGGGTATGCCTAGGCTCCGGACTCTGCTTACTCACGTTCAACGAACCTTGGGCGTTTCTAAACACCCAAGTAATGGGACACCTGAGAAAAAAAGGATTGCCATCGAGCCCCATCCAAAAAAAAAAAGAAAAGAAAAGAAAAAAGAAAAAAGAAAAAAAGAAAGTGTGAATGGAATAAGTGGATTCTTCTAGTCGGAATCTCGGGCACAGTCCGAGGGGCTTTTCAAAACCTAATGCCCTGAGCCAACTGGACGGGAGTCATTGACTTCATTGATTGTTACATGGGACAGAGGATGGAAGTTTCCCACAGCCTAGAGACGCTGGGTTTGGTTAGTGTTCGGTGAATTTCGAGGCGAATGCCTAGTTGCCCTTAACTTGGCCCGGTGAAGTCATCAACGAATCCCTTCAGGAGTTTCCTCCAACTAAAACTTATGGCCACTAGGATTTCTTTCATTAGTAGGTAGGTGAGTATGAATAAAAATGGTGCGTTCTTATCCTTTCGTAGTTAAAGTCTCCTAAATAGGCAAGTTGAATTCAAGTTTGGGGGTACCAGAACCGAGTTATATGCTAGAGATCATGCATGAAATGCATGTAGACTTCTTGGGAAAGGCCATCGAAAACCTAGGAGATTGAATCACTTGTCAACCAAACCGTGTCTAGCTGAATTCTTTTGAAAGTCGAACAACCTTAAGGATCCTCTGAATTTAGAAACAAAAGGGCAAGATTTATGAGTTTGGTTCATTTTGATCCTTCCATTTGGCAACATGTGCATCACACTCGTGTCGTTGAGTTTAGGATGTTATTTTTCTTGTGTGTCTGGTTTAGAGTCTGTTTCTTGCTTGGGGACAAGCAAGAAGCTAAGTTCGGGGGTGTGATGAGTGCCCAAAAACACTCATTACAAACTCGAGATTTAGCGAGATTAGGGATCGGTTTCACATATATATGACCTCGTTTTGATTACTTTTCTAATATTTAGTTGTATTGGGTTTTTGTAGGAAAAATGCTGGAAATGGAGCCTTGTAGGAGTTTTGGAGAAGAATGGTGCAGAAAACAGCTCAACGTCGTGACGTTCCAACGTCGAGACGTTCCAACGTCGTGACGGCGAGGGAAAAAACTTAACAAACCTTATCTCGTGAAGAAGCTATAAAAGGAACGGGGAGAATCCAATTAAGGGGTTTGAAAATGTTTGTAGTGCTAGGGTTTAAGGAACTAAGGTTTGGAATAGAGGAAAGAAGACTTGAAGGCCTATCTCATAGTGAGAGACTTGAAGAATCCGAGAGATCGTCATTCCCTCGATCATTGAAGTTTTCTCTATCCTTATTATTAAGTCTTACTTTTCATTTGTAATGGAACAGAACATCATGATGTTCTAATTTTGTGGTTTAGGGTGTTGGTAGTGAATTGGACATGAATACTATGTTGAAGTGTTGACTTTTCATAATTCCATTATCATATATATATTTGTTTTACCATTAACTCATGCTTGGTTAATCTGACATATTAATTTATGATCAATCTTAATATGTGAGTGGTTCTTTGTAAGATCTGAGAAGTGAATGAAGAATTAGACATAGGTGGGTTAACCTAATAAACTTCGTAAAATAAGATTATCAATAATTAGGAGGCTTGAGAGTTCTTTGCATTCCATGCACCTTTAATGCTTGGGGTTGAGCCAAGGAGCAAGAAACCTAATGATAAAGGGAGGTTAAATGACCTTGAGAAAGGCTTTAATTACAACAGAAAAGAGCCGCCTTGAAGAACATGTATATTAGATAATGGAATGGAACCGCAACATTACATAGTATGACTGTCCAACAATACCAACACCCTAACCTTTTTGCATCCTTTTGATCATTTTTACGTCTGAAGCGCACAGTTACATTAGTAGTAATTTAATATGGTTTTACTTCCGCTTAGCCATTACAATTGCTAGTTTGAATATTAAATAAGTATTAAAAATTTTGGTACTTAGCCCACTACAATTAGGGTTTTCCCTGTGGATCGATATCCATACCTGATTCTTGTATTTGTGGCGTATTCTTACGATTAGGCAATTTGCACTATTGTGCATATCACAAAACCGCAAATCACGCAAGCGCTACAATAATGACATTGAGGAATACAGATTTGAGCAATGAGTGGCAAAATAGCCCACTTTATCACCCAGTAACTATTAGATAGTTTCCCCAATACAAAATGGTCAATGAGACCTATTTTTGCTTGTTATTCCTTCATTCCCCATCTTAGTTTTTCTTGGCAGTATCTAGCATTTCCCACATTGTGGGAAAGTATTTCTTGAGGTACTTCCTATTGATGAACCTTTTGTGTGGCTCTCCTTCAAGGCTTGATAGCCAGTAGGCATTTTCGGGTAGTACTTTGTGAACCTTGAATGGTCCCTCACAGTTAGGAAACTATTTCCCCAATTCTCTGTCTTTAGCATCGATAGGCAGCACCACCTTCCAAACGAGCTCTCCTTCTTCAAAATTCTTTATTTTGACTCGCTTGTTGTAGGCCTTAGCCACCTTCTTTTTCTAGATCATGATATGGTCAAGCACTTGTAATCTTTTCCAATCCATGATATGGCCTCATTGAATTCTTGAGGATTAAGGTCATTTTGTCTGGATACTCTTAGAGAAGGAACTATCACCTCCATTGGAAGCACTCCATCTTGTCCATATGTTAGAGAGTAAGGACTTACCTCTATAAAATCTCTTTTAGAAGTTCTATAAGCCCATAAGGTCTCAGATAAAATTACGTGCTAATCTCTAGGATTGTCCTCTAGCATCTTCTTTAGGATGTTTATCAACACCTTATTAAACTACACTTTGCCCATTTGTGAGCATAAAAGCGAGATGGGTGATTAGTTGAATGCCATAGTCCTTAGCAAAATAAGTCATCTCATCCCCAGTGAACATGGTGCCTTGGTCGGTTGTAATGGATTGAGGAATTCCAAACCTATGAATGATCTGTTCCTTGATAAATTAGATCACATCCTTCTGCTCTGCTTTATTCAAGGACCTTTACCCATTTGGTGAAGTAGTTTGTAGCAACTAAGATGAAGTTGTGTCCCTTTGATGAAGTTGGGTAAATTTTCCCAATTAAGTCCATGACCCATCCTTTGAAAGGTCACGGTTTCACAATTGAGTGGAGTTCCACAACATGTATCCTTTGTATGCTGTCATATTTTGATAACTGTGCGACCTTAGAGTAATTGATGTAATCACTTAGGATGGTTAGCTAGAAATAGTCATGTCTCCTAATCAACCATTGCATTTTTATCCCGTCTTGATGAGCTCCACAAACCCCTTCATGAACTTACTTCATCACTTCCATACCGTCTGGGAAGGATAGACATCTGAGTAGTAACCCATTAAGCCCCTTTCTGTATAATTCCCCTTCCATTAGGACGAGACTACTAGAAAATTTGATTTTAGCTACTACAAAAAAGTAGTAGCTAAACTATTTATTTTAGTAGCTAAATTTCTTTAGCTACTAAATTGCTACTACAGAACGTGGTGGCAAAATTCCTTGTAGCTAAGCTAATTTTAGCTACTACTAGTAGCTATTAGCTACTACAGGATGTTGTAGCTATTTAGCTATTAACAATAATAGTAGCTAAAATGAAAAATGTAGTAGCTAATTTAGGTAAGGAGATGACTATATATAGCTACTACTTAGCTACTATATTACATAGTAGCTAAATAGCTACCAACAATGGTAATAACTAATGTAAAGAATGTAATAGCTAACAAAGTGAAAAGGGCGATTATTTATAGCTACTAATTAACTACTCACAATAATAATAGCTAAAATTGAGAATGCAATAGTTTACTAAAACAATATATAGCTACTACTTAGCTACACATGGCGTGGTAGCTGTTGTGTGAACTGATTAGTAGCTAAGTATTATAGCTATATAGTTACTAATAGAGTAGCTATATAGGAGTAGCTATTTTGCGACGGAAAAAATGAAGTAGCTAATAAGTGTAGCTATTTAGCTATTATATTAGTAGCAAAATTGTAATACCTATTTAGTAACTATTTTTTGTAGTAGCTAAAAAAAGTAGTTATTTAGCTACTAAGTTAGTAGCTAAATAGTAGTAGCTATGCTTAAAAATTTTTAGTAGTTAAGCAGAGTAGCTATTTAGCTATTATGTTAGTAGCTTAATAGTAATAGCTATTTAGCGATTAATTTTTGTAGTAGTTATGTAGTGTAGTTATTTAGCTACTGAGTTAGTAGCTAAATAGTAGTAGCTATGCTTAAAAAAATTTAGTAGTTAAGCAGAGTAGCTATTTAGCTACTATGTTAGTAGCTTAATAATAATAGCTATTTAGCGATTAATTTTTGTAGTAGCTATGTAGTGTAGCTATTTAGCTACTGAGTTAGTAGCTAAACAGTAATAGCTATTTAGTAACTAAACTAAGGTAGTAGCTAAATTTATAATTAAATTAATTAATTTAAATTAATTTAATTAATTATTTATTAAATTATTAAAACCTGAAAACAAATAATAAAAAAATTAAAATGAAATAATAATTATAAGATCCTATTACAGCAAAAAATAACATCCACCGAATAACATAAACCAAAATAACGTGTACTAAATCTCATGTTCTAGATAGATATACAGAATAGACAAAAAAAGTTCAACAATAGGAATGTTCACATATCACCAATGGGGGGATCATCTGTGGTGGGGTCATCTGTAGGGGGGCCATCCACTTATGGAGTACATGGGCGATGAGGGAGACTGTGTCAATTGAGCTAAAGCCCTCAGTAGAGCCTTAACCTCATCAAGTTGATCTTGTAGCACTTTAACTTTAGTATCCACTTCCTCTCGGACCTCCTGTCGAACCTCGTCCTTGAGTTGCATGATCATTCCTGGATGAGCATGCAGTGGAATGAGCCAGATGGGCCCACTTTCGTGTATCTTTGAAGATCGGTCACCCCTAATCAGTATATGAGTCGTTGGTGTTTTGCTCCGGATGCCCTGGCTTCATGCGTATCTTCTGTCTTCGTGATGAAATCTTGGTGTTACTCTCACAAAACCATCTATTTGTACCATCCGTTGCATTTCTTGATGCACAACTTCCTACAAAATTGGAATAGATATTCAGACAATATATGAATATATAATAAAAAAAACTTGAAGTAATATAATATACTTTTAATTTATTTACCCCGATTTGGAGAGCCCTCTCGTCAACCCACAGATGAGTGGTCTTAGAAGTGTGTAGTTGTTGATGGATCTGGATAAGGGATGGCTTCTTCCCAATCTCTTTCTCCTATATAGAAATATTAGTAAAATTAGAAGATATATTTGTTATGATGTTACAAATCAAAAGTAAAATTAAAAGCGAAGTGCAGAAAGTACTTACAATCCTTACAACATGCTCGAGAGTGAAATGAAACCCCGGTGTGTCTTGAAGGTCACATTGCTGAATCCAGCCTTCTCGGTCGGCGGTTCGAGAGACATTCATTCGTCGGGCTCGAGCTTTGCAGTACCCATGCTTCATTCCACCTAAGCGGATGGACTCAGTAACATGCGGTCTCCCATGTTTCCTCGACTTATTCAAATTAATACGTATGCCTAGACTTATAAGCACCTCCCAGTTGCTTTGATGCTACCCTCCATCTCTCGTCCATGAAATATTTCTATAACGAAAGGTAATAGTTACTCATATAAGTACGAAATAAATGTTAAAATAATTAATAATGATATTTCTAAGGAAATTTCGGCAGAGTTTCCTTTGTACTGACAACAATCCAACCTAATAAAACAAACATATTAAGTACTTGCAATATAATAAGACACTTATATAATACTCCTCAACTAATCCGACAACATCTCAACCAACAAACACAACACTTCATATATCCAATTTGTCATGCACACATTTTACATATAAAGGCTATAAGTGAATGAGTTGTACCTTGAACTTTTCACAATAAAAGTATTTTATCTCTTTTGTGATGGTGCTCCATTTAAACCCTTCAATGTCAACCCGCTCCTTGAAAATGGAGGTGATGTGAGACGCCCTTTGGTAAGACTCAACAAACCTAAAAGCATGCAAATATCAATTTTCACACATAAAAAAAATTTAAGAACAATAATCTAAAATATTTCAATATATTATGTTCACTTACCTCCCATTCTCCACAATCAACTGAGTCGTACTAGATGCTGAGGTCATAGCTGTAGACATGGTCGATGGTGTAGACCCAACTGGTAGTGAAGGCGTGCTCGCAGCTTGTGTCGATGAAGTCGAATCCACCAAAGATGATTCTGTAGATGGCCGTATGGATAAGGTATGAAATTCCTCTAGTGGAGTGGTACTAAGTTAGACCCATGCATGGAGATGTGTGCCCCATGACGTTCACCAATCCTCTTGCGACCTTCCCCCTAATTTGATCCTCAGCCTCACGCCAATGTAGTAGTAGAATATATAAACATGTTAGTACAAGTTTATGAAAATAAATAAATAAATAAAACATATGTGAAAAATTATGAACATGATGTAAATCACCCACTAATCATTATCATTATCATCCGGTTCTTCTGAATCAGATTCCAACTCAGATTCAAATTCTGATTCATTCTCCATTTCAGTTTCCGACTCCAAATCAATTTGTATTACTGCTCCATTAGGATCGACCAAGGACATTGGTTCATCAGAGGCAACCTCTATTGCATGAACAAGTATATCATCCTCTTGGAATGGTTGGACTTCAGGTGATGGATGAATTATTCCAGATGATTGAGGAATTTCCACAACAGCCCGTGCTTTTATTTTATTAACAATCCACCAATCAGCTATATCGCGTCTCAAGCAAGGATATGGACAATAATACACATGAGTCACTTGTTGAGCCAAAACAAAAGGTTCATACTTGTTAAATCTAAGTCGGTGGTTTACCTCTACAATGTTATATTTAGGATGAACCCTTGTCCCAATATTCAATGTTGGATCAAACCATTCACACTTGAACAATATTGTTCGCTTGACTGGCCATACAGGATATTCCAACTCTATATTCCTGAAGCTGACCATAGTAGTTGACGGGCTCTTAGTGAGTGTGTAAAGTTAATCGCGTAAAGGCGTCGCGGCGCGAGTTCTCGATCGAGTTCACGCGTAGTATAGTGGCTCGTAAAGTGTGGATACGAGGAGAAGCTTCTTTGAATACTAGCTTAGTGACCTAGATAATATTTGGATTAAGTCTTATAGTGAATTATGACTAATTTAACTAATCAAAGGAAAACCTAATATTAAAATATTGATTTAAAGCAATGATGAGAAAACTAGGGTTTCGTCGTCACCTGCCACACCTGCTGGATTTTAACCTAGATAGCGTATTTATTTAATATTTCATATGATTTATGTTAGCGGGTTGATCATTGCCTCTGAATATTCTCTCTGAATATATATACGCTTTCTCGCCAGTGGGGTGTATTGCATCTCTGCCTTGACCCCTCGAACTTTGAAATGCATAAATGTGCAAACCTTAATGCCACACTTGGAACTTGGGATATCTCTATTCCCAAATTGACCAAGTGTTGCTTTACCCATGTCCCTAGGAGTCATCTTCTCTCGATCTCAGACTCCTAGTAATAGCATGCCAAAATTGACCAAATAATAACATGTGATTAAATTCAGGAGTAAAGTAATCATACAAATTCATACCAATATTAAATAAACCACAATTAATACATTAACCCATAATGGTGCGGCTAGGGTTGACAAAACCCTCAAAAGAAGAGTTAGTTCATCGTGATCTTCATTACAGACTGAAAGATTTTTAACATAAAATGAATAAGGGAAAGAACTATAGAAGAAACCGTCTTCGTGATCCCTCGGAATCCGTCTCCGTCAATCTTCCTCTGTCCATATGTCCTTCTCTCACCGTTCGCCTTCTAATGCCCTCGAAAATGCCTTCCTTTTATGTCTCGGGACTCGGGCCCATCATTGGCCCAGAATTCTAGGTCATTTAATGCTCTTGATTCTAAAAAAAAAAGACCCTTGCTACGCCGTGGTGTACCCGAGACCACTGAATGCCTTGGTTGTTGATTCACCGTAGTGTAGGACTTCTACTTCTTTGTGAAGACTACGGAAATCGCGTGGAGTGTACCGCCACTATGTATTAAGGTGCTCTAATTTCATACCTCATTTTCTTCTGCTTGGGGTCTTTCTTCGAATTCATTTAGCTTCCTTTTTGCTTATTTTATCTTGTGTCTTGCAAAACATTGTTATAATATGGAGGGTTAGCGCAATATGAGTGAATATGAATGTGAATCATGCAATTTGAGTTATAGAACACATGAAATCTTAAAACACATGCATAATTCACAGCGATCAACTTCCCAAAACTTAAGTTTCTTGCTTGATACTGACGAACAAACTAAACGAGGGCATGCGAGAATATATGTTAATAACACTTGTGATATGGGTCCAATACACATGATACCAAAGAAAAAAGGGTCCCTTGAACCAATTCTTTAGATCAGGAGCTACCTAGGTTTGTTCCAACTTTCCAGGCATAGCGAATCGAGCCAGTTGAAGGCTGACAAGTCAACCCCCTTTTAGTGTTCAATAACCTTTCCCGAGGAGTCTAGTGCGATTGAAGTGTGATCTCCAATGTATAACCCGACGGTACCTGAGCTTGAATTTAACTTGCCTATTTTGGAATAGCTTAACATAGAAGGATAAGCACCCATTTATTCACTTCCCAGCTTAACCTAGGGGATTAACAAGATAAAAATGAAGAGCACTAATGCGAAAGGTTTTAGGCAAGGACCGAAAATATCGGTTTCAGCCGGATATATCGGTAATTAGTTTTACAGGATATATGGATATATCGGAAGTCTGTCGATTGGATATTTACACATGAATATCGATATATCAGAAATTAATAAAAATACTTTGAAATTGATGGAAACACTTTATAAAAGTGTAAAAATGACATTAATAATGAAATATAGACATTGATATTACATTGTTATGGTCTTTCACCACCAAAATGAAGATCGATGTGGCTCCATTGCCACATTTGATGAAAAGGGATCCATATGGTAAAGACAATAGTCATACCAAGACATGGTGTTCGATAATATTGATTATAAGATCGAACATGCATGTATAAATATCTTGGCTTGCGCCTGACGCCTCTCCATGGATGTGAGTGGGGTTATCCATATTGTTTGGAAATCCTTGTTGCATTTGATATGGAATGTTGAATGGCATTTGTTCAGCATGAGGATAATTTATCATTCCATATTCTTCACCAATTGAAGTCGAAGGATTTGAAGAAGGCTGACCATAAGTCATTGTGTGAGGAGGAAAAATGTTACTGTCATTGGATGAATCCCGCGTATTGAGTGCCAATGCTCGTAGATTGAAGCAAATGATGAATCCTCATTGTGATGTGCATCATCGTTGTCGACCTCTATATGGCTTTTAATGGCTCCAATACACTGCACCGACTCTCCTAGACCCGTGGTCTTCGTCTTGTGTAGCATGACATGAAATCATCTTCACAGTGAATGGACTGGAAAATGGATATTGACTTATTCGTGATCTGCGCCGATATCTCCACCGTCATTTCGGTATCCCTTTACCACCATCATTGGTCCCCCTCCTCTTAAGCCATCATTACTGTGATTTAAATAAAGGCAAAACTAGGTCTACTACTATGTTCGACACTTGAGATACATGAGAATTAGAAGTCAACAGCGGGCTGAACTAAGTCTCATGCTTGGCCCGAAACTTTCACTATTAATGTAACATCCGAAATATACCTAACAGTTTTCGGACTTGTTTAGGAAGTATATTAAAAAGTTAAATATGAATTTTCGGAAAATAAAATAGGGACACAGGAAAGTTCTGAATACAAGAATCTTGTAATTTATTAAAAAGGATAGAAAGTCATAAAGAGGAAAAGATGAGGGTTAAACTAGAATATGCATAAGTTGATTTTCAAAAAAAGGAAGAATTTGGGGACGAATGCAATTATGAAACTTAAAGCAAAAATGGATTTTTACTTGGCCAAACATGGCCTTAGCAAACATGGGTTTTAAGACAAATTTGGTCTCATTTTGGAGACCAAAAAAAACTTAGTAAAGAGAGAGGAAGGAGAGAAGAAGAAGAAGGAAGAGGGAAGAAGAAGAAGAAGGAGGAGGAGTTCGAGAAAGGATTCAAGGTATGGAACTGCTAACTTTGAGTGTGGAACTTGGATTTTTGTATGGATCACATAGTTTTGTATGGGATTCTAGAAAAGTTTATGAGTTCCAAATCTAGGGTTTGTTAGGATTCTTGCAACAGATTTATTGAAGGTAGGGTTGGAAAAACTACAAATGGTACCGAATAAATACAAAATCCTTCTCTTAATGATTGATACATGTTAAATAACAAGTAATTGAGCTAGGGTTTAGAATAAACCTAATAATCATCATGTTGATTTGTATATGGGTTGTGACCCACATATTAGAATGATTTTGAAGGAATTCATGAAAGAGTTTGAAGAAAGACCGCAGTGAATGATAAATTGAGTAGAAAAGAGATCATAAGATGAATTTGAAGTGATCTTGAAGTGTTTATTAGGTATAGAGTTGATTGGGGGTTCAAAAGTATGGAAAAATGGAAGAAAATACCCATTACAATTTTCGGGTTAGCTCTGGTACAACTTGAGCTTGTACCGGTACAATTTCGGATACAGTCATTTTTGGCCAAGTTCTACCGGTCTGGCGAGCATGCTAGGTCTGACCTAATTACGGTTTCTAATCGACCGGTTTTTAGTATTTTGGCCATAACTTGCTCATTTCTTATCTGATTTGGTGATTCAGAGTGGCGCTCGTAAAATAGACTTCAGGAGAACAAAACTTAAAGAGTAGGCATCGTAAATTCTGATCCTAAGTGGCCTAAATTCACTCAAAGTGAGACGTGTGCAAGTAATTCTGGTTCAGCTTTGAACATAGAAAGTCGAGATTGTTTCGGACGTAACTTGAGTTCAGTGCTCGAATTGGGTGATTCCAGTTGGAATAGAGCCCTTAGCACACTTAGCTTTAAATGATTACAAGGACCTAGTGTCAAAATATGAAGTTAGACCCCAGAAAAATGAGTAATACCAAGCAGGTCCGAAATTGTCGGTAAACCGACTAGTTTGGCATGAAAATGCCATAACTTGGATTTGGATGATCGATTGGATTGATTCAATTCACAAGTAAAGTAGATTCATAGAGGAATAGAATATATGAATGAGGTGTGATTTCATAGACATCATACTTCACAAGAATATAGTACCATATTTAATAGGCATGAAACAAGGAAAATGTAGAAAATGAAAGTGTATAGATATGTTCATGAAACATGAAAATGATTATGGAAAATGAAAATGAAAGCGAGTTGATATATAAATGAGCATACGTGAATGAATACGTGAATGAGTATTTATGAATGAGTATACATGAATAAGTATTCATGAATGAATATGTGAATGAGTATATAAATTAGTACATGAATGTGTATATGAAATAAGGATATAGATTGAGTATATCATTGAAAAGATAATACGAAAGTGAAATTTGAATTGAAAATGCGATTGTGATCGGTTATAAATGCTAATTGTAAAAAATATATATATATATATATATATATATATATATATATATATATATATATATATATATATATATATATTGATTTGAATGATTGTTATTCGAAATGTTTGTCACACGTATGCTTGGCAAATTGCATGTATTTGAACTTCTGAGTGAATTGGTATAAGGAAATGGCCCGGTTGAACCGTATTGAATGGCCCGACATGGCGGAATTCACTAAGCGGGTCGTCATGAAGGTAGCAGTAATTGTCTATCTGAGAAACCACGGTACTCTTGAATGACAAACGGGGCGGGGATTCGCAGGCGAATGCATGGGTGAATGTCGAATTCTATAACCATATGTGAAATGGTAATTGTTAAATGGAAACCACATTGCTCTTGAATGACAAGCGGAATGGGATTCTGGTGAATGCGTAAGTGAATGTCGAGAATTCTATAGCCATATGTGAAATGGTAATTGTTAAATGGAAACCACATTGCTCTTTGAATGACAAACGGGCGAAAGGATTCACCAAAGCTGAATGCATCGTGAATGTCGAATTCTATAGTCATATGTGAAATGGTAGTGTTAAATGGAAACCGCATTGCTCTTGAATGACAAACGGGACGGAATTACCAGAGATGCATCGTGAATCAATAAATTCTATAACCATGTGAAATGGTAATTGTTAATGGAAACCACATTGCTCTTGGGTAATAATGACGGGATTGACGGCGAATGCGTCATGAATGTCAATTACATAGTTAAAGTGAATCGTCTTGTAAAATGCTGTGAAATCACATTGCTACTGAATGACAAATAGGGCAGGATTCCCCAAGTGAATCTGTCTTGAATGTCGACTTCTATAGCTATATGTGAAATCATAAACCGATAAGCGAAAAATGACATTAAAATTTGTATTGTTTAAGTATTCTTTACATTACACGGACATAGTAAAAAGGCATCATTTTGTAAATGCATTTTGTTGAATGTAAGTGTTAAGGGTCTTTTGAAATTATAAGTGTTTATGGGATTGCCCGAAAAGAAGTGCTTTCGTGTAATTAAAAAAGTCTAAAATGGAATAACATAAACAAATGTTTTGGAAAGATAATTGAAAATATTAGATATGGGGCTCTGACTTGAATCCGCCGGCCAGAGGGTCAGTCGGGATTCGGTGTGACGACACTTTTGAAAAGAAAATTTTAATAAGGCGAAATAAATGTTTTTTGATTGGCACGTCCGGATCGCCGGGCTCCGGCGGATCCGCCCGATCCGGGTGAGAAATGGGGATTGATTCGCGACACTCTTGAAAATGAAAATAAATAAAACGAAAAAAAAAAAGGGATTTAACAGGCATCCCAGATCATTAAATGTAATTTCAAAAGGGAGTTGATTAATGGCTTTGACCGAGATAATGATAAGAGTCTAATATGTATTGGTATTAGTCTGATTTGAACCTGTATGACATTGATATGACTTGATTTGTTCTGAATTGCCATTGTATACGTATAAGTTACTTCAAATATGATTTGATATGACATACATGTAGTAGATATGAGTTACAACCTGTAAAAGACATGACACAGGGAAGTAATATGAACAAGATGATGATAGGAATTTGAATAGAATAAAATCTACATGTATAATATGAGATGAGTTAGAAGTCACATAAGAATAGGCTTCGATTATATGCATAAGTAAATGTAAAAAGGCTGAAGTAGCCGATTATTGTTATTGATCGATTCTTGTCTATATGTTCCCACTAAGCGTAAAAAGCTTAGCACGGGTGTTCAATCCGTGTAGGTACTGAAGGAGATAAAGAGGGCCAGGTTGTTCCCACGGTATCACGGGCCGTCTCGAGAGACGAGGTGCTCACCATTGTGTTCATGATCTACGATGTTGTATTAGATATGTATATGTATGTGTATTTGTATAGAATGGGACTTAGTATATGTGTATAAATTTTAATATATACAACTCCGGTGGTAGTTCATTTGTAAATGTAAATATTGTTTGTAAAAAAAAAAAATAATAATAATAATAATAAGAGTCCCGATTATATGGTTTAGCACCGAGAAAGCAGGTTCGGTCATGTCGGGTCGGAGGCGGGATCGGGGCGTGACGGTGCTTGCCCGGATAAAGCACGGTCAGCATTAACACCAGCTTCTCGAGACATGCGCGACAATTCGTGAATCGGATTTCCATCTTCATCATCCAAATGGAGAGGTCTAACCCATTAGATAATTGATTATCCTCTTCTTGCCAAACTGTGAAATATCGAGTAAATCAAATAATTCTTTTCGACAACTTTATGCGACTACGCTTGCATATCACGTATCTTTAGTTTCATGTTATAGTAACAAAAACTAATTGTTTAGACTTAGGGTAGCAAGGCGATTTCTTTGTTTGTATTAGAGAAGCGAAATGTGCTCACGATTTCTCTCACATCTTGAAGAAGATGCGGTTTAGGCAAGAACTTTAATGGCAGGAATTCCTCAGTAATGGGAGTGTGGTTTCCATACATGAACCACCATTCGAAATTTACCAATAAAAATAAGTAACATTCAAAATCTAATAAATAACATGAAAATAGGCTTTATTTTTAATGTTTTAATGAGAAAATAACACTATGAGAACCATTAAATCTCTTGAGGCTATTCTTGCTCTATCATAGATCACTCTTTGCCCGCATCTCGAAGCATTACAAGTGTAGTTGAAAATATACATGTCCTGTCCCCGGTATAAGTGTAAAAGTTTTAACCCGATCTTGGAATCGATTAATTAGATTTGTAACCGATTGATGTGCCTCATTTCCAAAATTACCAATGCACGTGAGTAGAAGATAATCTTGCGAATGCTTAGTGAGCGACACAGGTAACTTCAGGTCACTACTAACTCGGTGCATGTTGGCGCAGTTCAAATATTATGCTACAAAAAGTGATTTAGAATTAGTATGTCATAGAGGAAAATAATATACATTAGTATTGATTAAGATATAAACAGTTACAACTGCGTAGAAGAGGATGTTTGGCGTTCTATCCCGGCGATCTGCGATGATTTGATTTTTGACCCCGATCTTTGGCATTGAGTTGATGTAAATTTTGCTTCATTACCGAATCAACTCATACACAAATGGCCGGTGTTGGATGCTTGAATCAACAATGCGAAGAAGCGTATATAGTGGCTCATATATTGATAGCTTAGAGACCTTCTCCCAATATGTATGATCAAACATGAGCACTTCAACATCAACCAATGGTCGATCGACTAAGCTTGCGGAGAAGCCCATTCATCACCGATAAAGATCTTCTTCAAATCAGCCCTCTTAGAAGACTTTCAGTGGCGATGTAATTTGTTGCAAATCTTGTTGCCCCTCGCCGATATCTCACCCACGGACCGCACCTCACTTTCATGAGCAACCAACGCCGATTGTAAAGATGAAGTTGGTGATTTTGCGTGCATTGGTAATTAATTAAAGCGGTAGCTCTTTTAGCATTGTCTTTGAAACATCAAGTCAATGCGTTATTGCTGCGCGCGAGTCGATATAAATTGTACTTCGCCCGTTCGCGACTTTCCAGCCTTCCTGAATCTTTGATCCATTTATGCGTAACAATTTTACTTGCTGACATTTGTTTCACCACTTTCTTGATCACGTCCTTAAACAAGCGTAAAATGTATTTGTTGTCCTTTATCTTGTCGGATGCATCAAGCGGAAAAACGAGGAATATTGTGCTTATTTCGAATATACCATGGGAAATTAATAATGCCGATTTCGTGGGCGTCCCTCCATCGGACATATTCGATACACCCGTAAGTCTTCCGTTTCCCTTTGGATGTTCACATAATCTTCCGTATCTTTATACTCCATATCAGTATTTGTTTTTGATTTCATATGGAGATGGTGGCTACATTCCCATGCTACAAAGTAAATTAGTGAAATTAATTATCTAGTTTTCAATTATAATGCAAGATAATAATTTATTAAGAAGCGAAAAGTGATTTGTCACACTTCACGAGCTTATTTATTGCACAATCATGTTCTTAGTGGTGAGTGCGCTGTGGCCTTGACACTCGTATATGAAGAATTTCGCGATTAATTAGGCCCGTCGTTTCTTTGATTGAACCACCTTTGAAAGATTTTTAATGTTCTTACATCGTCTTTCACTTAGCAGAAGACTTGTATAATGATGGAGCAAGCGGTGGTGATGGATCAAATTGTCTCACACTTCCGAGATCTTTGCATGCGCCTTGTTGGATTAGTCGATTCTGCGAGTTTGTGAAGGCTCACTGTTCACCAATACTCTCAATTAGATATCGAAGTAAAATTCGTTTATTTAAAATTTATTTAGAATTAAACATTTACCCATTTTCTTTTGCCTCCTTAAATCCTTCTTGCTTTGTTATCGGTTCATTCGGTATCTTTTGATGCACGACATCGCACCTTTCAGCAATCGCTCTTTCATCGGTCGTATCACGGATCGTATATCACAAATCTTCATAGCTGGCCTCCTCCATCCCATCATCATCATCAATGAGATGTGCTCCCGCGTCCCAGGTGACGCACCGTAGTTTGTGAATATCTTCCTCACTCCATTCAACATGGCACTCTTTATTTTTACCTTTCTAAAAGTAGTTTCATTTCTTGTTTCACTTTGGGCATTTGGGCCTTTTTTGTATTAGAGTTGGGATCGAATGTGATAGGGTGATATTTAAAGCGGAGTGATCATACTCATATTATCATCAAACGATAATTGCGTATTATGCAAATTATTCCACTCCATGTGTGCAATATTTCCATGCTGGATCTCGGCCTCCATATTACTTCCACTTAGCCATACTATTATTATACAATTGAAAATGAATTTATTTCATATAAAACAATAAATTTATTATATATATATACACAATATTAACTAATATATAACTTACTTTAAAATATTACTTAACATGAAGGAATTAATTAAAATTTATTAATATGCATACATAATATTAACTAATATATAATTTATTAATATGCATACATATATAACTAAAAGTGTAGTTATTTTAAAAAATACACCACTATTTAATTGATTATAATTATATAAAACCATATTATTATATGATATTTACCTTAAAAGCAAACTAATATATATTTGTATTTTGTGATTTATAATCAATATCAAAATTAAAAAAAAAAAAAATATATATATATATATATAGCATATATACTATATATATATATATATATATATATATATATAATATATTTATTATAGATTTATAGTATATAAAACCATATTATTATATGATATTTACCTTGAAAGCAAACTAAATATATATTTATATTTTATGCAATTTATAATCTAATGTGAAATTATAAAAAAAAAAAAAACTAATATATATTTATTTTAAATAATACACCACTATTACATTATTATAGTATATAAAACCATATTATTATATGATATTTACCTTAAAGCTTAAAAATATATTTATATTTTTATGCAATTTATAATCTAATGTGAAATTAAAAAAATATATAGTATATTTATTATAGTATATAAAACCATATTATTATATGATATTTACCTTGAAGCTTAAACTAATATATATTTATATTTTATGCAATTTATAATCTAATGTGAAATTATAAAAAAAAAAAAACTAATGTATATTTATTTTAAATAATACACCACTATTACATTTATTATAGTATATAAAACCATATTATTATATGATATTTACCTTAAAGCTTTAAGTAATATATATTTATATTTATGCAATTAATAATCTAATGTGAAATTTAAAAAAAAAACTAATGTATAACATTTATTTTAAAGAAAGAGCTACACCACTATTAAAAATAATATATATTCATATTTTATACAATTTATAATCTAATGTGAAATTATAAAAAAAACCCAATATAAAACTATGTATATGATATTTATCTTAGACTAATATATTTGTATTTATTAAATTTATAATGTAATATGAAATTATAAAAAACAAATAATATATAATTAACATAAATACAAAAATAAATGTAAAAAGTATAACTATTAAATACACAAAACATGGCTACAATAAGAAGTAAGAACATACCTTAATTAATCTTGTTGTGAAATTTAAGGCTTCAACCTTAAACATCAAAGATTTATCTTTTTTGGAGATATATAACAAAAAGAAAAATAATTTTTGAATGAAATGAAGATTTGATGAGTAGAAGTTTGTGAGAAAATAGAGTGATTTTGAGTGGTATTTACTTGGGATTTTTTGGGTCAAAGGCATTAGAATGAATTAAAATATAATTAAGATTTAATTCTAACCGTTGGATTTAGTTTTGGTGAAAATGGCCCAGATTGGATCTTCTTACAGCCGTTTGGATCAATCCTCGGCCGTTGGATCAAGCTTAGATTTAATTTAAAGTAGTTGGATCAAAGACCCGACCGTTGGATCACATTTAAATCGGTGAAATCTGGGTCGTTTGATCAAACCCAGTTTCAAATCGGCCATCGGATCGATCAAACTAGCCCGGGTTTGAAGAGCTGTCACAGGCCAGAGTCGGATTTTTACACTGCGCTTGAGATCGCACCTGACTTCAGTGGAATATATGCGACGATATATGAAATATGTGATATACCATATGATATTTTTCGATATATAAGCGATATATCTCCCAAAAAAATCTCAAAATTTTCCCGCTGCGTGTGATATTTATTGGAATATTCCGATATTTATTAGAAATATCGCCCGATATCTACCAGTTTTCCGATTTTCACGCAAACGACTTTACGTGCGAAATGATTTAGTTAACTCAGATATCAGATGTATCGCGAAATATCGTAGGTATATTCGATATTTCAATCCTTGGGTTTAGGTGAGTAATCCTGTAGCGAGGATCCATTGGTGACTCCGCTTTGAGTTGGTTAAGGGCAGCATTGGGCATGGAGTTCCCCTCGGAACTTCCACCACAGGCACAGCCGGAAACCTTGAGGCCACTAGGCGAGTGTCGTCCTGCGTCCCATGTAGCGGGTAGTAGAAGTCAATGGCTCAGGCCCGGTTGGCTGGGGCATTAAGGCTTTGAAGGCCCTCGGTGTGCCACAGGTGGGATGGATGATCGCATTTGAACCACAAGCTTATTTTTGACATCTTTTTTCTTTGTTTTTTTGTTTTTTTTGTTTTATAGTTATTTGGGGCTCAAAGACGATCCTCTTTTTCTATAAGGTGTGTCGCCCAGGTGTTTAAACTCAAGTTCGTAGAACTCTTGTATCTTTGTGTCAGATCTAGGCATACCACATGAAGATCACATGTGGCTGTGTGTGTGATAGCTTACATGGGAAATGGTTTCTTGAAATCTAAAAGGGGTGACTGAGCATAGGTCATTCCTAGAAGCTTTCTACAATCTGATCCAGGTGTCGAGCAACCTTGGAGTTCCCTATTTACTCTCTATGCAGTCATTCTGCGATTACAATGACCCATCTTTTTGCAATCATGGCCAAGACAAAAGCTAAGAAAAATTAATGCAAATCCTAAAAAGCTACGGACCACTAATACCAAGGCGAAACATAAGCCAAGACATAATGAACAAAAACTATGTCCTAAAACATGCTGAAAAAATAAAACTAACAAAAAATTAGGATCTAAAACACGCATAAAAATAAACCTAAGCCAAGTTGCAAAAATTAGGACCTAAAACATGCATAAAAATAAAACTAAGCCAAATCGTCCACCCACTAAGCGAAAGACCTTTGTCTCAGTAGCGAGAGAAAAGGAAATAAGGGAAGAGAGATACGTCCCTAAGAATCACAGCGGTGGCGGTGGCAGAGTGTGAAAAGAGAGTAGCTGAGCCAATTATTGCATGATTCAATCCTGGTTGGAACGAATGATGGCCATCTCGGCCTTGAAGGCGTCTATATCCTGACTTAGTGCAACACGGTGCTCCTGAGACTTATCGATATCGCGTCGAGCCGTGAGGTGGCGCATGAATCACGGTATGTCGGGGGGATTAAATTCAGGCGGGAGGGGACCTCGGGTCCTGGTCTCTAAGTCACCTTCACTAGGGGTAGCTGCTGCGGCATCCTCGTCGGCTTCCTTTTTCGAACCTCTAGGGCTCCCGAACTTTGCCTTGGGTAATGGTATGGGTAGGGGCTGCTACACCTATTCCTTGAGTCGACATGGGACTTAGGCGGTTGGCATAAGCTGGCGTAATCGAGCGGGGATCGGGGCCGGTGCATCGCCCTTAGGTGGAGCTCAATCAACCCCTTTCGATGCCAGGACCTGATGTCAGACTTAGAAGCCACTAGGTCATGGCGTAGAAGGATCATCTTGTCCTTGTGTTGTCTTGAATCGAGGTAGGCTTGACTTTGGCCCAGCGTAAAATTATCTGAGGCCTTGGCCTACAGACGTGAGGGGGTGCATATGTAAATTGGTAAAGTCACCCGTCGATGGCTGGCGTTTCCACATGCCCTTGCCTTTAGTGAGCTCCTGCATCAAGCGTTCATAGTCTGTGTTCGCAAATAAGGCTCTATAGTTTGCACTGTCATCATCCAACAGGCGGTAAATTCGGTTGATTTCTTGGGCACCAAACTCGACCCACTTGCCTTGGACAAAAACGGTGGTGTCGACCTTGAATGGCAGATTTGAGTGGAATTCCCACACAACCGGGGCCACTCCGGGGACAGAGGGTGCACAGAGTGTCTACCAGCCACGATTCTGGATGATGAAGTTGAAAAATGCATTCGAGGTTAGAAAACCTCGTTTCGAGACAAACGAGGCGGTTGAGCATCATTTGGGCCTCCTGGGAAATGAGCACAAGATGGGGATCCTCCGGGAGGGGGGGGTGTGGTGTGGCAAGGTGGAAATTTGGATCTTTGTCAGCTTCAGGGATCAAATTCCATGGAGCCATTGGGGTATATCTAGGTGAGGGTTTCGACAGACAAAGAAAACGAGAGAGAGAGAGCAGAAGGGAAACCAAATTATTGCGTAGGGGGAAAATGAAAAGCCGATGGGGTTTTTAAAAAGAAATCAAAATTTCGTTCGCTACACAGCGGTGTAGGGGTCTACGCTGCGGCGAAGCATACCTAACTTGACGGCGTAGAGATCCTGGCTATGAGCGTACTGAAAGTTGGAAAAGATCTATCTTCTGGCATTAGAGTGCCACGTTACGTACGAAAGTTGAAAAGAAAATTTGTCTTTCCTTGTGGCGTAGAGATCTACATTGTGGTATACTAGAAAGTTTGGAAAAAATTAGTAAAACACGAATTTGGCTCTCTTAAACTGTAATGAACATGTAAACCCTTTAGTTATAAGTGCTCAGCACCCTTAAAATGAGCACTTGAAAAAACTATTAAACACATTAAAAACAAACAAAGTAAGAGAGATTCTAAAAGCGAGAAATATCTAGAAGCCCGAATAAAAGAATGAAAATAATACGAGATCAAAGAAGAGAGGGGGATCTCACAATACTTGGGTTGTCTCCCAAGAAGCGTTATGTTTAATGTCGTTAGCTCGACATCCACGAAAGCAGTATAGCTCTTAGGCGAAAAAACATTTAGGCTATTTGGTGACCTTCCACGCCCCTTACTTTGTCGTACTCGAGGTGTGCTTAGAATGAATTATCCTTGTTTTCATGTATGAAATTCTCCTCGAAATCTGATTTGATCTTTGGGCAGTGACTTTGGTATCCCTTCTGCGGATGCATTATTTCAACCCCCTCCATGAGGAAATGCTTGAACCAACGTGACGGACCTTATCATTTGACTTGACTTTCCGGGAAGAGTTTACGCTAGGAGTGAACAGTAAGACTTCTTGGGCTGACTCAAACTCTTTCCCTTACAAGCATGTTTTATTAGAGTGACAGAGCTTTAAGTCTTTTCCCTTAGATTCAAAGCATTCTCACTTAAGCCTCATTGTGGAACTAAATCTAATTCACTAAGTTGTAGCATGCTTCTCTCATTTACTTTACTATCCATGTTCGGTAGCTTAGTTGCTGATATGCTCTATGTTCGATTCAGGAAGTGGCATGCTTTCCCATAAACTAGTCCGAATGGCGACATACCCAATGGGGTTTTAAATGTTGTCCCGTATGCCCAAAGTGCATCATCAATCTTCTTCGACCAGTCTTTCCTTGAACTATTGACTGTTTTCTTCATAATGGACTTTATCTCTCGGTTTGACACCTCTTTGCTTGCACTTTATTTTCCTCTGGTGTGGTATCATGATCTGCGATCACACACACCATATTTTTGCAAGATATGTATCAACTGGCTTTTTTACTTGAAATGAGTACCTTCATACGTAATCAATGCTGGAATGGGTGTCGAACCATGTAAATGTGAGTACTTGAAGGAACTTGGCTACCACATTGGCATCGATAGTGCGTGTCGGTGTTGCCACGTTTAGAGGCGTAATCCTTGTAAGGAGAATATACAAATTCTTGAATGAAGATGGGAATGAACCCATGGAAATCCATCCCCACAAATCAAATGGCTCGACCTCAGGAATTGTGCGCATGGGTGGTTAAATCATGTCACGAAAATGCTCCCGTTCTTTGGCATTTATCAGTAGATACAAGGCGGTGAGCATCCTTGAACAAGCTAGGCCCGGTAGAAACTGATTAAGTACCATTGTCGTCCTCTGGCCTCAAGGGGTACCCCAGTATGATAAGGTGTGGCGGTGATTCGAGGAATCACGCCCATTTAAGTGCCGGTATCGCCTTATCGCCGTCAGCCTGATGCTTGTATAAAATAGGTTCTTCAGGTAGTAGTGCTTAGGTGTCTGAAGAACCTGCTATACATTGGTAGCTAAAATCTGGAGGGATCACCTTAGCCACTAAGTAATTCACATAGTCGGCAAACCATGGAACATGCTTTGTGTCTTCAATTACTAAGAGCGGCTCATCTGGGAAATTATCATTGACATGTACCTCGTCTCTAGACCCTTCCAACTGTGACAGATGGTCCGCCACTAGGTTCTCTGTTCCCTTCTTGTCTTTTATCTCTAGGTCAAATTCTTGCAATAAGAGTACCCACCGTATTAATCTTGGTTTGGCATCCTTTTTAGTCATTAGGTACTTTGTGGTTGAGTGGTTGGTGTGCACTTATTACCTTATTGCCAATCAAGTAGGGCTAAATTTGTGGCGAAAACAATGGCGATAACTCTTTTGATGGTGACATGAGTTCAACTAGGCATCATTCAAAAGTTAAATAGCATAGTGAATAACTTTGAAACCATCCTTTTTCTCTTTTACGCCTGACAACGCTCCGTCGCATAGTCGGTAAGTCGCACATTGGCTCGAATGGGATGTCCTAATCGGTGCTACTATAGGGGCCAATGCAATCTATCATTCGAGGCCCAGAAAATGCTTGCACCTGCTTTGCTCATCAAAATCAAATGGTGTCCCTTGAACTAACTTGGACAAAACTGTCAGAAAAATCTTTTATGAGCGCTATAGAACCTACTTGTCTGAAAGCAGCATGCCCTTTCTGGTAGTGGGTGGAGGTGGTTTCTCTATGCCTCGATCTTTGCTTTGTCTACCTCTATTCCTCTTACAGAAATCCGGTGCCCAAGTACTATGCTTTCTTATACCATAAAGTGGCACTTCTCCCAAGTCAACACAAGATTGGTTTCCTCACATCTAATCAGCACCAACCTTAGGTTTTCCAACCAATTTTCAAAGGAGTTCCCCAACACTGAAAAGTCATCCATGAACACCTCAATTGTCTTTTCAACCATATATGAGAATATGGCCATTATACAACGTTGGAATGTGCATGGTGCATTGCACAACCTAAAGGGCATCCACTTGAATGCGAATGTACCATAAGGGCAAGTGAATGTCGTCTTCTCTTGATCCTCTGGAGCTATAGCGATCTGATTGTAACCAAAATACCCACGTCAATAGTAGTGGCCCATTGCCCTACCGGCTATCTAACATCGATCCCCAGAAGCAGCCAGTGGAAAATAGTCTTCGGGTAGCCTTATTCGATTTAGGTGATCGATGCAAATTCTCCAACATGTGACTATTCTAGAAGGCAACAATGTATTATTCTCTGTCTTTATCACTGTTGTTCCTCCCTTTTTAGGCACTACCTATACCGGACTCACCCATGCACTGTCAGAAATAGGATATATAACCCCGGCATCCAGCCACTTCAATACTTCCTTGCAGACTACTTCTTTCGTGGTTGGATTCAGTCTCCTATGTGCTTCTACTGAAGGCTTATGACCATCTTCTAGCAGAATTCGATGCATGCACATAGAGGGGTGAATCCCCTTTAAATAAGCTAGAGACTTGACACATCCTTGTGATCTCAGGAGTACTCTCATTAGCTTATCATTAACCTGCTGGCACATCGGGGGATCTTGAAATGATCATTGGTAAGGTGGGTGCGTCCCCAAGATAATCATACCTCAAATGGCTAGGTAGTGGCTTTTGTTCCATCTTGGGTGGTTGTTTGAAGGATGGCATTGACGTTTGAGTATTCCTGCCTAGGGGTTCGTAGTATTTCCTTCTATTAGGTTGGAAGGAGTCCATCCATTTCACATACTCTTTGGCTTCTTCTCCCAGTTCTTCTGATTCACTATGTACTAGGTTAGTCTCCAAAGGGTCAGTGAGACTACTTTGGCTATACACTATAGCCTCTACGATCTCTACTATGAAGCATGTATCACTCTCTGTCGGGTGTCTCACAGCCTTGAACACATTGAACTTGACCTCATCATCCTACACTCTCAATTTTAACTCTCCCCTCTGCATATCAATCATTGCCCTACCAATTGCAAGAAATGGTCTACGATATTATGAATATTTCCTTATCTTCTTCCGTATCGACGCGGTAAATCCGTTGGGAAAGTAAGCTTATCTACGCTACGAGCGTCTTACATCCAGCCAACCCCACCCCTTGGATGCTTTAGTGACACGTCTGCTAAGCGGAGTGTGACGTAGTTGTGAAACCTAATCCCGATCGTCTGAATATGGATAAAGGCATAGGAGTTAATAAGTAGTTCCCCGAGGTCACCGAGGGCTACCAAAGATGGAGTTCCCAATGGTACAAGGGATAGTAAAACTGCCTGGGTCTTTCAGCTTTTGTGGCAGTTTCCTCTAAAGGATAGCACTACATTCCTTGGTGAGATTCATTGTCTCGAAGTCCGACAGTCTTCTTTTCTTAGACAATATATCCTCATGAATTTGAAAAAAGCGGGCATACGTTCTTGCATCGAAAATGGAGATATTGATATGCGGTTTCTTGAACACTTCCATAAACTTTGTGAATTGCTTGTCCAATTTATTCTTTTTCAGGAGTTAAGGGTATGGAATTGGGGTAGTGGTTTCAGCTGTGGCTGGTCGATCTTTAGCCTCAGTTTCTTCTTCTACAGACTTTTTTTCTTGGGGCTGCTGCCTTTCTGTTTTGTCATTTTGACTAGTCTGGATTACTTCCCCCGCCGGTTTACCACCTCTCCTATCTGTTGGTGTGCCCAGATGTGCTAATTCTCTACCACTTCTCAATGTGATAGCTTTTACATGTTCATTACCTTCTTGTCACAAAGGTTCACCTCGGAGTTACTAGGTAATGATGTGTTACCTCTCATTGACAATGTGGCCATTTGGCTGTTACTCGGGTTTTGAGTTGGGCTCCTTAATTAATAGCTAGGTGGATTGGTTTCGCATTCTTGAGCTTGGTTTTTAGATATTGTCGTCTCATTCATAAATGTGCCGTGGGAAGTCATCATATGAGCTAAGGCTTCTTCCAAATCTACTTTCTTCTCTAGTGGTTGTTTGCTTGCTTAAAGTGGTGGCATATTATTCTGGTTGTTCCTCCAGCCATAGTTATGATTGCTCTGATTATTCTGGTTACCTCTCCAACCCTGGCCTTGATTCTAATTCTAGTTCTAGTACCTGTTCTAATAGGTATTACCTCCATACTGCCCCTGCTGTTGTTGGTTTTGCTGATTCACATACTATGCTTGCTCTACTATCATTTGTCCCCTCTGAAAGTCCATAGTACTGTGTTGTCCGCCACAAGATTCGTAGATCTCCCACAGGTTATTCTGAATAGCATTCACCGTACCTTACTTCTTTTGTAGTTGTTTAGTTAACTGCGACATGGTTTACAAGTGCGAGGGGCAAGTATGCTCCCTTAGTGGGCTTCAGTCAGCGTCTGTAACACCAGAAATATACCTAGTAGTTTTTCGGATATGTTTAGAGTATAATAAAAGTTAAATATGAATTTTAAGGGAAATAAAGCGAGGGCAGAGATTAATAATAGAGTCAAGGAGTAAAGTGGTAATTTACCACTTGAGGATGAGGTAATAAAGCAGATGATATGCCAAACTAGAATTTAGGAATGAAGTTATAGATGGAATAAGAGAGAAATGGGGACTGAAATGCAAAAATGAAAACTTAACCCCAAAAGGGGTTTTGATAGCGAACAAGGCCTAAGAGATTTTTTTGATTTAAAGACCAAAAAATTGGTCTCATTTGAGAGAGAACAAGCGAGTGAGAGAGAGAGGAGAAGGGGAGAAGAAGAAAGAAGAAGGAAGAGGAAGAGAGGAGAAAGAAGGGAAATCAAGCCAAGGTGGCAGGATTCTTGTATGGATTTCTATGATTTTTGGTATGGATTTTACATGGAAAGCAAGGATCTTATGGTTTTGTATGAAATTCTAGAGAATTTTATGAGTTCCAAACCTAGGGTTTAGTTAGGAATTGATCCTTTCAGTTTAGAATGAAATTGAGTTGAAAACTCTAGCCCCAGTTAATATAAGCATGGAATCCTCCCTTTGAGATTGGATTCATGGGAATTAATTGCAAAGTAATGGAGGTTGGGTTAGACAAACCCTAGTTAATCCTTGTGTTTTGGTTTTGTGTATAGGTTATATGACCATATTAGAATAGTTTTTGAAGTAATTCATGAAGTTTTGAAGAAGAAACCGATTATTGAAAGATGAATTGAGTATAATAGAGATTACAAGATGAATATGAAGGGGTTTTGATGTGTATATAGAGTATTGAGATGATTTGGGTAGTAATATATGGAAAAAGTGAAGAAAAGCCCACATTCTGGGCAAAATTCGAGGACTGTCTGAAGTGCAAGTCAGTATATCTGAGAATCTAGTAGTATTACATTTTAATTACGACCAGTTTTAGTATTTTGACCATAACTTACACTCTACATTAAATCGATTTGAGTGATTTCCCAAAGATTTCTGGTTAAAATATACTTCAAGGAGAACAAACATCCTGAAATAGATACCTTCTAATTCCGACTCTAGGTGGCCCAAAAATTCACTCAAAGTGGGGCTATGTTCAAGCCAATTTAAGTTTAGTTTTGAACATAGTGTAGTCGTTTGTTTCGGATAGCTTGAGTTTAGGTGCTCAGGATTTGGGTGATTCAGTTGGAGGAGAACCCTTAGCACCTTATCTTCAAATGAATACAAGAACCGAGAATTCGGTGTAAAAGTTGGCCTCTGAAAAAATAGAAATTCGGTGTTCCTAGTGTAATCCCAGGGTGGCCAGGCTAGTTTGGCATGAAAATGCCATAACTAGTTCGATTCAAATTAGAATGATTCCAATTTCTAAGAAAAGTAGACTCATCAGGGGACACAAAGAATACATGAACGATGTGTGGGCTATGAGTATTTGTATAGGTATATGAAATATGAAAATGGTAGAAACATGAACATGAACATGAAGCGATATGTCATGAACACATAATGTGATTAAGATACATTATGAGTTAAAGACACATATGATCATGACTACTAGGACCAAAGAATGAATGAGTGGGCGTTACGTCGATTGTGGCACTCTGGCCCAGATATTACACTCTTGTGCGATTAGTACTTAGGGGTACTCTGTTGGGTGCTACGGCACTCTGTCTGGTCGTGCTTTACGGCACTCTGATTAGTACTTCAATACTCTACGATTAGTGCTACGGCCTCGATTAGTGCCCGGTACTCACATTAGTGCGGCCTCCTTTTCACGATTAATTCTTCGACACTCTTGATTAGTACTTGATTACTTCCTAATTAGTGCTCTGGCGCTCCTGTTGGTGCCCGGTACTCCTGCTGTGCTCACGGCCCTGCGGTCTTGTGTGTACTGGCGGGTACTTATTGTGTACGATCCTACTCCATTTTCTTATGATTGGTAATATAGTCAAATAGTTATATGATAAGACTCTGAATAAAGAATAAGGGTAAAGAAATGAAAATGGTAAAGTTCTGAATGTACATAAGGGTACCTCTGTATCTGCTCTGTAGTACCTACGGGTACTTCCGTATAATGAATCTCTGTAGTATCTACGGGTACTCCCGTATCAGTAAAATAAGTATAAGTCCGATGGTACTAAGATTTTTCATTATCAGTAAAATAAGTATAAGTTTTGTAATATAGTATAAGTCCAGTGAGCGCTCACGGGTACTCCGTGTCGGTAAAGGCCAGTATAAGATTCGTATCCTGAGTATAAGATCCGAAGTAATACCGATTATAAGATAAAGTAAGACAAAGATATGCTTTGCTTAATTGAGTACAAGATACAAAGTATCTTTATATAAATATGGTTAACGAAGTACCTCACGGGTACTCCACGTATCTAATTAATTTAAGTAGTACCTATGGGTACTTTTTGTATACGATTAATCTCTCTTTTGTGGTACTTTACAGGAACTCAGGAGCAAGTGTAAACTCAAGTAGTATAGAGTATAGGATTACGTAGGCTACTCGAGGATGGATAATGAATATAAGTACCAATGCATTGTATAAGTACCTCTTTGTATAAGTATAAGTTACGTAACTCCTACGAGGATTCAGAGATGAACATAAGTACATTACTCTGAGAATAAGTTACGGAAGAATAAGCTGCAGCTCTACGGGAGTCCCGAATGAACATCAGTTTGTTATAAGTATAAGTTCTGGATAAGAAAAAGCTCTGTAACTCCTATGGGAGATCCGAATAAGCATAAGCCTGTTATAAGCATAAGTACTTGTATAAGTCCATGATATGAATGCTTATAAATTGCAAATATCTGTTATTTATTTATACACTTATTATAATTGTGTATAGTATGTGTATCGGTATAAGTTATAGATATGTTTCCCATTGGCGTATTAAAGCTTAGCACGGGTTTTTAATTCGTGTAGGTGTCTGAGGAGAAGGCGTGCGAAAACATTCGCATACAAATTTGGACCGGCCACACTAGTAGGGGTTAAATCACGATTATGTTAGTGCTGTTTGTAAATGTAAAAATATAGTTTTGTAGTGAGATGGGACTCGGGTATATGTATATAGATTTTGATGGACACCACTCCAGTGGTAGTTCTTGATATGTATATGATGTTTGGATGTTATAAGATGTGGGCCATACCCACGGTCTGAGGTCGGCTTTAAAAAAAAAAAGTCCTAGTATATGAGTGCCGCTTCGAGCTCGGTTGGATCACACTGTGTATTGTTGTGTTATTATTGTGTGACTGTGATGACATTATTTATTATTATTTGTTGTGATGATGACGTGTGTGTGTGTGTGTGTGTGATGTTAATGTGATATTATTGTGTGTTTTATTGTGTTATGTTGACGAAGTGTTGATTGTGATGATGATGTGAGGTGATGTGTGATGATGACGTGATGATGATGTTGTTGATGTGTGTGATGTGTTTGTGTGATGACATTGTGTGTGTATTGTGTGTGTATTATTTAGTATTGTGTGTGTATTTATTTGTTATTGATGTGTTGTGTGTGTGTGTGTGTGTGTGTGTGTGTGTGTGTGTGTGGTAGGCGTCTACCACACACATACACGGTCGGAGGGTCAGAGAGCTTGACAGCAGTCTATCTCGGACAGCGATTAGTATTAGTGGTTGTATCTTTCAATATCTCACAAGCTTGATCTGTAGTCTTCTTCATTAGGGCACCTCTTGCGAGGCATGGTAGATTTGTCTCATTTGAATCGCCTAAACCATTTGCCAGCGTGTTTTGCATCCACTGAGTTAACTTTGTGGTGGGCATCTCCTCGTTAACTCATGAAATCTCTCATTTTCCAACTAAGTTCTCTCCCTCTATTTGTCACAAATGTGGCGAATCTCTTGCACTAGTTGTAAGTCTTAACAGGTGGAAAATTTGGTGAGGAATTTACGCAGTCATTCCGCCAGGAGTAAATGGAATCGAATTGATTAGCTAGTCGACCAATGTTTAGCCCTCAATCGCTAAAGTGACAGGTGAAAATAAAAGCAATTGAGCTTCCTTTATTTTCCGCTATACTTGTATTATCATGACTTAATAAAACTTGTGGGATGTATTAGTTCTCACTAGAGTAACCCATTGGAGCCCCGTATGTTATTGGAGCATTTACTGAGAGATTATATACAAGCAAAGTTGCTTTCGCTTTGGTGGTGGTCGTGTTATGGTGGCGAGCGACTATAGGTGTGAGGCGAACTCCTCAAGTATATGAGAGGATCCGTAATTTGTACAAACTATCGGTGGCTGATTTCATGATTTTGTCCGATACGATTTCCACATGGTTCATTCCCCATCATGGAGGCGCCCTTGATGCGGTGCATGATTTCAAACGAGGTTGCGTGTGCTTCTCTGTATGTCGATGTAATGTCGCTACAGTTTAGAATTCAAATGTAAGTAATTCATACGACCATGTCTTCGCATGCATTAGTGCTTTCCTAAAATCAAGTATGAAGTCGGGGCCAAGTCACAGCTGCTGAGATGAAATAAGGCAAAATAACTAACCTGAGAAAATAAAATTATTAATATGTAAAAAGAAATAAATAAAATAAGATTGTCAAAGTAGAATCTATAGTCTTTGTTATCCAATATCAACACTAAACTTCTCATGAAACATGATGCGCGAAACTTGGGCTCTTAGTGAGTATGTAAAAGTTAAGTAGAGCGTAGGCGTGCGGCGCAAGTATACGTGTAGGAGTTCACATAATATAATTAAAGCTCGTCCAGTGTCGTTCCTGAGAGGGCGTCTTTGAATGCGGCAAGTGACACAAATACTGATCAAGTCTTATAGTGAATTATGACTCATTTAACTAATCTAAGGAAATCCTAATATTAAAATATTGATTTAAAGCAATGATGAGAAAACTAGGGTTTTGTCGTCACCTGCCACACCTGCTGGATTTTAACCTAGATAGCGTATTTATTTAATATTTCATATGATTTATGTTAGCGGGTTGATCTTGCCTACAAGATATTCTCTCTCGAGATATATCTGCCTATCTCGCCAGTGGGATGTATTGCATCTCTGCCTCGACCCCTCTAACTTTGAAATGCATAAATGTGCAAACCCTAATGCCACTCTTGGAACTCGAGATATCTATATTCCCAAATTGACCAAGTGTTGTTTTACCCATGTCCCTAGGAGTCATCTTCTCTCGATCTCAGACTCCTAGTAATAGCATCACCAAAAATTGGCCCAAATAATAACATGTGATTAAGATTCGGAAATAAAAGCAATCCATACAGGTGTTCCACGTATAATATTAAATAAACCACAATTAATGCATTAATCATAATGGATGCGGCGAGTTGAGCAAAACCACACAGAAAGAAGAGTTAATTCATCATGATCTTCATTATAGACTGAAAGATTTTTAACATAAATTGAATCAGGGAAAGAACTACAGAAGAAGCCGACTTCGCGATCTCTCGAATTTGTCTCCGTCAATCTTCCTCTGTCCGTATGTCCTTTTTTTTCCGTTCGCCTTCTAATGCCCTTGAAAATGCCTCCCTTTTATGTCTCGGGACTTGGGCCCATCATTGGCCTAGAATTCCAGGTCATTTAATGCTCTAGATCTAAAAAAAAACCCTCGCTAAGCGTAATGTAGAAGTCTAGTGTACGAGAGACCACTTTGAATGCCTTAGTTGCTAGTTCGCCGTGGTGTAGGACTTCCACGCTGCTATTAAGGTGTAACACCCCGAAATATACTATGAGTTTAAGACTTATTTAGGGTATATTAAAGAAAATTGAATTTTCAAAAAATAAAACGAGAGACTTGGAATTAATAATAAAGCCAAGGGTAAAGTGGTCTTTTACCACTTGAGGACATAAAGGGCATAAAACAATAAGTTTATATGCAAATATGAAATTTGAGAAAAAGAAGTTAAAAATGCAAAGGCCAAACATGGCCTTAACTCAAAAAGATGGATAAGGTTAATTGGTCTCTCATTTTTGAGAGACCAAAAATGTAAAAGAAGGATCCAATAGTCATAAAGTTAAAAGTTGATAGGCTAAATTAGAATATAGGATGAGTGTGATGCAAATAGAAGAGAATGGAAGGGCTAAATAGCAAAAATGGGAAACTAAGCCAAAAAAAATTGGCTTTCCAAACGTGGCCTTAAGGAAGTGGATAAGAGGAGACCAAATTTGGTCTCTTAAGGGGAGATTTTCTCACTTTGAAAAAGGGAGTTAGGGCTCCCACGTAAGAGAAGAGTAGGGAAGAGAAGAGAAGAACAAGAAGAGAAGAGAAGAAGAAGAAGAAAGAAGAAAGAAGTGTTTGCAAGAGATATAAGGTATGGGCTATGAATTCTTGTAGCGATTTCCATACAATTGCATGATTAGTAGCTTGCTTGCCCCGAACCTAGGGTTTGATAAAGTTCATCCCAACATGGGTTTCTTGTTGGCATTTGATTTTTTTCTAGGGTTTGATAGGATTCATCTAACCCCGAAAATTATTAGCATTAAGGTGGGTAAAACCCCAAATGTCTGAAAAACATGGAATCCTTCCTTTGAGGTTGATTCATGGTTTAATTAAAGCAAAGGAGTTTGAGTTAGACAAACCCTAACAAATCATATATTTGGTTTATGTGCTGAGTTATGACCCATTATAGATTTGTTTTAGGGTAATTCATGGAAAGTTTTGAAGAAAGATATGTAATGAAAGAAGAAGAATTGAGTAAAATTGAGATTACAGATGAATTTGGAGTGGTTTTGAAGTATATATAAGATATTGAGTTGATTTGGGTATGATCTAGGAAAAGTGAAGAAAAACCCGTGCAGGCAAAGTCGAGGCTGCGCCACGTGCAATTCGAGCTAAGTCACGAGGTAGGTAATTACATTTTGTTTTGACGTTCATTATTTTATTGCAAGAATTTCGTTTCGATCGATTTAGTGATTAAAGTTCTTGGTTAAAAATAGGCTTGAGGAAAACGAACATCCTGAAATAGAGTACCTTCAAATTTATGATTCTATGTGGCCCGAATTCCTTTCGAAGTGGGGTCATGTTCGAGCTAATTTCTGGTTTTGTTTTTAATAGAGTAGTCAGGGTTGTTTAGGACATAACTTCAGTTTCGGTGCTCCGATTTGGTGTTGATTGAGTTGGAAAAGGCCATAGAACCTTAGCTTCAAATTAGTACAAAAGACCAGTGTCAAATGTAAAAGTTAAGATCCCCGAAAATGACAAGACCAGTGGTTGTTACCTTACTCTTCTTTGGTCTTTATAAGTTGCTGATTTTAATGGCTTGCAACTTGCATGCTCATGCATTAGGACTTCAGTTAGGGGTATTCTTGGACTCTATGGAAGCTCATTGAGTCTAGAATCTAACCATATTCTATTTAATGGCATTTTGGTGCCCCAACTAGTCTGAAAATTTAATTGTTGTACCAGAATTAGTACTAATCGCTTGGTTAAAGTAAATTCAGGAATACAGTAGTAAGAAATGATGTAGATATGAACAAGAAATGTAATATGTATAGATGTGATGGCCAGAAGCTTGTAGATATGATATGGAAAATAATGGCCCGAAACGTGAGCATGAGCATGAAGCGATTGCATGAGGCAAGCAATGTGGATTTAAGTTATATATGATTATTATCACGTATAACCGAAAAAAGATAACAAATATTAGGAATACGTGAATGAACAAGAGTGATAGCCAATTAAAGGAAGGCTATGAATAGATAAAGACACAGTGATCTACATAAATGATATGATATGTGAGAATGTGAGGATTATGATCGGTTATGAATACTTATTTTGTAGAAATATATATAAATATATATATATATATTGATTTGAATTATTGTATTCCGAAATGGCAGCCATACATAAATGATATGAAGACAGAATGTGATTATGATCGGTTATGAATCTTGTTGTGAAACACTATAGTATATATATATTGATTTGAATTATTGTTATTTATTGAGGAAATGATTATCATTACCTAAATGATATGAAGACAGGAATGTGATTATGATCGGTTATATGAATCTCTTATTTGGCCAAATATATATAAGTATATATATATATTGATTTGAGAATTATTGTTATTCGAAATCTTGTCATACATAAATGATATGAAGGCAGGAATGTGATTATGATCGGTTACCAAGGTTATATTTAATGTGAAACTTATATATATCATATATATATATATATATATATATCTATATATATATATATATATATATATATATATATATCGATTTAATTATTGTTATTCGAAATATTTGTCATACATATGCATGTAGCCAGCCTTTGAAGCTATAAGTAAGCTATTTGCGTAAAGGAAGTAAATTGATTTGAAATGTATTGTAAATGTTAATGACATTCACCAACTAAATTAAAGTCATGAAGGTAATGTAAATGTGAATGTGAAATCCCACATTTTTATTGAATGACCAACATGGCTGGGATTCTCAAGCGAATTCGTCTCATAAAAGGGAGTAGCCAGTAATTCTTGAATGTGAGATCGCATTCTTCTTCTTGAATGACAACGGACCAGGGTTATTGGCGAATCTGCCGTGAATGTCATTTATAATCATATGTAGGATGGTGATAATGAATGTGAAATCCACTTGTTCTTCTTTGGGAATGACATCTGAGGGCCAGGGATTCGCGGCTGAATGCAGTAAGTGAATGTGATTTCTAGCCTGTGTGAGGATGATGATGTGAATCTGAATCAGTTAACTCTTGAATGACAAGCAGAAACGATTCACCAGCGAATGCATTGTGAATGTCATTTATGTTGTATGTGAGATGGTGATATTGAATCACGAGAAATCATTCTTCTTGTGAATGTGAAACGGAATGAGGATTCACCATTGAATGCATCGTGAATGTAAACCCATAGCCCATTATGTGAGATGGTAATATTGAATCACCAATCAGCATTCTTCTTTTGAATAATGAAACGGGACGAGTTCGTATTGAATGCATCGTGAATGTTAAACTTACATGTCAAGTATGTGAGATGGTGATATTAAATGTGAAATGGCATTCTTGAATGACAAACGAGGCGGGATTCGTATTGAATTTATCACGGATATTGAACCATGGTATATGTGAAATCACTTAAGTAGAAAAGTGAAAAATGACATTAAAATTGTATTTGTTTAAGTATCTTTTACATTACAGACGTTGTATGAGAGCGTTATTTTACATGATGCATTTTGTTAAATGTGAGATGTTATAGGTCTTTTGAATTTGTAAATATTTATGGGATTTCGAAATGAAGTCTTTAAGCGTAATTAAAAAAGTCTAAAATGGAGTAATACGAACAAAATATTTTGAAGATAATTAAGCGTTAGGAGTAATAGGACTCAGGCTTGGATCATCAGCCAAGATAGAGTAGAGGGATTCGGTCGTGACAGACATGAAAATGAAAATTTTAATAGAACCCAGACAAAATGTTTTGAGATGATAATTTGAAACGTTAGATGTGGGGCTTCAGAGCTTGGATCAGCCGTCGGGTCGGTCGCGGGATTCGAATCGCGACACACAGCGAAAATTTAATAAAGCGATAACTAAATGAATTAAACGATGTCCAGTCCCCAATTTGACCGTTATGTATGTGATATGACTTTGATATGTTCCGATTTGCGAGTTGTATATGTATAAGTTTGTTTTGAATATGATGCGACATGCGAAACGCTGTAGAAGATATGAATTGAAACTTGTAAAGACATGCGCATGGAAGTAATGTACGAGAGCAGGAATAATGATATGGAATGCGAAAAGGATAAAATCATTATATAAAATGATATCGGTTCGTCGCATATGATAGGCTTCGTTATATCGTAAGGAAAAGTAAATGTAAAAAGATAGTGGCGACAATTATTGTTATTGGTAGTTCACATGCATATGTTCATGGCGTAAAGGCAGCAGTGTTGTCAGGTATGAGTGCGAAGGAGATAAAGAGGACGGGGCATTCAGCGCTTGGCAATCTGAGCCGTTCGGATATAGGTGCTCAGCATGGCAACATTTCGCGATCTCGATGTTTGTATTAGACTAAATATGTATAAGTGTTTGTATAAGTAGTGGGACTTGAAGTATATGTGTAGATTTTGATGGGCTGCGCTCCGGTGGTAGTTCTTTTGTATATGTAAATGATTTTTGTTATTACAAAAATTTATTTGTATACCAACGGTATAAGTTCGAGTGCAGAAAAAAAAAAAAAAAAAAAGAGGTAAAGTGGGATTATGATACTCTGTCCACAGAGAGCCGGGTTCGGATCACTTGATGGGGTGGGGCAGAATGGGGTGCAAGCGAGAAGAGCTCGTAATCTGCGTGGAGTGCTTCGCCGCTGCAAGGGTGCTTTGATTTCCTTCCTCATTTTCTTCTCTTCTTCGAGTCTTTCTTCGCGTTATTTAGCTTCCTTTTTTGCTTATTTTATCACCGTGTCCTGCAAAACATTATAATATGGAAGGTTAGCGCAATATGAGTGAATATGAATGTGAATCATGCAATTAAGTTATAAGAACATATTGAAATCTTACTGAAACGCATGCATAATTCACACGGATCAGTAGTCATTCTCACGATGATCCAGCATGGTTAGACCCTTTGGTCACGAGAGGCCTTGTGTCAAATTGTCTCTTTACAGTTCGTATCCCAATTAGTGGAATTTATATCCATTTACAAAATACCCTCAATATGTTCTTAAAGGCCTCAAAGGTTGTTTAGCAAGATCCTTGAGTTAAGTGTTCATGATATTATTTAAAGGATTGTTCACCTATATAAATTAAAGTGATTTGGTTAATATAAGTATGGGTATATAAAATATATATATATATATATATGGAAAGGTAATTTTAATTGGCATACTACCATTGCATATGTATTGAACGAGGCAATTCCTTTTCTATTGTATATCTATTTTGGCATGATTATATCCACTTTCGACTTTTATAGCTCTTCAATTATAAATCATATAAACCCGAGAATAATTTACATAGTCATATTATAGATAAGTACATAAAAAAAGGCAAAAGTTGATTAAGTTACACACATTATCACAATCAGCAAGGAGCCTTACTTATTATATGGATCCACTTTTGAACAATTCAACAATATATAGGCGTGTGCAGCATGAAACTCTTCCAATGATAGTTGCCTCAATGTGGCATGTCCAAATGCTCGTCCAGGATATTTGAAAATAGACAATGTCTTCTCGTTGTCCTCTCAATTCTCTCCACAAACATCATATTTCGTGGCACCCTTCTATGCCTTGTGTGTACATGTTCCTCAAAATTGTATGAACAAAATAATGAAGCTTCTTCAACTAAATAGGCATTGCATATTGAACCTTCAACACGTGCCTTATTTTTCACATTATTTTTTAGCTTACGAAGAATTTACCTACATTATATGTCTCGATTAGTCATTTTACGAGAAGTGAAAGTAAGTAATCATAGTAACAAAATTACCTCTCGAAAAGGATACATCCACCAGATGTTGGACTAGCAGCAAGTAAAGCTTCATGAGGCAAATTAATACGAGAAGAAAATACTCAATCGAATCAAAAGCTAGGAGGAATATAAGCTCAAACACATGAGAATAATTGGGATCTACTATATAGTCTGACATGTCATCATTTTTTATAATTGTGATTAGGATGCTTAAAAAAACATGTACAACTCTGTTGTTAGTGCCTTCCACACATTACGTAGCAACAATTCCACATAAAGCAATTGGCAGCTTAACCTACATGAAAACACTGACAATCATGGCTCTTCATCCCCGAACAACTTGAGCTTTTGCATGTCCACACATTGAGCCAATTTTGATGCATCGTTATCTTTAGATTTTAACCATTTCGCACAACACTTGTTTTAGATCTTATCAAGCGTGTAACTATTTCGATACTTAGTCATTCCTACCTTCTCCAACTCCGGGCGTCGACGGTACTCATTCAATTCCTGTCTAGACTTAGAGTTGTCTTTAGTTTTACCCAGCACATTCATAACTGTGTTGAACACGTTCTCAAAGACATTTTTCTCAATGTGCATGACATCTAAGTTATGTCGAATGAGTAGCGTGCTCTAGTATGGCAAATCCTAAAAGATGCTCCTCTTCTTTCATCCGTGACTTTACATATCGGATCATTAATATCAGAGGCTCCAATTTAAGTTACCTTTTTCAATCCAAGGTTAGTAATTAGGTGTAAAATTTCGTTTCCACTCAATATAGGAGGTGTCGTGGCTGTTACCACCATATTTTTATGAAAAGCATATCTATTCCTTCTAAATATGTGATCTACAGGTAAAAACTTACGATGGGTGTCAAACCAAGATTTCTTTCCACTCTTTGAAAGTGTGAATGTCTCTGAGTGACCCATGCAATACGGACATATAGTGACGGTGTGCTCCACCCTGACAACATTGCATAACCAGGGAAGTCACTGATGGTCCACTTTGATGCCACTCTTAACTGGAAATTTTATTTCGTTGAAATGTCATATGCTAAAATTCCAACATCCCACAATTCTTTTAACTCAGCTATAAGCGGTTGGAAAAAAACATCTAGCTTATGTTTGGGATCCCCATAGGACACAGCCTGGCTTGATTCAGAAACATAAGATGTCTCTTTCATTTTGGCTTCATGGCAACAGATTATAAAACATTAAAATCGCCGGCAATGATGAATATCGTTGCCTTGACTGCCCAAATGGTTGGAACCCATTAGTACACAACCCTAGTCTCACATTTCTACTCTCAACTGCAAAATTCGGGTGTACTATATTGAAATGCTTCCAAGCAATGGAATCAGAGCAGTGTTGTATTTCTCCTTCTAAAACCTCGTGCTCTGCGTGCCACCTCATATCATTACCGGTAGCCTTAGAAGCATACAACCTTAGTAGTCGAGGAGACAAAGGAAAGTAGTACATTTTCTTGTAGGGTACATTTGTTTTTCTTCTTGTATTTGTTTGCTCGGAATTAGGTCTCTTGTATAGTTGATGGCTAAATCTTTCGTGTGAGATCATTGTCCTTCTCCCCACAACATACAACCATTATTTACAACAATGAATCTTCTCAGCTGACAAAAGCCCTAAACCTCTAACCTTGACCTTTTATCGCTATAAAAGTTCTCGGTCACAAGATTCTCATATGGTGCAACCTCCTTTATCAATTGAGCAATATCATCAAACTCCCTTTGAGACATGTGGTGTTCTGCTTTCATATTCAACATTCTAGCAACCAATTATAGCTGTGAATGTTTTTGGCAACCGAGCCATAATTCTTTATTCATAGCACTTAGCATATCAAAAAACTTTTGTGCTTCTGGATTAAGAGGTTCATCCGATATTTCATTAGGATTGAAATTAGGCCCGACAGCATCCATAACCATACTATGGTATGCATTTTCAACTTACTCAGATGTTGGTTGGGCATCACTAGAATTTTGAATTGAATCTGGTTCCATTTCCTCGTGTCTTGCCCAAACATAATACCCCGGTATAAAGCCATTCTTCATCAAGTACTTCTGATATCAATTTGATGATAACTTCTGATTTCGACACTTATTAAATTGTACATGGACACTTTATCTTATTACCATCCATTCATTTTAAGGTTTACTACATCACGAGATTCCTATAAATTCCTCCAATTGATAACCAAAAACTCTAGGTTTAAGAGACCATTTATGAGCTTAGAATACATCCAACTTCGATTTGAAGCCATTTTAAATGTTGAGCTTCACAATTGTAGACAACATTAGGGAATAAGTCAATATTTTATAAGAAAATAAATCCATGAAAAGCAATTGTTGCATGTAACACACTCTACTAGAAAATTGAAAAAACTTAATTGTGAAACATTTAGTGTAGATTACAAGTATGTCATTGAACTTCTTACTATAAGTTAGGTGGTGGTTCCTATCCCATTTAGAAATGCATAATTCCTACTAGTCAATTACTTAGTGTTTTATCCTCTATTTTGAGAAAATTCCAATATTTCTCCTTAGTTCTCCAAGTACATGGTTGATTAAAGGTATAACTGTGTAAGATTCGCAGCTAAGTAGCTAATAATATTATATCACCTTATCAAATACTTAACAAGGAATATTAATAAGATCTCTCCATAGAAAGCACTAGTAAATACATAGTAGGCATTATGTATTCTAAACTATCAAACAGGACAATTCAAGCATCATTTTGTAGACAAATTATCAATCATATGATAGACATATATAATTGTAAAAATCAAGATTGACTCAACAAGAAGCCATTTCCATAATTTTATAATTTATCTTCTTTAGTACATGATATGATAATTTATCATGCAACGATACTTGAACAGGAGAACTAAGGTTTTTCATGTATGTAGTTAATCTAAGGCGTAAAAAAACTATCATGTATTACTTGAAGGGTCAAAACAGGGCAGCATGTGTCAATCCCAGAAAATGGACCATAACTTGAGTTATAGAGGTCCAATTTGGGTGATTCAAAAGCCTAACATCAAGTTCTCAAATGCAGCTACAATTTCCATGAAGGATATTAGTCGATTTCCCTCACTTTACTTTTGATCGAAAATCCAGTCCCAAAATCGGGGCGTTATGTAGGGTCAAAACAATGATCATTAGTATATACATATATTGGTTGTTTTCTTATATAATAAAGATTGACTTCTTCTTTATTTAAAGCCATTGAAGTATATAATTGCTCCATTTATAAAATTAATCCTTAATCAAAGAACTTTGATTGAATCCAAAACGTAATCTAAATATCAAATTTTACAAGAAATTTTATATCCTTAATCAAAAAACTTTGATTGCCACCAAAGATTTGGGGCGTATGAGTCGTGGGAATTTGAAGCTTCAAATCAATCCAAAAGCATAATATAGGGAAATCATAAATAAACCTTAAATCAATCCAGAAATGATGATATTATGAATCACCTAATAAAATCGGTCTTAAATGGTCCGGAGGCAAAGTGCGGGTAAAGGGCTCTACTACCTCTTGAGCCTTAAATTAACCAAAGGCCAAAGCGAGAGGATCACCAAAACCCCACTAATTTCACAAACACAAACCAAAATTTCAAGGCATCTAAACGAGAAAATGAGAATATAGTAAGAAGATGGATATACAAAGCAGTTCTCACATGAAGAAAGAAAAAAAAAGAACACAAATCACAAAAGATAAATATCTACATATATATATATATATATATATATATATATATATATATATATATATATATATATATATATATATATATATAAACCGGGAAGAAACATTGAAATAAAAAAGGAAAAAAAGGAAAAACTAGGAATCAAAAGCTGATACCATAAAAGCCACAATATACTTCATCAATGCATTTTGGAAAGTTTGGTAAAGCAACAAACATTATTTCAAACTAGAAGCATACATCAACAAATCTCAAAGATCAAAAATTCTACATAAAATTCCGAACTAGAAGCATACATCAACTAATCTCAAGATAAAACGACTTGGAATATCAACAAAATTACACAAAAATGATGCAGAAATTTCACCAAACAAAGGTTCTGTTCATTGATCAAAATATCATCCTTCCGAACTCCAAAACCAATATTCACCGTTCAAAACAAATACCAGTTGGTCAAGAATGTACTCAAAAAATTTCAGCCCTATCCAATCACAGATCAAAGACATGTTATCATTTGATGAAAATCGGACAGAACAACCGTGGACCCGCATTTTTCACGTGCGTCCCCACTCGAATGGCGAGACTCGCTTTTTGTTGTTGTTGGAAAACCATTAAAAAAACGGTTTGGAGTCGCCACTTATTTTTGTTTTATTTTAAAGGAAAAACAAAATAAGAAGAAAAATACTAAATATATTTCATGATAAGAAAAAACGAGTGCAGAAAGCAAAGTCACAGGTTCGCGGGTCGGGTTACCTATCGGGAAGGAGGATTACGGTGGTAAGGCGCGTAGCACCCATGGCAGTATAAAAGCGGTCTGCATTAAACAAGTTTGAGAAAGAAATCCTGACTTTGACTAATCGATCAGTGGATACCAAAACAAGTAATAACAATATAATAGCATTTAGGCATATAGAAATGAATGAATAAAATAAATAAATATATGAATAAGCGAAATTAGATGAGAAAAATGTATACCTGGGTGATATATCCAAAGCGCTACTAATTAGAGACAATGTTAGTGTAATAACAAATATGAAATATTCACATTTAATTGGAAATTGGTTACAGATTAGAGGTCAAATTATTTGTTAGAAGGATACATGAGATGTCGGGCCCCATCCAAGCCCATTTATATATCACACAAATTAACTCCACAAGATCCCATTTTATAGGGACTATAGAATTAATCATGTGTTTGGAATTTTTGAAAACTGATTTGAAATTGAAATTTTGAAGTTGGTACTTTGAAATATTGGAATTAAGAATTAAGAAATGAATTTGAAAGGCTTAGAATTTTGAATTGAGATTTTGAAGTGGAAAGAGCTGGGTTTTAAATTTGAGATTTGAGATTTAGAAAGTGAAATTAGAAATTGGGATATTCAAAATTTGAAATTTGCTGACACTTTGAATTTTGAAATTGGGAAATTGTAAATTTAAAATTGAAAACTAAAAAAAATGAAATTGAAAAATGAGGGAATTGAATTTTAAAATTGAAAACTTGAAAAAGAAATAGAGAAAAGAAAAGAAAAGAAAATCAAATAAAATAAAATAAAATAAAATAAATAAAATAAATAAAATAAAAATAAAGAAATAATTCAATCACAAATTTACTTTTGAAATTAGATATGCTGAATTTTGAGAAATTAGAAAATTGTTATTTTGAAATTAAAAACTTATAAAATGAAAATGAAAATTTAGGGAAAAAAAAATGAAAATTTAGAAATTGATTTTTTTTTTTTTTTTGAAGACATTTTTTTTTAGAAAATGATAAATTGTAAATAAATTAAGAGTGGAATTAGACAAGCTAAAGAGCTTGGGCTTTTAAATATGTTGAGCATATTATGTTGGGAACACCAAATATGGGGTCTAGTTAATAGAAATTGGGCTTTGGTGATCAAAAGCCTCTAAGTATAGGATATTACTAAGTGGGTTGAGGCGTAAGCTACTTGTATTGGCGCAAATGGATGAGCAATTGATTTAATTGAATGAGTTTCTAAATATGGGATGAACCTAAGTTAATGGGTTGGACCTAATTTGATGGGTTAGACCTATGTAGTGAGATTGGGTCAAATTTTGTAGGCCAGGTATAGAGTTGAGCTAATTTAATGGCACAATTTGATGAAGAACTAGATTAATGGATGTGAGCATTAAGTTGATGGGTTGGGCTCAATAGGTTGAACCTAAGTTTAATGGGTCCTAAATTTATGGAGTTGGGTTTATGGATTTGGTTTAAGGGTTTAATGAGCTTATTATTTATAGAAACATATTTATAGTGAAACAATCTATATGAGAAAACATGATTGCCATAACTATTACAACATGAAATAGATCTCTAAAAAAAAAAAAAAAAAAACTGCTTTTTGGGGTCTACAGTTTGAGCCTTCAAAACCCTAATCACAAATGAAATAAAAATAGTCTGAGAGTTCAAACCCTAGAGCACAATCTTGGATGCTCACTTCCTGCACCAGATTTCTTCACAACATTTTGCTTTAAAAATTTTTCCACTTCTTCCGTTTTTCAAGATCTCAGAAACCCAGCTGCATGATTTCAAGATCTAACATACCCATTTGCACCTTAGCCTCCAAACTAACATTTCCCCCATTTTCCTGTCTAATCAAAATGGCATATATATATATATATATATATATATATATATATATATATATATATATATATATATAAATTTATTTTTATTTTTGTACATTTTTCAACAATCAAAGAAACTCATCTTGCTTCAATTCTGCAGTGTTTTCTGAGTTTGAAACAAAAATCAATATAGAAAAAAAAACTCTGAACTATTTTTAATATACCAAAGATAAAAATTAAAAATTCTAGAAATAAACTGAAAACCTACCAATTTCTAGGAAAGCAAACAGAAAGAAAAATCAAATATGAATTAAAAAAAAAAAGTTACCTAGAAGAACACAGCACCCAGGGACTTTGCCTCCCAAATCTTGATTAACGCTAATTATTATCAACTTGGTCAGTAAATACCACCACCAACCACTTTCCAGTCTGAGCTCCCAGAACACCAATACTAAAACACCGATCCATAATAGAAAATCATCCACTTCCCATTAATATAATCCTTCAACAAGAATCAGAAAACGGCAAACTTTCCCCGACCTCATAAAATAATCGAAACCCAATTCAAAAACTAACGTTCGGAGAAGAAGAGCGTTCCATAAAAATCTCTCCAGAAAAAAAGTTGTACTAATCCAACAAGAAGAAGAACCGGAAGAAAGAATCGGTTTCCCCGATTTCCTCTCACCCCCATTTCCCCTCCTAATAACTGCTTCTCCCCCTCCTCATAACTGCTTCTCCCCACTTTCTTTTTACTCCTCAGCTCTCCTTCCCACTTTGTTTCCTCCCCCGTTTTTCTCTTATCTCCACTCCCATGATCCCTCTTTTTTTGCCTCCTCCCCAAAAAATAAATAAAATAAAAATCTCCCTCAAGTGGATTTCTTTTCCTCAAAACCTGCGGCTCCCCTCTTTTAAAAAATCCCCTCATTTTGTCTTTTTCTCATTTTCTTTTTATAATTTTTTTTAATTTTTTTATATTATTTTTAACGTTTCTTTCGAGAATTTCTAATGTGAGGCAACCGGAAAATTGATTTAAGAATGATAAAATGGTAATTTAATTGAAATCAGGAATTTTTTACAGATGCGAGATGTGAAATGAACTAGTTGGAATCGATACCATGGCGGGAAATGCATTTCTGAAAGCGTCGAATTAAGAAGCAGGAGGCCAGGAATTTGGCGTTTTGACCTTAGGAGGATGTAAGGCCCAACGCGTTTTGGGTGGCAGAAGCGTGCGTGTGGAATCTTGGTCTGCGGTCGAACAGTGGTACCAGTGAGTTTCGCGTGCTGGCAGCGTAGCGTCGTATCATTAGAGGAAATATACCAGTGGTTGGATAAAGAGGATAAGGTGTAATCCTCCTCAATAGATGGAATTTGGCATGTGGCATTGAAGACTTTCTCTTGTCGTCGTGGCCAAGATGGATTAGGAGAGGAAGAGAGGGAAAAGAGGAGCAATGGAAGAGAGGGAGGTAGCCAAGTTTTAGAGAAGGCTCTATCTTACTCTAGAATTTCCGGCCCGATCGGGCCAGAGCGAGAGGCTCAGACGAGGCGAAGCGAGATTCTTTCCACGCGGCGGGGCTGCGTGGAGTACCCGGTTTCAGGGAGTTCCGGCCAGACTCCGGAAGGTAGGGTTCTCTCTTGCTTTGCTTTTGTTTGGGGGCGCCTTTGTAATAGATGGGGGATTTGTTGGCGCGGATGGCGTGGGTTTTGGTTAAGATTTGGGCTGGCCCAGATAAATCGCAGAGTGGTTTGAATGATCCTTTGAGATCATTTGTGTGATTGTGTGTGATGTTGTGTTATTAAGTGCAGAAAATAGCATGCGTCGTGATTTGTGAGCTGGAGTTCAAGATGGGCTGTCGGATTATCTATAGCCCATGTAGCTAATCTTATATTATTATTTGTAAATTGAATAATAGCTTATGATTTAGGAGATTAATTATGTTAATATATGCGTAGGTGATATATTAGCACGTGTTGAATCATTTGGTGTGCCGTTCATTTAAAGTAGGTGGGAGTAATACGAGTAGAAATTAGCTCTTGGGCATTGCTAAATACGTCGTAGGATACCTTTTGGTCACAGAGAGGCCGCGGCTTGCCCAGGGATGGGACGCAGCGTCAGGAACTTAGGCGAAGAAACGGCAGTTAGCCTTTATCTTGTATTTTTATGGGGTGCAGGCCCGAGAGGCGGAGTTTGTGTAAATTGTAATTAAATACGATTGTAAACAAGTTCTTTTTGTATAAAATTTATATTTGGGTTGTATGGATGTAGGGCCTGTTAGAGTTTATTTTACACATGTATGGGTCTTCGTGACGTGAGGCAGTAGTAGATTCTAGCGGGTTAGCTGGGTGAGTGTGGGCCAGCCACGATTTTAGGCGTCGCATCTAAATTAAAAAAACAATAAAAAAAATAAACAAAAATAAAAGAATATAATAAAATAACATAAATAAAACAATTAAAAAAATAAAAAATAATAATAAATAAATAAAAATAAAATAATAAAAACTGCTTTTTTTTTTTTTTTTTGGGGGTCTACAACAACAAAATTGTGTTATTCTTTTCTTTTCTTCTTTGTTCAGTTAACTATAACTTAGAAATATTTTCTTCAATCACACATCCAATCGACCAGTTTTAACAAACACGAGAAAGGAAGCTTGTGACAAAAAAGCAACCAAATCCAACGGTTCAAAATGGAAATCAAAGCGTTTGATCGCAGACTATTAGAAGAGGATTTACCAGAATAGGGTGTTGTTCTTGTGCAAAATAATGACATTGTCAAGCTCCAAATTTGATAAAATTAAAACATTCGGATTGAGAGACCTACAGAGTTAAGGAATCCTGGCGAAATTCGGGTCAGTAAGAGCCATAAGATCAAAGCCTTGATCGAGTCAGAGACTACAACTACTTGACATCTTAATAGAAAATGACAACAGCAAGAGTAAATGCTATGTATTTGGGTTTTCTCGGGAAAGTGAGGAAGAAAGGGGAAGAAAGAAAGAGGGGGAGGGGGAATGAAAGGGGAAAAGAGAAAAGGGGAAAAATGAAACAAAATGGGACAAAATTTTTTTGAATGCTTATAGTTTAAAAATCTGCTTAAAATATTATGAAACAAAAAAAAACATATTAAATGTACCTTTTTAATGTTATTAAAAAAAGCAGGTAGCATCAAGTAAATATTTTAAAAAATATTTAATATTTAAAAAAAACATATTTAATATGCTTATAGTTAATTTATTTTAAATTTTTGAAAAATAATTTTTTAAAATGTTTTATTACACTTTAAAACTAACATTTGAATTAATCTTAAAGAGTTCATTTCTAAATTTAATTAATTTATGAAACCTTTTTACTATTTATTTATTTTATTTAAGTAGTTAAAATTATTAAAATTTATGTTAATAATAATTTATTTTATCTATTTATTTTATTTTATATTTTTAATATTTTAAAAATAAAATATGAAAATTAAAAATTATTAAAAGGATAAATATAAAAATAAATAAATATAAAGTTAAGATAATAAAATGTTTTCTAGAATTTTCGAGTCATTGATAGTCAGTAGCTCGAGTAAATTAAGGCATCACCGAGGAATTGGTGAGCTTTTACAGGTCACTAGATTTCGTGAGACCCAGCCGATCCAGCGGTAGCGATCCATTTCGTCATGCGAGATCACTAGAGAATTTTAGGATTTAAACAAGCGATTCGTCTTTAATTTTGAGAGAAAATTTTAAAATACCCAGTTTATGCTTTAATTAAAAGTATGATTGATGCTTATTTAAATAAACATTATATAAAATATTAAAATTGAATAAATATAATATAAAAAAATTGTTGCTTTTGTAGTTAATTTTACAATGAAATGAGGAAATTAATTTTTTAAAAATCTATTCAAAATTCCTTTAATAAAAATAGAAATAATATATTTTTACATATTTATTAAAGAATTTAATTCATAAATATATTGATTTTGTGATAATTTTAAAAGCTTTTGAAAATGTTAATTCAATATATTTTATGTATCATCTATCTGGAGTTAAGATATGAGACCAAGATATCAAGACCAAATATGTTTAGGGGGTCGTACAAGTGATAGCACTCTGCATGACTTTGCACACTTGTTTTGAATAGAGATTCTTAAATTATTTTCAAAACAAGATTTTCTCAAAAATCCCGTTTTTAAGGTCCACACAACTTTCCGTAGCCCAATCGTAAAATTAAAACATACCGAAATTCGGCGAAATTAAATGCAGGTAACTAAATTTAAGCGAAAGGAATCCAACGGTGAAATTCAGTTTTGTCGTAGAGTCTAGAAAATTGGTTTGTAATATAACACTAATGCGACAATTTACCATTTGCCTTTTGAAAAATTCAAGTCGCCACGATTTTACAACTTAGATATTTTTAGTTTATAAAATTAAAATTAAATAATACCATTACTAATTCTAATTTGTGAAACTTAGGTAAAAGCGTATTTTGAAAATGAATGAATCGGTAATTCTTATGCAGACGGTACAAGGCAAAGGCAGATTTTCCTACAAGCATAGGATGATGAAGCATAATATCGCGTAGATTAGAATCGTCTCGAGAAATACAGTTGAGCCCAAAATAATGGTGGTCGAGGGAGCCGTTGAGTTTCAGCGTGTTCGAGACGGACGAGGCGAAGCCAAGTAGGGTCTTAGTGTGGCGCGATGCATGGGAGACACTTGGCGCATGGGTGAACCAGGTCATCATGCCCTTAGGATTGGGTAGGGGCCAAATGTCAAACCACCCTGCATGCATGAGCATGAAAGTAGCTTAAGTATTGCATGGAGAACACTTGGAGTGTAGGGTTGACACGTGTCAGGCAAGTGGTGTTAGGTGTCCTCCACCTAGGTAAAACCAACTTGGTGGTTTGAGGAGGGATTCCAAACAATTCGTAGACAAGAGGAGAAGAAAGAAAAGAGAGAAAGAGAGAAAGAAAGAAAGGAAAGAGAGAAAGAGAGAAAGAAAGAAAGAAAAGAAAGGAAGGAAGGAAGGAAAAGGAGGAGGAAAAGCTATAAGACCTCCATTGTTGTAAGGTTGAAGGATGAAGGACTTGATCCACATACTTTACAAAGAGGTAGGAACACTATTTGTTATTTTCCATAGCGGTATGGAGTGCGTTGGTTGAATGTTGTCTTTTGGGGAGATCTTTACCTAGTTTTCTTTTTTTTTTTTCTTAACCTCTTGGTAATGATACGGCCATGTGGCCATGCATCAGATAGTGGTTAATGTGTCTTGGGTAAACTATGCTTGAGAGGCAAATCTGCCCGGGCCGGGTCTAATCCCTTGATTTTTCCAACTCTTTTGTTCTGATGTACAAGTGGAGTGAATTGGGACGTTTTCCTATCTTTGTGAAGTCCGTATTTATGTTTGACATAACTTAGTATTCGGCATTGAGGTGATGTTGTTTCTGAATAAGCTTGACTTATGAACATATCTTGATGGTCATCAGAATTTAAGACTCCTTTTTGTCAAATCGTGATTAGAATATATTAGAATAGTTAGATCTTAATTTGAAAGATGATGGCCATGTGAAAGTGTTTTAAAGTGTTTCCTCTGCTTTTCCAGATCGATTTTTAAATCAGTGGATTTTGGCAGATGTCTGGGTTAAATCTCCGTACTGGGTTCGCCGGTGACATGGGAAGCGGTCATGGCCATATGAGTTGTGGTTAAAGTGTGTCTCTTGATTTACGGACATGGGTGACCTGTTCAGTGATTGGGTCATATGTGTGTTGTGGCGGACACCTTGGCCGTGTTTTTGTCATGTCTGGTCTATAGGATGAGGGATCGTGTCGGCTGAAAGGGACCTTGTGGTCTTGACCTCATTGCCTAATTAGTGTTGGGTTATGAGATCTGTCTTGCATGATGTGTTGATTGGAGCGTGTGGATTACAGCATGGCAAAGCCATGGTGATAATTTGATTGACCTCCTCTTATAGAACTACGTATTGCATTAGACATGGTTCAGCCATTTTCAGTTTTGCAGGGTAAGAATGTCGTATCAGAGATGTTACATTGGGTGTGGTTGAGTGAAGGTTAGTGCCTGACATGGAGTGAATTGAGTGGTGTGTGAAAGATCTTGTACCCATGATGTGTGCCACATGATACATTGGTTGACATGGTTTGATGATGTGTGAATGTTGGGCTGAGATGGACGAGTCGTTAGTCACTGTGTGATGAAGAATGGAAAGCAGATAGTGTGGAACATTAGCAGCGGAGGTGTTTTCGGAATTGAAAACGCAAACCACGATTAAACTCTGGCGTATCGATGGTGAAAGCCACTAAAAATGTGAAATTGTAAGAACCGTAGATGAATATCTGAAAGATCTGTTGCCGAAGACCGCGAAACGTTGATAATCATCATGAACTCAGTTAGTGTGATGGGTTAGGCAACCTGAATGTGATTTTCGATAACGCCATTGGATGGTGGTGGATTCGGAAAGAGCGGGCTGTGACGTATCATGAAGTGTCAATCTCATGTATCATGATTTTTCATGATGGATATTTATGTCTCGTGGTTCTTATCGTTGTTTGGCGTACCAGTAAACCGATCGTTGCATTTTGTTGGAAGTCTTAATGAGTTTCATTTCTTGCCGACGTATTCCCACCATGTGATGAATGTTTCAGTCTAAGTCCGCGTCGCGGCGAACGACCATCCGCGCGGTTAGAAGAGATCAGTTGATGATATTTTATATCATCGCTATGTTGTGTTGTTCGCCATGTCATATATCTTGTTTTGTATCATTGATTTCAACATTGATTCTCGTGCATGGTGTATATATATGTGGTGGTCAACCTCAACTCTGGAACGTATGGTTGTAGTGAGTTATGTTGTGTGTTGCTTAAGTTAAATATGCAGTGTTGGATCTGGATTCAGGAGACATGATCATGATCATCACGAGGATCCATGGTTTCCTTGAATTTACTTGATTGACAGGAGTTGTCCTGAGACCCTCGGTTTTTAGGTACCATCGGTACTCAGTGACCAGCTTGATTGCATTATTAAATAATTTATGTTTAATTTTCCAAACCTTAATAATCTGTTTTTGCCATTGGTATAATTTAATTAGTATTGTTTTGAGCACATGTACAGAATTGAAATCGTCATCTGTAAGTGAGCTTGTTTAGTTTTCCCTGGTGTTTTTGAGAAGGAGTGCATGAATCTTTAAGGGATTAGGAGATCTGACTTTATGTGATTCTCGAGGGTTGGAGGCACCACAGTTGAATTTGAGTTATCAGTGTTGCTTGAATGAGATCCCAGGCACAGGTGAATCCAAACTTTTCAGTATGACTGATTTTTGGAAAGATTTTGTTGCTGCCCCACCGACAAAATCTTGGCGCTGTTGCTCTGTTGGTGTAACATGGTGGCTCAAGGAGTAATGTGTTAGCTGCTATTGGCTATGTGGCTGTGAGCAGAAAGTTCAGTTTTGGGAGAGTGAGTAAACAGTTAAGTTTAGATTGATAAAAGAATTTTCTCAAATCCTCAGGATGACCAATGGACTTATTGATTGGAATGATATAGCGAGTCTGTTTCACCATGTGATTGGGACAGTTGGGATTCAGTTTTGGGGAACATGATGTTTAGTTGCTCATGGCTTGACATAAAGCAATATTGATGTCAGCAGTCGTGCATTCACGATATCTTGTGCCAATAACGTGTTTCGTAGTGGGAGAGGGTGGAGATGAATGAGCCCAGATTAAGCCCAGTAATGTGTTGAGATCATAAAAGGGACATAGATGGAATTAATGAGAGTATTAAATGAATAAGACAAGAGCGAATGGTTTTTTGCCTGGGTTTTGAGGCGAGTGCGGTGAGGTCGTGGGTGTGGGATTTCGGATTTAGAGAGAGAGAGGCTCGCCTACAGATTTCCCAAATTTGTTTTGAATGATCGGTTCGTTTGGCTAGAGTAAAGTTGTTACAGCCGGCGAGGGCTACGCGTGGACAAGGGTTGGTGGATTCAAATGACTCGAGAGGTAGGGGTCTTCTCTTACTTGGCCCATTTGTCTTTAGGTAAGTCGTAATGAATGGTTGGGGATATTAAGGGGCAGTTTAAGCGTAATTTCGGTCTCGAAGCTTTGAGCCAAGTGGAGAAAATTCTATTTGTGCGGCGTGACAGGTGCCAACTTAGAAATTCATTCACATGATTTTTGTGATTTTGGCTGATGTTGAGTGATTCGCGATGATTGCTTGGTTGTTATTAGCCCATGTGAAATTTAATTTTGGTGTTATTGATTGTGAATTAAATAACATGGATTATTGTGAGTTAATTATGTTAGTATACATGTTTTATATATTATTGATTGTTGAGTTGAGTGTATTACATTTTATGTATAGCTGGAACCTTTTGAGTCGATGAGTGATGTGACGTGAAAACCAAAGAAATGGCCATGTCAGAGATTCAGGCCGGAGGATTCCTAGGAGGTGTGTTGTTGGAGATAGCCAGGCTCTGATTCGTGGAGGGACACCATGGTGTTTGGGAGGAGGTTATCGAGCCTCATGCTTGGAGGTTACCTCTGATGAGTTTTCGCGAGGCTTCCGTGTGGTGCTAGAAACAAGAGCTTTGTTTTTATTCCCCATGGGTACTATAATTTGGCTTAGAGCATGGCGAGGGAGCGGTGGGGCTGAGGCATTGGATTAGGCGTATGAGCATTTAAGTAGGATCATGTATTTACTTGAGTGTGATTGTTTTGCCATGACATATGCACTTGGGTGGGAAGTAGCCATGTAGGAAATTTCCTTTGCTTTGGGCTTTGCTCACCTTGTCGGGGGATCACCTATTTTGGGCCTGAGGGGTGTACAAAGGACGGCGCTCATGGGTAGTGTTTAAGCCCGGGTTGTGGCTTTGGGTATTCGTTTTGTATAACATGTAGTAAAACTAGAGATTTTGATATATGTTTGGTAAAAGGAGTAATTTATTAACTCTTGAACTGTTGTATATAGTTGATGTATTTTGTAGTATTGATGCAAGGGCCCAGAAGTGGCCATTATTTTACTACTTGTGCCGGACCATGTCGGTGGTGTTAGTGTTAGGACGGGTTTTGTACCTTGGGTAGAGCTTCCCGTACAAAGGAAACTGATTTTTAAGTGAATGGTGTTTGGGTTACTCCAAGACATCCACGAGTATTAGTGGAGTTGGCGGGATTTGTGACCAGATACTCCCGATTTTAGTATCGCGTTAGCTATTTAGCAACTACCATGATATAGTAGCTACTTAGCTACTACAATACTACTACTTAGTAGCTAGGTTTAGTTTGAGTAGTATTTATTTCTAAATAGTAAATGTGTAGTAGCTATTTAGCTATTAACATCAATGCAGTAGTTATATAGTAGCCATTTAGGGACTTAAACAAATGTAGTAGCTATATAGTAGCTCTTTAGCTACTACATAGCTACTACTTAGTAGTTAAATTAGTATGTTAGCTATTAAGTAGTAGCTATATAGTAGCTATTTAGCAACTACCAGCAATGTAATAGCTATTCAGCTACTACATAGCTAGTACTTAATAGCTATGGGTTTTGACTTGTTAGTGTTTAAGCTTCTAAATAGTAGTCATGTAGTAGTTATTTGGTGACTAACAACAATGCAGTAGCTATATAGTAGCTGTTAGCAACTAAAAGGTAGTAATATGTAGTAATTTGAATGGCTACTACATAGCTACTATAATATTAAGTGGTATATTAATAATAAATAGTAGCTAAATAGTAGCTATTCAGCTATTACCAACAATGTAGTAGCTATGTAGCTACTACTTAGTAGCCAAGGTTTTGGCTTGGTAGTATTTTAGCTTGTAAATAGTAGGTTTGTAGTAGCTATTTAGCGACTAACATCAATTTATTAGCTATATAGTAGTTATTTAGCTACTATTTGCTACTACTATTAATAGCTAACATTGGAGAAGCCACTTTTTGCTACTACATAGTAGCTATTTAGTAGCTAAGCCTAACACCTTTTATACTAGTAGCTATTTAGTAGCTATGTAGTAGTTAAATAGCTACTAAGTGATAGTAGTAGCTAATTTTAGTAGCTATTTAGTAGCTAAGCCTAACACCTTTTATACTAGTAGCTATTTAGTAGCTATGTAGTAGTTAAATAGCTACTAAGTGATAGTAGTAGCTAATTTTAGTAGCTATTTCAAGATTTTCTAGTAGTGAGTTCTGCGATTGAGCTTTCACCCTATGGGGAACTTGCTTGTTAGGATCTTCTAAATACTTTATGATCTTAATTCTCCAGTCTCCTTCAACATTTGCATTTGTATTAAAGACTTCTAATTTGATTCCCCTTTCATAAATTAAGGGGTGATTCTTCTTTCACTATCCGCAGTAGGCTTGCAGGTCAATTCTTAGAAATAATCTTCCTGAGTAAAGGCTGTGCTGGCTCATCCACGCTCCCGATTAGTTCCTAGGCACATATTCCAAAATCCACAAAATGAGAAAAGTCTAACAATTGGAGTGGAGGCAGGTATAATAAGAGACTGACAATAAGCTATTGCATTTATATTCCTATTAATAGGAAGTACTAATTTGAGGAGTCCCTAATAATGTGTACCTCTTGTGCTCCCGAGTTTACCATCGAGATCTCTAAACCCGATCACTAAAGCCTCATATTGACTTGATTGTCGGTGCACTTGAAGAGTGAAGTTGAAGATAGGGTAGTCTTTATCCCTTTTGGTGAAATGATTACTATCCAGCTCCTAGCAGTTTCTCTATACTAGGCCGTCAAAACTTAGAATCCATGGCCGCCTTTCTTCATATATCCCCAATTCCACATCCATTTATTGTTGGATTTCTAATGAAGGATGATCAGCCAGAAATTTAGCTAAAGCTTACCCCTTGACTGATTTCTATGGAAAATAGACCAAGGTGAACTCTGACAAAGCAAGAGACCATTTTCCGATTGGTCCAATGATTAAGGGTCACCTTAGCATGTATTTCATCAAGTCGGTTTGAGAGACCACATAAACTTGAGACTTGATCAAGTATTGTCTGAATTTCGTACATGCAAAGTATAAGGCTAAACACAACTTCTCAATGGGTGTATACCTTGTCTCATTGAATTTAAAATTTCCCTGATAAGGCCGTTAACGACCTTTGCTCGGCCTTCAACATTATTTTATGCTAGAAGACATCCTATAAACTCTTTTGCAGTTGATAGATAGAGTTTGAGTGGCCGACCCTTCAACGATGGCATTAAAACAAGGGGTTTAGAAAGGTAACCTTTGATCCATCAAAAAGCTATACAGTCTTGTCTCGAGTTAAAGCTATTCCACTTCTTTCCAACTTGATTAGATCGGTAGATACCTAGTCTTCCTGCCATATTAGAGATGAACCTCTTGACAATTCCTTGACCAAGAACTTTTGAAGTTCTTTCTTATTTTGAGGAGCCTTGGCCAAAATGATGGCCTTGGCTTTATTTTGATCGACTTCCACTCCTCTTTGGTGAACCAGAATCCCTAGAAAATTTTCGGCTTTAACTCCAAAAGCACATTTGAGTGGATTGAGTTTCACTTGATGAAGTCTTATCTATTCAAAACTTTTCCTTAAATGATTCACATGTTCTATGGCCTTCTTAGATTTAACCACAATATCATCGATATAAATCTCCATGTGATGGCCTAACATATCATGAAAGATGGTATTCATAGCCCTTTGGTAAGTTGCATCAGCGTTCTTCAAACTAAAAGGCATGACCAACCATTCAAACGTTCCTAAGGAACTAGGACATTTGAAGGCGGTCTCAGATATATCATCAACAGCTATTAGGATTTAGCTATACCTAGAGAAACCATCCATAAAGGACAATAATTCATTACTTGCAGTAGAATCAACGAACATGTTAGCAATGGGCATTACATACATGTCTTTGAATTACTTGACATTTAAATCCTAAGTCTACCCTGACCTGAGTTTCAATTTTTCATTCTGAGGGAATGATATTTGCCAGCAGTACATACCTTGTAGAATTGGGTAGATTTAGTCTTCAAAGCTTCTCAATCTCCTATTTCACCTTTAGCTCTACCTCCTTGGAAATTCTTTGGGGTGGTTGCTAAAATGGGTGAAATTCCAGCTTTATAGGCAAGCGGTGTTCAACCAAGCTTATGTCCAATCCTAGCATCTCGTCATAATTCCAAGCAAAGCAGTCTTTGAATTCCTATAGTGTTGCAATAATTCCTTCTTTGAAATCAAAAGGTGGCAAGGAACTAATATAGGTAATCCTCAGCTCTTCCATAATGCCGAGGTTCACTTCCTCCATAGGGTCGTGAACTTGAGATTGTGTATCTTCGAACTTAGGAAGGGATTGCTCCAAATCCTCCATCTGTATTTGTTCATCTTCTTCATGTGTACATCCTCTTGGCCCATCTCAGCCATCAGGGTATTCTTGAGGTGCTCTTCTCCGATCAACTTTCCTGATCTTCCCTTGCATCATTTGGAATATGGCAGTGCATCACACAACCTTTTCTTCTTGAGAGTAATCGGTAAATCCTTCGATCTCCTCGATGATTAGGCCATATTAACATAAGACACATTGTAGTCACCTTTAGGAGTTTTGCGCCTCGCTTTTCGGTTCCACATAACCCTTTGGAGTTCATTGTGCTTAGGATCCATCTTTCCTTTTGCTAGTGGAGCTTGATGGACCAAATTCTTGATCATAATGCACGGCTTCCACGGAGGGCTGGAGGCGCCGTGAAGGAGTTGCTTAATGCGAAGGCTTTCCCTTCATTACCTTTCCAAAACGGTAAAAACTAATGAAAGAGAGAGCTGACACACACCAATTAGCATGAATCAGTCCCTTCCCTAACAAAATGTTATGGCCAATTTGTAGTAAAATTACATCACAAAAAAGGAAAATAATGCGATTTCTGCGCCAATGGTGATATCATGGGTAGTATCCAGGAGTCTTGGATACTTATCCGGTAGGAGAACCTGACCACACTATTTCTGTAAAATCATTAATATTTCGTTTCCCAAATCTCTTAGCATTCTCAATGGCATTCACATTCTTGTAAAGCAAGGTAAATTTGAAACTTTTTGAAAAGTGGAAGCGATAAGTGTAGCTACGATATAAGGCTACGGGCCTTAAATTTTTTAGATCTTAGATGATGAAACAGGACACTTGCATTGGATTGCGTCTCAAATCAAAATTACCCGAAAACTAATTTAGTTGAATTAAGAGACAATTGGATTTTTCACAATTCGAGTCTCACAGGTGTCAATGAAACCAAACTTGAGATTTTGGGAAATAATTTAAGTAAAGTTCATTTAAAATAATTTGAACTTGATCTGGGATGAAATAAATAGTTTCGGGGCAAAAACGAACCCAGACTAGTTGCAAATACATAGCGTGATGTGAGCCACTCACTTAAACTTAAGGAGGGCTTTGAGGGGATAAATATCCCGCCCCATTTAACTTTTGGTTTTCTACTTGCGTCAGAGAAGAGAGAGGAGGGAGAGAGCACAAAGCTTCTCTCTTTGATCTATGGAGTTCCGTTAGTTGGATTTCATCGAGCTAAGAACAAAAGTTCACTGCATCGACGAGGGGTATGCGTACATACCGGAAATGAGGGATTTCGCCAAAGATCCAAAGGAAGAGATTTCGGGCTAGGGAGGCTTCCTACCCTTGTTTTTACGATTCATGAGGTAGGGATTCTTCCTACCTTGGTTTATTTTCCACATTTGGGATAAGAAAAAAGGGTTTTTTTGTTTTAGGGTTTGTTTGGGTGAAGAAAAATGAGATTTTCGAGTTCCAACGATGTTCTTCGCGTAGGCGAAGAGAGCTTCGCCTAGGCGAAGGCATGAATATTCCCCGGGAAGATTGGCTCTTTTCCTAGGCGAAGGAAGACTCGCCTAGGCGTAGGGGTTCGCCTAAGCGAGGGGTGGTTCTTCTAGGCGAACCCGGGAGCAAAATTGGATGCAGCACTAGTCCGCCTAGGTTAGCAGAGCTTTGCTTAGGCGAACCTGTTCACCTAAGAAAAGGAGGGCTTCGTTTAGGTGAGCTTAGGAGTTCTACGATGTGTTTGTTTGAGTTGTTTATTGAGTGTGGCTTGTTTGAGGCCTGTCACATAGCTTTGCTTTGGAAATTTGTGTAGGCGGTTTGTGAGCATGTTATATGCCTGATTGGTTTGATGTTCGAGATATTGCGCGCTGTAATACCATGTGTGGTTGTGTTGACTTGATGTAATGTTTGATATGTATTGCTCTCTCATGTATTGACATTAGAATGAATGTTTGTTTTGAGTGTATGTATGATATATTGTTTAGGATACAAAGATAAATTGTATGGTTTATATTGTCCATATGGCATTCATTACATGTGGGGCATGGCATTAACTTACGTGTGCATTGCATTGCATATGCTGCGAGCATGCGCATTTCATGGGTGTGGCGGGAAATTGGTGATTTGATGAGTGGGTCCGATGCGATTTGGACGAGTTCAACAAAGTCGCCGCAGTTGCATGAAGGAAAACTTTGTGTCAGTGTATTGAAGAATTTAGACACTCCCTCGGGTGAAAGGGCCCAGAGGTGGTTTACTACCCAAAGAGCCGGTAAGTTAGAAAAGTGTAGACAATGTGCGGAGCAATGAGTGGACTCAAAATGCTACACAAAAGACATAATGGTTTTGTTTTATAAAATGTTCATTAAGTGGCAATAAAATTTTAGTTTACAAAAACATGACTTTTGTTTTGAAAATGATCATTGGATGTAATCCATCAATGATGATTTTTATCACACATGGGCAATGCATTTTGTGTTGGGAGTCGATAAAGACTGGGGTACGAGAGTCCGTAAAGACTCGGGTATGTTGGAGTCGGTAAAGACTCGGGCATCGTACATGAGTGGGTCTCATCTCATTTCATGGCATGGCATGTAGGATTCCAACCTAGGATTGCAAATCTTGCTTGGAATTGTGACGTGAATGTGAAAATTGTTAAGTGTAAGCATTGCATGTGTACTTAGGTGGAGAGTAGCCTCTGTAAGAATAACTCTACTGGGCTTGGCTCACCCTATATGGGATAACATTTCAGGCGTGGGACAAGTGCCGGTGGGCGGCTCTCATTTGGGACTACGAGAGTGAGGAAAGTCGTCTTGTGGCTCTATAATTACTTCTGTAATTGTTTTGTAATATTTATTTTTGTAACAAATGAATGTTGGCATGTAATAATATGTTAAGAAGTTGAAGACTAGGAAACTCTTGTAGGTTTATGTGTGAAAATCGTGTAGGTTTAGGTTCTCCGCAGCTAGGCGAGAGGTGGGGCTCACTTGGAAAAGGCGAATCGAGAGGCGGTTCTTTGTGGGTGACGTTCTGCCTGCTTTAGGTGAAAAGAAGCTTCGCCTAGGAAAATCCGGAACAGTTGCCAAGTGTTGTTTTTCCTGCTGTACTGTATTTTGTGCATGATGGTTTTTGGAAGAACTTCTAGCATAAATGGGGCTCTGTCCGATTATATGAAATGGTGGATCCTTGTGAATGGGACACACAATGTGATATCGGGTCATACGATATCTACAGGGACTTTGTCCGATTTTGTAAAATGATGGGTCCCAATGAATGGGACATACGATGTGATATCAGGTTACATGATATCCACAGGGCTTCCGCAGGTTAATGGTTGATCAACGACCCCCAAAATTTTTGGTCGTCACATTTATCGTTGATCCATTATCTATCAGTACCTTGGATACTGATCTACCATTGAGATGGGCTCTTACATACAAAGGCTTTATATGCCTCGTCATTTCAACAAAGGGTTTCTCAATTATCACCTTCTAAGGTCACGCATTTTTAAAGGTTATGACTCCACACGTGGCCCACATCTTCCTACAGCGGTCGGGTCTTCCTTTGTACTCACTAGGTCTTCCTCCATCTTTTTTGACTTGAAGAAATGAGTTGGCAATGTTGAAAGCAGTGAGCAATTTAAGAAATAAGAGTTTCACCTATCATTAAGGCCCTCTGAGTCCATCGCCATTACCTTTGCTCATTGACTCCCATATCCTCGGTAGCTTTCCTCCCCGAGCTTTGTTTTTCCAGCTAGGGAACCATTCCTTCCTTGGCTTTCTCTAACTCCATAGCATCTTCCTCTTGGATTTCACGGGTACATCATTTTATCTTCCTGCTCCAGTACTCTTTTCATTTCTGCATCCTCATCTTTTTAGGTCCGGATAACGCCTTTGGGGGAAATTTTGTGTTGTACCATATGGCTGACGGGAGAAACCACAGGAGGAATGATATATGTAAAACCTGGGTAAAATTAAATTTTTCCGAAAAAAGGGAAAACGGTAAATTCTTGCTACAACATAAGTTCACGAGCACAGATTTTTTTCTAAGATCTCGGATGATGTAAAATGAGCCTCACCAGTGTTAGATTCATCTCGCGAAATCGATTACTCGGCAATTTCACTTTGAATTACGGGACGGTCGGTTTTCACAATTTTCGGGGCGTCGGGCGTTTAGCTGACCCCAAAAACGGGATTTAAGGAAAAATATTGAAAGTGAAAGATAGATTAGTTAAAGTTCATTTAAAATAATTGAACCCAGGCAAGGGATGAAATAAATACGTTTGGCGAGAAAGCAGGACTTAGACGATAAGCGGACGTTGATGTGAGTCACTCACTTAAACTTAAGTGAGGGGCTTGTGGGATAAGGGAAAGGATCACATTTCCTTTACTGTTTTTCTTATGTGAGAGAGAGGAGGAAGAAGGGAATGAGAGCTTTCAAGATTCTCTCTTTGATCCTCGGGTTGAGTCGGTGAGATTCGTCGAGTGCAAGTGAGAAGTTCATATACTCAACGAGAGCATGCGTGAATTTTTGAAAAAAGTAGGGCTTTCACGAGATCGAATGAGGATTTTTCGGGAAATCAAATATTTTGGGCTAGGGAGGCTTCCCACCCGTGCTATCACGCTTTAAGGGGTAGGGATTCTTCCTACCTTGGCTTATTCTTCACTTTTTGGGCAGAAAATGTGAGTTTTGAGTTCCAGCTCGATGTTCTTTGCCTAGGCGAAGGCATGAATCTTCCCTAGGAAGATTGGCTCTTCGCCTAGGTGAAGGGGTTCGCCTAGGTGAGAGTGTGGTTCACCCCGGGATCAAGCTTTGTGTGGCACTGGTCCGCCTGGGCGAACCTGAGAAGTCTTATTATAGGTTGTTAGGGGACTTTTGTGGCCCGGTTGTGGCCTAGTTTGTGAAGAGTCCATGGCATGCTCAAAGCATGGTTTAAAGACTATTTTGTTGGAATCTTTGCCCTCAGGGACTGTTTGACCTGTTTTAAACAACTTAAATGATCGTTTTGTGGCCGGTTCCGTGGCCCGGTTTGTGAAGTGCCCATGGCATGCTCAAGGCATGGTTTAAGGGCTGTTTGGTTGAAATCCTTACCCTTATGGACTGTTTGGGCAGTTCTAAAACGGCTTTAAATGCCATTTTGTGGCACGGCTATGGCCAATTTCGTGGCCTGGTTTGTGAAGTGTCCATGACATGCTCAAAGCATGGTTTAAGGGTTGTTTAGTTGAAATCCTTACCCTTAGGGACTGTTTGGACAGTTTTAAAACGACATTAAATGTCGTTTTGTGGCCCGGTTGTTTGAATTATACGTGATATGTCCCAAAAAGGCGTTTAGGGACTGTTTGGATTGAAAATAATTAATCTGGACTGATAAGGGATTGTTTGACCCAAAATTATGGCATGTTTAAAGGCTTGTTTGGTCGATTTCATGGCCAATTTAAGAGCTTGGGTTAAGGGGTTGTTGGGCTATTGTTGTGGGCACCCTAGATGCTACATTTTGCCTTGAGGATTAAATGTGTTGTTGCTTAATTTGTGATAGCATGCTTGTTGTTGTGATTGATGAATGTTAATATGTGTGTTCTAATATATTAACATTGTCATGAGTGTTTAATTGGAAATTATATGCATGTGATATAATTGTCCATGATGCATGGTTAAATGCTTGAAATAAATTGTCCATATGGCATTCATCACATATGTGACAAGACATAAACATGCAATGGTGCATCACATTGCATTATGCAGAGAAACTTATCGGCATTACGTAGGTGTGAGTCTGAGTTGGGATCAAACACCACAATTGGTGATTGATGAGGTGGGCTCGATCTTTGTTGGGCCCGAAGTAAGCGATTCTATGTCAGATAAAATGGTAAAAACTTGTAGTCGGGTATCGTGAAGGGCACAATCTCCCTCGGTCAGACTGAATTTGGTTGAACCTCAGCGGTGAAAGTCGAAAAGTGTTGGAAGGCGTACGGAGCTTGAGGTGAGACCCCGAAAATTCACCGTCCACAAAAGACACATGGTTTTGTAAATGAAATGATCATTTGAGATGTAACATCCAAAAAGCTTTTGGTTTATAAACAAATGAATTTTGTTTGAAAATGATCATTGGATGTAATCCATCAATGATAGTTTATCACACATTGGCATTGCATGGTGTGGTAGGAGTTGGTAAAGACTCGGGTATGATAAGAGTCGGTAAAGACTCGAGCATAGTGCATGAGTGAGTCTCATCTCATTTCATGGCATAGCATATAGAATTCCAACCTAGGATTGCATATCTTGCTTGGAATTGTGATGTGAATGTGAAAATTGTTAAGTGTAAGCATTGCATGTGCACTTAGGAGGGGAGTAGCCTCTGTAGGTGATCGGAGTGAATCATGCATACATTCCAGTACAATTTCTGTGTTTTTTAGCTCAGCTTGCATGATTCATGTTCATATTCACTAATATTGCGCTAATCCCCTATACTATAATGTTTCATAGAACATGGCGATATTGGAATAAAAAAGGAAGCTAACAATAGCAGAAAGGACTAAAGTAGAGGGAATCTGATAGTGCGACAATGATGGCTTGGGTATGCGTGGTGAGCTACCCGTGCTGCGACAAGTGACTGCATGCTTGTGAAGGGAGCCTTCGCCTTGTGAAACGTTGAACTACGGGGCTTTAAAAGTTAGGTGCTACGGGCGTTGATGGGCCGGGTTCGGTATAAAGGGAGTGTGATTTCGAGGCAAAGGGTGGGATTGGAGACGGGGCGAAGAAGGAGACGGATAGAGAGATTAGTAGAGATGGATTACGGGAGATCGCGAGACGAAGCTGCTTTGTATTTCTTTCTCTAATTCGTGTGATGCTGGAAATCTTTCAGTTTGTAATGAAAGATCTTCTGAATAATTTCCTCTCTAGGTTTGTCAACCTAGCAGCACCATTATGGATTAATACTTTAATTGTGGTTTATTTAATATTGATATAATTTCTATATGGTTGTTTTACTTGAATTTAATCACATGTCATTCTTTGGCCAGTGTGGCATGTTAGTGCTAGGAGTTTGACATTGAGAAATGATGACTCGTAGAGACATGGGTAAAGCGGCACTTGTTGTCGGGGAATGGAGATATCAGCGTTCAGTGTAAGCAGTTAGGGTTTGCACATTCATTGCATCTCGGGTCGAGGGGGTCGAAGCAAAGATCTGATACACTATAGAGATGAGCAGTTATATCTCGAGGAGAGAATATCTTGTAGACCACGATCGACCGTAACATAAATCATATGGTACATATTATTAAATAAATGCGCTATCTAGGTTAAAATCCATCGAGGTGTGGTAGGTGAAAAACAAAACCCTGAGTTTCTCATCATTATTTTAAAACAAAAATTTAATATTAGGTTTTCTTTAATTCAGTTAATTTATTCCATAGTGTTGCAAAGGCCGAATCGAATATTATCTGGTCATAAATTAGTACTTAGCACGCTTTTCTTCGTGAGAACGACACTTGACTAGCCACTACACTGCGTGAACTTGACGCGTATACTTGTGCGCACGAGTCTGCATTTTTACTAACTGTTACACGCTCACTTTCAGCCTGTTAATAGGAATTATTCTACTGGGCGTGGCTCACTCTATATGGGATAACATTTCAGGTGCGGGACTAGCACCGGTGGGCTGCTCTCATACGGGGTCGCAAGAGTGAAGAAAGCCAACTTGTGGCTTTATAATTACTTCTGTAATTGTTTTGTAACATTTATTTTTGTAACAAATGATTGTTGGCATGTAATAATATGTTAAGAGTTGAACTCAAAACTCTTATGGGATTTGTAGTAATGAAATTAAGTGCAGGTTTTAGGCTTTGCCTGCTGACGAGTGGGCTTTGCTTAAGCCCGAGCTGAGGGGTAGCCTACTTACGAGGTGAGGTGAGGTTCTACCTTGCCTAGGTAAAGAGAAGCTTCTCCTAAGAGAAGCAGTTTGCCTAAGCGAAGGTGTGCTTTGCCTAGATGAACTCAGAACAGCTGCCAAGGGTCGTTTTTCCTGCTATACTATATTTTGTGCAGGATGGTGTTTGGAAGAGCTCCTTGCATAAAGGGGGCTCTTTCTGGTTATATGAAATTATGGGTCTCGATGAATAGGACATACGATATGGTATTGGGTTTCGCGATATCCATAGGTTTTTAACAGTTGATAGTTTGTCATTGACCTGATTTTAGGGTGTCAAGTACACCTCCTGGAGCTTTTCCTCCTCCTCTGACACCTCCTCCCTTGGAGAACTAGGTCTACCTCTTGGAAAAACAAGTATGGCTAGATAAGCATTTCTTATCCTGCCAGATTCCTTAGAGAAGTGAAGTTGTCTGCAATCTTATCATTTAGAGGAGGCCTTTTCTTTAAGAGGAATGAATTCTTCTAAGGAATTCGTCTTGCCTTTTGGTTAAAGTTTCATTTTCTTAGAGAGAGGAATCGATGATCTTTCGAGTTCCACTGATGCATCATTTTCACTTTAATTTCTCCACGATGAAGATGTCTTACAGTGACCTATTCTTTAACTTATCAACCACGAACCATACAATATTTAGGGACTATACCTTTCTTGGAGAGGTTTCCCGGCCTTAATGGATTCTAATAGTAACTCTTAGATCGAGCAAGTGAGTGTTGGTAGGACAGTAGTGGAAGGTTTATATTGATTCACGAAGTCTTTTTTGTTAAGGGAACTTAGTGTCAACCTGTGATCTTGTCTGTATGACATTTGTTACCCCTAACATGCATTAGTAGTATGGTTCATTGAATTTGTAGATGCCTCGTCAAGCCTTTCCCTTAGTTCGATCACTTGTTGGGGGATCCGGTGGTCTTTAGGGAAGGTAATGAATTTTTCTTTCACCAAGAAATCAAATATTTCCACAATCTTTGCTACCTCAAAAGTATATTGGACCTGTGTGTCAACAATTTATGCCTTCTTCCACACATTAGGTGCTTTTTCTACCAAAAGAGGACAAGTGAATGTCACAGCAGCGGATAAATCTGCCTTTATACCTTACAGGTTCTACTCTTGACAATAGGTTCCCATAGACACCTTCTTGTTAACTTTTTTATTGGCGACTCTTCATTTGTGCATTAGGTGCCAGTTCATAAAATCTCTAGAGATTCCATTCCTTGGAATTTCTTACTCAACTTCAGTGTCCCAGCCTCTTTCAAAGCCATTTCACGTATTACATCTGGAAGATGGATCTTGCATATGTTTCTAAATGCTTCTTGAAGCGGAGATGAACAACCCACATTCTTTGAAGGTCACTGCGGATAGTTACCAACGATGCACACTTCAGGTTCAGGCCTAAAGAACTGAGTGTGGAACTACCTTTCCATTTCCTACCGTGACTTTGTATGGGTTCATGGTAATGTTGTATACAGTGAGCGGCGCTATCAAAGAGTTAGGGAAATAGTCTAAGGATTGAAATGATGAAATTCTCACATAGTTAGCGATTCCCACATTACCTGATGAATCTAGCATTAACATGTTCGGGGTGGATTGAGTGTCTTCTATCGAGGAAGAGCAAGAAGAAGAAATCAGGAATCCTATACCCCCTTAGATAGGGGTTTTCCTTATCTATTATCTCTGGATAAGGTTTGTAGAACTCTAGGAGGCTCATTTGCCTGAGGCTTGGCTCATATAATTCATGTACCGCCTCTTTGATTTCCACGTAAATGCAAATACACTGGCTAGTTTACCTGGTTCTTGAGGAACTTGTTGAACCTGCTGAGGAACTTATTGAGGAACTTGTTATACTTTTTGTCCCCAGTTGCCACTTACTCCTTCAGGTGGCTGCATGATGCCCTCTCGGCCTCCATTGAAAGAAAAGCCTCCTTCATATACTCTAGGTTGTGTAATTGGATTAGTTTGAGCAAAAATCCTCTGAGGAGTTATGGTTCTAGCTGCATTAGGTCTTTCCCCTACTACGTTCTCCAGAGTATATACCTCCCTCTCTCCTGTGGGGAGGAAGGTATCTAACCTCTATTTGCATAGGTAAGCGGTGAAATTCACTAGCTCCCCATAGGTTATTAGAATACCGCCCCTTGAGTTCATAAGAAAATTGCCTTTCAAGCTTAGAAGCAACTTCCTACCTTGGTTGCCCCCTTTCTCTAAGGTTCTCCGAGTTGGATTGAGATTGCTACTTCATTTATTCCATAAAGATAGTCATGATCACTCGTTGGCTCTTTAATTATTGCATGAGAGCCTGAAATTACTTAGAATTGAGAGAGAGAAGAATAGACACAACCACATTACCTGCACCTCTTCCTTCCACTTGTTCAATTGGGTTATTGGATGGATTCCCCTATTGTTGCACTAGATAATTTATTAGGTTCTCTATCTGTTCCACCAAGGCTAGAACTCTTCCTTCTTGTGCTAATTCTACATCATCAGATCCTGAGTCCGGAGACTCTACGGTTGTCTTACTCCTCAAATTTGGCGACATTCTTCAGCAAATTGTGTGAACCACTATGGAATATGCACAACTGAACATACAAAATAAAAAGATGTATCGATGTTCCACAAAGATGTGTCCCATCGAACGTGCTAAAAATATGTCTCGGCTAGATTTTGGTCCCAAACATACAAAAGCACGGGACTTGGTGAATGCGTGGGCGTCTTGAGAAATTTATAGTATTTTGATTAAGCGATGTCGAGATCTTCTCTCCAGAGTGAAATGGATTCACTGAGATTCAGCCGAAAGAAAACTGATTCACTCAGAGTTTAAATGGAAAATGCTTTGACAATTGGAAGGTATTGAAAGCTGAGAGAAAAACTTTATGAAGAAGCTGAAAAAAGTAGTAAATTTCATTATAGAATCTGACTGGAAATGGAATTGTTGAAGCATGAAACTTTGAAAACAAATACTTGGAAATAAAATAAGCTAGAAATCTGGAAATATTGCTAATGAACTTGTAGAAACTATGAGAAAATGCTAAAATGCTCTATTGAGTGTTGGTTGATGATTGATTTGCCGAGGCATGCTCGAAAGTTGAGTCTTCCTTTTATAGGCGTTCTGAATAACTATTCCATCCCACCTTCTTCAATGGTTGCTCACGTGCCTTTGAAGTCTTGTTCTCGAGTCATTTGCTCACTAACAGCTTTGTTCTCGAATCCCATTTATCATTTAATAGTAGCTACTCGTATTCGTAGGCAGGTTGGAGAAAAGTCTCATTCCACTTGATTTTGAGACAAAGTCTTACCATTCTGACCTGGTCACTTTGACAAATTCAAAAATTCCAGAAATGTCTTTAGACCCTTTCATGTATTGATTCATGGATTTGGGCTTTCTCGGATTGAGTTGGGCTAGGTTTGGGTTTGGTTTGTGCTTTTTATATATTCATTCGGCTCATTCCACTACTCTTTGAGCCGAATAATTATCCAAACACATTTGTGCCTAAAAAATTCATTTTTAGTGTAAACACCTACATGTTCAGTGGTATGTTAGTGACTTATTCTAATCAGACAACTAATTGATTAAGCAAATTAAAGAGAAATATTATTTGATTAAGTTTACCATATGCATACACGTGGGAAGTGAGAGAATGTCTACAAATTACATCTCCGATAATATACTGAATTAAATGGTTTTCAAATTAATCATCTTAAAATTCTACTAGGTGGGTTACTCGCAAGTGTTGGTACATGGCTAACAATATGTTATCCTTCGTGTAAGTCTTTTGAGTGTGGGCAATAATTGTTCATGCTAAAATATGGATAACCTATAGTTAGTTTAATCTTATACGCATCAAATATCTCAAAGTTAGTTTTTTTGGGAGAAAAATGGCAACACTTTTGCAAGCATACATTAACTGATTCATTAGACAACTTTTTTTTTATTTTTTATATTGATTAAGTAAATAACATTTTATATGTTTTATTTATTAATATCATAAATATCCATAATTGGTTTTATTTAAAGAACAATGTTTATTGGTTTAAGTTTGCAAGTGTATATTTCAATAATAACTATTTGTTAGAATTGATTTATAATTCGAGTCTCTTCAAGGTTATTTGAGGTTTATCCGATCGTTAACTTTAGAACTTTGTATAATTTAATTAAAATGCATTCAAGTTGACATAAATATCCATGATTATAGAAGTAAAAAATCATTAGAGCATTTGAGCACTTCACAACCTATGGTTCTTCTAGATAGCACACGATAAAGGAACATGGTTCCTAGTTCCCACAATGGACCTGTTTTCTCATGCGACACGGTTTAGAAATATTTTTGCTAAGGTTTTCAATTTAGTTTCCACATACATTGTCAATTATTGGTATTAAAATCAAGAAAAAATTAGTATTAAAATCTTAAAATTTCATAAGTTTTGCATTTAAATTACGAGCAAAAAAATTGCACTTAAGTAGCTAGTAACTTTCATGAATTTTGTAAAACTAGAAAAATTCTAATTTTTAAAAAAATGGTAGAGTAATTTTGGTGAAATCAAAAATTTTAGATACTCGGATAGCAACGAATCTTGCGGGTTGGAATCGTCTCACTTAATCTATTTAAGCGTAATTAGAGATAATCACGGGGACTTTGATTTATAAGTAGTTTAGAAATGTCACAGCGTCTCGCAGGCGAGAATAGGTTAAAACAATTAGCTAAGTGGGGCTCCACGTAGGGTGCGTAGCGTCGTATCGTGGAAAATGTTGGTAAAATGGATAAGAGATAAGATGTCCAAGTATGAGCGATAGTAAAAACGGACATGTGGCGAGAGGAGTCTTTCCAGCCCGACTGACTTGGCCGACTGATTAAGTGGGGAAGGGGAGAAGGAAAATGGGAGAGAAAGAGGGGATTTTATGAGAACACTGCGTACCTGCAAGACTCGGCAGAATTGGTTAAAATGAGCTCAGTGACGAAACAAAGAGTTGGTCCCATCTTGGAAATTTCTGCATGGATCACGAGTGTTATATTAGGGGGTTTTGACATAAGCTCAGGGAGGTAGGGAGTTTCTCCTACTATTCTTTGACTAAGAGTCATTTTAGTGGATGGGGATATCTTGAGGCTGGATGGCGGGTGTTTTTCGATTCAAAATTTGGGCAATTGAGGAAATCCCAAGTGTGGTCGTGGGCGGAGTTTGAGGCCAGTGGGTTGGATTGTTCATGTGACCTTGTGTTGTTGTATGCTATTGAAATTGGCGATTCTTTTGGTATTTGATTTCTGAGTGCCTCAGTTATATATCATGTGATCTATTACAAGTGACCTCTATCTTGAATGAATATATGTTGTGTGTTTCAAATTTTATTAATATACTTATATATATATATGTGTGTCGGTATAATTTCATACCTCACGAAATATTAAATATAAATGCTCAGTCACGTGACATGAAATAAATCGGAGGTTGTCGAAACAATAAATTATATCGGTGTCAGAAGAATTGTGTTGGGAAGTAGTTGTGTTAAATGTGAGGAGGGAGGCCTATAGATTGTTGCCAGTGTTGGCAGGTGATTCACCTCGGAGGATTGTCAAGCGTATTTATATCGGAGGTTGCCCGCGAGTAGAGCAAAACATTTTTTTGGAAAGCGGTTTTTCATACATGGCATAGCGTGTGTGAAGGAATCGTGAGACTAAAGATACGTAGATCGGGCATGTAAACATCTCGAGCATTTAATCACGACCACTTGAATAAATGTATGTAGACACCTCGGAGGATAGTTCAACGTATTTATATCGAAGGGTTGCCCACAAATAAAACAAATATTTTGTTTGGAAACGGTTTTTCATACATGGCATAAGCATGTGTGAGGGAGCCTAGTTATGACTAGACATGGGATTGAAAGCATGTAGATATTCAAGTAGTGAATCATGACCACTAACGATGCGGTTTTCCATCAGACGAGCACTTAAAGCGAAAGAACCCACGAGAAAATATCACTATCGCATTGCTCACCCTCAGAATAGGATCCTCCTTTCATGTACATGGAGTGTTCAGGAATACGACGCTCCTTAGAGGCCAGGATTATGAAGCGGGCCGGGCTATGGCCTTGATTCATGTTTTGTGTATATATTAAAACGAACTAGTTTTAATATACGCTTGACAAGAATTTACGAATGACTTGAATTTATAGAAATGTATGGTTTTGTAACTGTATGGTGAGTATAGGCTTTATAGCCAATGCGTTTATTTACTATATAATGTCTCATGACATGGTATACTACAAGTTTTTCGCTGACGGTGGTCAACGACCGGTTTAAGGCATCACAAATTTTGTTTTTCATCCCTAATAAGAATCCGAACCTCTATTATATCTAACGTGACATGACGAAACAATATCATTTTAATACTATAACTATAATTAAAGTGAAAGTTAAGAATATATAAACAAAATTCATGAAAATAGTTATATTTAAAAAATAATTTTTTTGTTTAATATTTAAATATAAAGTCATAAAAATTCAGGATTTTAATCCTATTTTTCCCTAAAATCAACAATGTTCTCCCTCGAGTAGATCCTTTGACATGGGAAGCAAGTGTTCATAGAAAAACAAATACGGTTCAACTAAGTTGGTTAAGTACACCTTTCGGTGGCCTAAGTTAGTGTTTGAGAAGGAAAAATCACAATGGTTCTAAAGATATTTTGTAAGCATAACTTATTAAGAGAATTTGACTTTTTATATTAATGAATCTTCTATACTTTTTGTGTCTTATTAATATTATAAATCTCACGTATTTGGTCTCATTAAAGGACGTTTATTTCTAGGAAGAAATCATTAAAGTATTCAGGTAGCTACTTTCGTTACCTACGATTTGTCCAAATAGCACACATTAAATGGACACGAAATGCGTCTATGTTGGGGGACCAAAAATAAAGGATAGACCATCCAAATGAAAATTTTTTTTTTTCAAGAAAAAAACGAGTAATATATGGATGGAATGTAAAATCCGAACCAATAATAACTATAAGGGATTAATGATAATAACAGTAATTTGATAGATGAGACGGACGAACCGATCCAACAAATAAGTACAAGAAATGGGTACTAATGAAAAGAAAAAGTAATAATTGATGTTTGTGTTAGGTGGCGCAGCACATGGGCTTGTATTATCAATAAAATATTTATAATCCTGAGGGGTACCTTGGTAAAGTGTTGTGATATTAATCAAGGTGTATACAAACTGACTTAGAAAACATTACTTGAGCTTTTATTATCATTATCATATTTTTAATCCCGAGGGGTAGTTGAGTGTGTGTAATGCATTGGGATAAGTTTACCCAATGATCATTGGGATTAATCGAGATGTGTACAAACTGACCCGAAAACAGCACATGGACTTGTATTATCATTATCATATTTAGCTCAATTTGTGTAATGCAATGGGAAGAATTTACCCAAAGATCACTAATTCGATTCATCTCCAAGCCATTGGAGATTCAAGGTCTTGTGGGATTAGTAGAGATGCACATGAACCGGTCCAAACATCCACGGTTTAAAAAGAAATATCGTTATCATATTTTTGTGAACAGTAATGATATCAGAATCGTGAGGCTCAAACCAAGATGGAGAATAAAAAAGAACCAGATTGAAGATTGTGTTCTGTTGATGAAGTTACACAGAAAATTACAGAAACAAGACCAGGAAGATCACATCATCTTCACTGACGGCCAGATATATGCTGACAACAACAACCTTAAGAGACAGAGACTAAATGGTTACTGGGATCAGTTTCGATAAAACTGACTGGGAATTTGTTCATTGACAGGGGACCAAAACAGCCTTTCAAAAGAAGAGATGAGATGAAAAATACACAATCAAATCAGCTTCAAAAAAAGAAAAGAAGAAGAGGATGAAAATAGAGTAGGGGTGTGTCAATGGGTTTGCTCACTGTGAGGGAGATGAATATGTTCCAACCGCGGTTGGCAATGGTGTTGAGCCTTCAGAGCGGGTTTCGAAAGATGAGCGGTTGTCGGTATCAGTACGATGGCGGACGTTTTCTATGTGTCTAACTACATCTGCCATTTTAGGTCTCTGGTCGGGCATCCGTACAACACACCCCATTGCTATCTGTAACATCTCAACCATCTCTTCCTCTATGTTTGGATACCTCATCAGCTCTACATCAAAGACCTCAGCTGTCCACTCTTCTCGAACCACAGAATGAACCCACCTGACTAAGTGGATAACCTCATCACCTCCGGTGGCATGGATGGGGGACTTTCCGGTGAGGAGCTCTAGCAACACTACTCCAAAACTGTAGACATCAGAAGACTGCGAACCTTTCCGGGTGTCAGTCACTTCTGGGGCTCTGTAACCAGCAGCACGGGAGATTGGTGGAGCAAGCGGGCTCATTACCGTTGTTAGACCAAGATCTGATACACAACCATATCCTCGAGCATTCAGGAAAATGTTTGAGGACTTTATGTTGCCATGGACAAGCTTCCCACCGGTCTCTGCATGGATTCGAGCAATTCCTCTTGCTGCACCTAGGGCAATCCTCACTCTTGTATCCCAATCCAAAGGAATCCTATCTCCTCCTCTTTTACCTGCAAAATTACGGATGAATTTTTTTAGAAGATAGTTAAAAGATGCACATTCAATTTTTACTGAGTGTATAGTTGAAAAATCTTTAAATTATGTCAAATGAGACTAAAAATGACCATAAAAACCTTGACAAGCATGTCCGACTCTGTTACCTGGAATAGTTTTGTTTTGTATAACATTAAATCTGTTGGAAAATATATATATCATTGTTTTGCCCATAAAAATGTCACTGAATCTCACACTAAGGACAGCTTTAGGGTACAGGGGATGAAAACCAGTCTCAGCATTTCCTTGTGAGCAATACTTCTACTTGCTTGCATTTCTAAAAGCACAGTTGACATCATTTGCTAAAGCTTGAAAATCCTCTGAAAAAACTTGGTAAACCAGAAGCCTGCCTATAAGAAATTCCGAATTTTCCATTTTATGGAAGATATTGAAGTCGGCGTTCTTTATGATGTTATCCTTTCCAAGATTCCTATCTTTTACCACAATGTCTCTCACAGCTAACAGATTTTCTTGCACAACTAAAACATAAGGAACATAAGAATGTTACAGAATCTCACACTGAGGACAATTTTAGGGTACAGGGGATGAAAACAAGTCATAGCATTTCCTTGGATGCCAGAAAAATTCTACTTCTACTTGCTTGTATTTCTAAAAGCATTGCTGACAAATCATTCGCTAAAGCTTGAAAATTCTCAGAAAAACTTGGTAAACCAGAAGCCTGCTAATAAAAAATTCTGAATTTTATATGGAAGATATTTGAAGTAGGCATGCTTTGTGAGGTTAACCTTCCCAAGATTTCTATCTTGTACCAGAATGTCTCTCACAGCAAACAGATAGTCTTGTACAACTAAACCAACATAAGCATGTATAAACAAATAGAATATACATAAATTCTAAGCGATGGGAATTTTCAAGTCATGCCTCAGATGATCCCTAAGACTACTACTCGTTTCACCAACTTGTACAACAGTTCCTCTTCCAAGTGAATCTTTAACATGGTTTAGAGACATATACAGATGGCAAACAACAATAGCCATGCAGAATGTCATTTAATAGGAATAGAGTATCCCAGCAAACTGAATACGGATCTGTAATGGATGTAGCATATAACTCCTTGAAGTTTGTTCATACATTTACAAAATGGCTTATTTAACAGTAGGAATGGCTTAGAAAAAAGATTAAGTGGAAACTCATTACTTAGGATCAGATGCACAAATTAATAAATGATAACTAGTGAGCTTCAGAAAAGCTCCTTACATCCCACAGAAGATTCAATTGAGAAGTTGCCAATCAAATCCACGATTCTGTGTTTCCTCACTAGGTACCACATGGCTAATCTAGAGGGAACCATCTAACTAGGAATCTGAAAAGGTTTGAAGGTTCCATCCATCGGTAGCCACCCCAGTGAAAACAAAAAATAACTGGGTTGCTAAAATAACAAGGTTGTTCCCAAGTCCATAATCAAGAAAATATTAATTATAACTTATTAAGCAGCATAAAAATGGGTAAAATCCACCTTGAAAAAGATACAATTGATCAGAAAGGATATTCCCGTGTCTTTCCATAGAAATGATCCAAGTTCTAACACACCATAAATATGCAAAAACTGTATAAAGCTAGGGATCTTTTTTGACCGCGGTAAGTTCCTCCTAATTCAGGAAAAAGTATATGGTCCATTTAGATCAAGAAAGATGAATGGCAGACTTCTCAAAAGATATTGCTACTAGCAATAACTGGTTTTCAGAACTTCCAAGAGAGAATAATAGCAAAAGGATAGATAATTGCATGAACAAATGTGAACAGCAGAAATGATGAAAGAAACATACCATGTAACATTGTAGAGACACTCCCCAAACTGTAATAATCATACACCATCAACTTCTCGTCCTTGGAATGGTAATATGCCCTAAGTTCAACCACATTCTCATGCCTAATATTCCCAACAACCTCCATCTGTTGTTCAAACTCCCGCTTCCCAACACTAACCTCCTTCAGCCTCTTGACCACCACGGTGGTAGCATCCTCAAGAATTGCCTTATAAGTCGTGCCGAAAGTACCCTTTCCCAACACCTCAGCAGAAGCCCTCAATAAATCCTCTAAATCGAACACAAAGTTACAACCATCAAAGAAAATCAGTCTATTATTTGCATCTTGACTTCCTGGAATTCCTTTCTCTGGTGACATTTCTCCCTTCTGCAACTTCCCTGAAAACACATCTCCTTTTCTTTTTGAGCAACAAACCATCAGCAGGAAAGCAAAAGCCACAAGCCCCAGAGCACAAGCAGCAACAATGATTCCCAATAATGCTATCTCCCCAATCTTTCCAGAACTTCTTGGTTTTGGATAGGGGGGAGAGGAGGGAGGAAGAGCAGGAGGAAGGGGAGGGGTTTCAAAACTAATGTTGTTACCACTGAAAACCGATGATGGAAATCTCAGAAGTGATTTAGGCACGCTGCCACTGAGATTATTGTAGGATAAATTTAATTGCTGCAAGCTGGATAATTGAAAATCAGGAATTTCACCAGAAAGTGAATTGTTAGCAAGATTCAAAGCCTGAAGGCTGGTCAGATTGGATATTGAACTGGGAATGCTACCATTAAAGCGGTTGTTCGATAAATGAATAATCGTAAGATTCTTCCAAACTGAGAAATCGGATGGCAATGGTCCAGCAAAGTCATTATATTGAAGATACAAAAAGGTTAAATTTTTGAGGTTGGCAAAATCAGAAGGAAAGAACCCAGATATTCGATTGGATCTAAGACTCAATATCTGCAGTGCTGAGAGGCGGCTAAGAGTGTTGGGCGGAATTGGGCCCTGAAATCCAACTCCAGGCAACCGAACACTTGTAACCCGGGACTTATCGTCACTACAAGTCACTCCGGTCCAGTTATCACACACAGAAGAGTCTTTATGCCAATTCATAGGGTGCAGGTGAGGAATATGGCTCACAAATTCAAGTAAAGCTTGCTTATCATCAACAAGATCTGCATTCCCTTGCGTGAAAATCAAACCCAACAAGAAAATCCAAGAGAAAATGCACAGAGTTTCCATGTCTTCACACTTAGCCTGAAAATGCAACGAGTTAAGCTAAAGAACAAGCTGCTCTTGCCAAGTTTGTTCCCGCCTTCATCTAAAACTTCAGCTGGACAAAAACCAAAAATAAAGGTAAATGAATTTAAAAAAAAATGTAAGGAATAAAGAAAAAGAAAATCAGATTCCAAGACTATTGTTGACAAAAGTAGAAGCGACTCTGAAAATTTTCCCTTAAAAAAACGAGCTTGCAGGCTTTGAATTGGGCATTTTGGTCAAAGGAGCGGCATTTTTTAAAGTTGGATTCGCCAGAAATCGAGCTTCTTTTTGTTCTTTATTCTTTAACTTTATAGTTGAATGGCGAAATCGAGACTTGTAGAAGAAAACCGAACCTCGGTTAAAGCTCCATCCACCAAGCTACATACCTCGTCTTCCAGATCTGACCCCAGCACAGTCTTTCCCACCCAAAAATCCCTAAACCTCGAGCAACTCCGCCTCCCCTCGCCAGAAATTCACCGGAACAGCTAATTTAAAACGTCGATTGAAGTTTCAAAGTTCAGAACACCAAAAAAGAAGAAAAACCTAGACAATGAAAAAGGACACAGCAACAGCAACATCATCATTATTCATGCTTTGAAAACAGTAACAGAAATGTATACATAATGATAGCCTCTCTCCACTGATTTCTCTCCCTTAAACAGCATCCAATGCGAATGAGAAATAATACTCATTTAAAGAGCGTTGAAAGAGCACGGAGAGATAAACAAATAATAACAATGATACTAATAAATAAACCATAATTTTCCAGGAAATTATTTTGCAATTTCCATTGCGAGAAAAAACTTCGTGAGAAAGCAGAGAGAGAGAGAGAGAGAGAGAGGGAGACTCACAAATTCACCAGCATTTCGCCATTGCAGAGCTGAGTCGAATCAGTCGATGACTGTGAAGATCTCAGAAACGACACCGTTTCGGGTCAGTTACAGTATGCGCTAACAAGCAGAGACAGGTGGAGAGAGTACGAGTCACAAAATCACCAGCAATTCGCCATTGCAGGACTGAGTCGACGACCAGTGAGGATCTCAAAACGACAGCGTTTCGTGCTCGGTCACTGTAACTGATGGTCGGGGGATTAAAGATAATGGGGCGGGAGAGTGGGGGAGTGTATTAAAACTGCCAGCCTGTGGGGCCCATCCATATTATTTGTTTTATAATAATAAAATAATACCATTCTTTTCTGTTGGTGACGGTGACCGAGACAGGAATGGATGTGCCCTACGAAACGCCAGCCGTCGATCTCGGTGGCAGAGTCAGATCCAGCCGTTGGATGGGCAACCAATGCTTTGTCCGCTCTCCGTGTCTCATCTGCGATACCAATCCTCTACAGTCGAGACTTGTGTATTCGCTACAATCGTCCAACGACTACTAATGTTGTTTTGGATCACCTTGGCGCCACCTCCTATAAAATGACGTGGCAAGATCAGGTGCACAGTTGAATGAAGCAAGAGGGCCACCCCGATGGCACGTGACTTTTCTTAATAATCCCCAAATGTCCCACCCGTTCAAATTTTTTTCCTTAAAAGACATCATGTTCTGGTCCACATTAATACTGTACGGAGCGTAACACCCCATTTTTTTTCCTTTCTTTATAATTTGAAATTTATTGAGCCTTCAATTAGAATTTTGTAAGATCCCCATCATTATAAAATATTCTATATTTTTCCTTCTTTCCTTGGTTTCATTCTTCAATTTTCTGGAGATTCTTGGATTTTCTTATGTATTGTGAAGTATTTAAACTCTATAATATAATAAAAAAATTATAAGAAATTTTTTAACATTAATTTATCAATCATTATTCGAATATTTGATCATATTATAGCTAGGTCAAACTCATTGACCGACCAATATTGAACCAAGCTCTTTCTTGGTAATTAAATTGTGAAACTGAATAATTAATATTGATTTGATTGCTATGACTATCATTTTCTGTTGAGGTTTGTATACCATTTTCTATCGTAATCATAATTGTCTACATACTTAATTATGATTAGACTAAGTTCTTGTGATTAATTAAATAAATAAATAAAATCACATTAGTAAAGTACAATGTACCAAAAAAACAAGTCGTCATTACATCTAAACAAATGTAACACGGCATATAACTTAAAAACAATATTAAAATAAAATTGACTAACAACATTCAAATAATTCACTAAAGACAAGTCGCCACTACATATAGACAAATGTAACTGTCGCATAAGAAGACTTATAGAACATAACTAAGTTAAAAAGAAGACATTAAAAAATGTTGCATAGTGATGATATTAAAACTATAAAATGATTAGTAGTTAGTCGTGGGAAAAGAATTGAACTTATAAATGCAAGTCTCTTTCAACATGTTAACACCATCTTATAATAACTTATCCTTAAATCAATAAAATGATTAGCAATTAGTGGTAAGGAAGAGAATTAAAGATATATAATGCAAGTCTCTTTCAAGTTTCCAAATTATTTTACAACAACCTATCCTTAAATCATATCAATTAACATGTTTGGAAGTTGAAGAAATGGAGGGCCATGGGCGATTGAAGAGATAGAATTTTGACAAGTTCTGACTACCATTCTCATATTTGCAACCACTTTTTTTGGGAGCATCCAATTATTAAAGCAAGTTTTTGATTGGATTTTACTAATCAACCTTATTGCACGTGCAGTCCCTCAATTCGGATACAAACTTTTAGTAAGAGAAATTAGTAGGATCTCTTTGTTCATGTTTTTGAAAACCGTGAGAATGGTTTTTTAATTTTTGTGTTTTTTAAAAATTATTTTTATTAACTAAATTTAGGGTTTGTTTGGTTCTTATTTTTTAAACCATAAGAGTTTTCAAAACATAGCACATTATTTCATATTTATTAAACTGCTTCATTTACCTAAATTTATTACCTATTTGGGCTTCATATTTTCAAAACACAATATATTTTTCGCTTTTCAAAACTCTTCATATTTAAATTCTATTGCTTTTACGTTTAAAAAAAAAGATATAAATCAAACATGTTTTTTTTGTTCTCCTTATTTTTTAAAATGAAAAAACAATTTTCAAAAACTGTAAACTAACAAGCCCCTACACTAGTGTTTTTTTTTTCTTGTTCTTCAAAATAAAAAACAGTTTTGAACAATCCTAAACAAACAGACCCTAGGTCTTTGGATTGTTTTCTTTAAGCAATTTTAGACTTGGGGACTTGGCCAATTAAAGGATTGGAAGTGCATGGAGAGTTGAGACATGAGGGGAGGGATTCTATGCAAATTTTGTTGAGTTAATTTAGGGGTTTTGGAAGCTAGCATTTGTTTGTAAAGAGAATAATGGAAATGGGTACATCCCTTGTGGGGGTTTTGGGATGCCAATGAACATAGTTGTTGATAGGGTTTAAGGGTATGAATCATATCAATATGATTCCAAGGAATCGTCCATTTTTGTCACTTTAGTGGGGTTAGGGGGGCTTATGGCCATAAAAATTTACATATGGTTTAAGGGTATGATCCTAAGAAATGGTCCATTTGGATCACTTTGGTGGGGTTTGGGGTGCCTTGAGCCATATAAAACCAATATAAGGTTTAAGGGCATGACCCTAAGAAATGGTCCATTTGAGTCACTTTGGTGGGGTTTGGGCGATGGTTCATCTGAATCCTACCACTATAAAAGTTATATTATATGGGTATGATCCTATTGAATGGTCCATTTGGGTCCCTCCAAGGCGTTTTGAGGTGGCAATAGCCCTAAAAATCAAATGGGTTTTGAGGTTGTGTAACCATCATATGAATTTTCATTGAATGTGAATATGATTCAAATTCTAAGGGCTCCATGGAAATCAATAACCAATGTTCAGACCATTATCTCCCTTTTATTATCAATCTCCATTTTTTTTCCTCTTCTAAATAAATAGACTATTTATAAACATATTATTGATTTTTTTTTTATATCTATTCATTTTACAGACGTTATAATATTTTATTTATATAGAGACTCAAACATGGTTTTTTTCCTATACTTCATCCAATCCTTAAGGATTGAGTCATGTCTCATTACTAATAAATTTTCATATAAAATAAACTTATAATTAAATATTCTATATTAAAAAATCTAACATTTACAGGGTAAAAATAAAAAGAAAAAAAATCCCATAAATGGAACATGCTTTTTAAGGAATGGTTCAAGGGTATGACCTTAAGGGATCAGTGCATTTGGATCACTTTGGTGGGGTTTGGGGGTCCTATGACCAAGAAACTCATAGTCAATTGGCGTCATATGGGTGGGGTTTGGGGTGCTAATGGCCACAGAAATTGATATGGGGTTTAAGGTTAATCCAAAGGAATGGTCCACATGGGTCCATCTAGTGGGGTTTTGGTGATTATACCCATAAAAGTTACACAGGGTTTAACTATTTAAGGGTAATAGTAATATGATCCTAAAAGACGGTCCATTTGGGTCCATCTAGCGAGGTTTGGCCCTAAAGTAAATATATACATATATATAAGTAGGTTAGGTATGATTTGATCACAATTTATGGGCTCAGAGCAAGAATTTAAGCCTGACAGTTGTGTTACTGATTCACCCAAATTGCATTGCATCAGAATTTGTAGTCTGAAAAACAGCTAAATTTACCAACTACTACGCCGCCCATCCGGCCTAATCTGCCAATTTTTCGATTTATAAAGACAATTTAACTATCACTGTATTTAGACAAAAAGTGCCTCTATGAGTGCTGTCCAAAATCACTAAATTGATCCGACTCGACCCAGCCCAACCTATCCTCCCAAATTGCCACCTCTAGTTTTTGGCCTGCCAAAGGACAAAGACGTCATTAAAATTCATTTGTAAAAGGGTTTTTGGGTCGACACCATACAAATTGTATTGATTTTTTTAACCTAAGTTTGTTTCTTGAAGATTTTCTATAAAGAGTTTGACAAGTAATTAAAAAGCTCTCATGTGACATATTCTGGGGCAAAGATATTATTATCAAACGCAGAACTTTAAAGCCTATTTATCATATTATTAACCTTGGATATTGTTTCATCCTCAATGATTTTTAGTAAATATGATTATGGGTTCCTATCAATGTATTGCAATTTGAATCAATAAAATTATTTTTTTTTTTAAGAAAAATAAATAACAAACGAAGAAAATATATATATATATATATATATATATATATATATATATATATATATATATCTATTCATTTTCAATACATCATAGTAATTTATTCCTACACAAATTTATCCTTATTAAGACTTGAACCCTAGACTCTTCACTATCTATATCGGTCTAAGCTCTTAAACACTTGAACTAAGTCCATTTCACTTATTCTTCTTATTTTTTAAAAGTAATAAATAATTTTTAAAATATGTAAAGACTTTAGATAGTTTTTAAAACGTAATATATATATATATATATATATATATATATATATATATCAAACTAATTATAATATTAAATTAAATTCTAACTTTCCATATTCTACAAGTTAAGTAAAATTGAATTGCGTAGATTAACATCAAAATCAGAGTGGCGCAGCGGAAGCGTGGTGGGCCCATAACCCACAGGTCCCAGGATCGAAACCTGGCTCTGATACAAAACTTTTGGCTTTTCATTGTTTCATTAAACAGCAGCAACTTCTATGGAAAAAAAAAAACCTTTGTTTGTACTTTTTTTTTTTCTTTTACATTTTTTTATTAAGATAAAAAAAAAGAAGATAAAACTAGGAAAATTGTATCAATCACTACACCGTAAAATTGTATCTATATACATGTTTTTAAGCAACGAGCCTACACTACACTGTAGAAATCTCCAGTTCCATGCAGAAACTGCCCGGAAAATCAAAATGATCGAACACACTATACAGAGAGATTGAAGTGAAGCAAAAAGTAAAAGCAATCCCCAGCAGTAGTAACTAGATTATTTGTTGTAGTGAGGAGTGAGGAGCAACATCAGCAACAGGCAGTTGGTTGGCGTTAGAAAACTGAGGTTCAGTTGATTGGATGAGATAATACTGTAGCTGCCCTCTCCATTCCTCTCCCGGCTTCAGTGTGATCGGATCCTTCATGGCTGCCCCATCAACACACACCATACGTTCGTACTCGTCGTTCCCGAAATCCGCCATCCCCTTGGCTGTCTTCTTCCATGGATTCCACACCACTGCATTCCCCCCACAAAAACAAATGAACAGTTGAGGTTGAGGTTGAGACAATGGTGTTGGTGTTGTGTTCTTCCTTGTTTTGCTGTTTTCTCTACACTGAAATTGATGAAAAATGGAACTTACCCACATCTGGAAGCCCTTGCTTCTCTATGCAGAATCCTCTCCTCTTTCCATGGTCCAAAATTGCAACCATATCTGGAGTTCTAACATAAGTTCTGTCCATCTGAAAATTAATTAATTGGACAGTGCTTAATAAGTTAGGACAGGACTTCATTGAATCAAAGTTATTTTACAGAATCCAACCATATCCCTTTCCCTTTCTCGTCATTGAGAAAGCTATCTTAGTTTTTCAAAATCTTCATGGCTATTTGATGGACCCCTATCATCTAAATGAATGATGTAGTGTAGCTCAAAGGGTTGAAAATTTGATTTGGCGGATTAAAATTAAATTTTGACGGTTCAAGGGTTCAGAATGATAGTGCTTTAGGATGGGTTATTAAAGACTCTAATGGAATTATTAAAATGGTTGTTTGTAGATATATAGGCAAAAATCCTCAATTATTATTGCTAAATGTTTGCCTTTAAGAGATGGTATTTTAGCGGTTAAGAAGAAAAGTTTTTTGGACTTAGGGATTGAAGGTGACTAAAAAATAATTATAGATTGCTATAATGAGAAGATTAACACCACTAATTCTATTATGTTATTAATGGAGGATATTTGGAAATTGTCTCAAGACCTGAATATTTATTATTGTCGTCATGTGTATAGAGAAGCAAATAAAATTGCTAGCAAAAAAAGGAATTAGTATTTTAGATTCAAGTGTTTAGTATTCAAATTTTCCTAAAGATGTTACAAATATTAGTTTTGAAGATTATTGTGGTTCTCTTATCAATCGTGTTTATAAGAACTTTATTTTGTAGTCTTCCTTTACCAAAAAAAAAAAAGTTATTTTACAGAAGCACTACATAAACCAAAATCCAGCTCAATATCTATGCATAAAAGGGAGATAATGTGCATTCTATTCTTCTGTTGACCGAACAAAATGTTAGGACTTCACCAACAAGTGCAAACAATATCAGTTCTTCAATGAAGAGACCAGTGAGTATCACTGTTTGGGATTAAGAATAGTTCTTTTTGGAGAGTAAATTAGAAAAGTCTCACCTCAGATTCAAATGTTATTGCATTTCCTTGGTCTGTGAAAAGTACTTTCGCGAGTAAGTTGTCGAGATAATTTTGATACTCCAAACCTTCTATCCTCACTTCACTGCTCATCAATTTATGCTGATAAGTCCAAACATTACTGGAAAAATGCAATGTACTTATAATTCTACTCCACATTTAACCAAAAATTATAGTATGTTTCTTCCTTTGTTTGAACAGAACAGATTGATCATTATATACATACCTGCCATCAGACTTGTAGTTTCTGATATACTTATTTTTCAAGTGTTAATAATCAAGGTGATGTTGCCCAGATTTCAGAGAAAACTAATCCCATTTGAACTAGTTACTTGGCATACCTGATGTTTGATATGGAGAAATATGTATGGAATGCGGTGGTGAAACTAAAAGGCTTGCGGTCGACATTCCTGATTCGTGATACTAGGATTAGATGCCCATCCGAATTCAGACACAGCCTGAGATAATACTCGAACCTGAAAAAGATTGCCCAAAATTTTCAGTTGAAGTGTTCATTAAACTTGGTATGCAATAATGCAAGTGCTCATAATTATCAGATGACCTAAATTCCCTTCCAGACTCAAAGTCAGCTGAATGTTCAATAAAGATCATAGGATTCACCAAAATTTCATCAAAGGACAGAGATCATAGAGTTTCATCACTATATGTGTTTGTTTATACCTGTGTGGCCAAATCCTCAGATCCATTTCGGACGGTTTGAGCAGCAAGTCAACATAGGCTCTGCCAATGGAATCATTGGGAGGAGGCCAAGATTGACTATTATCGATAATCCAAGTCCTGTTTCTAGCAAATCCATGGCGATCCAGTATTCCACGCCTTTCATACTTAAAACACATGTTGAAGCAAATTCATGAGTACTAGTCTAAATTATTGGCATTTTACCCAAATATCCATAACCCAAAGACTACCTGTGGAAAACAAACAGAAATTCCTCCTCTCACAGCCACTGTTGAATTTAATATTGCCTGCAAGATGGAAACCCTAAAGTGACTCAGTTTCTTGATCATAACTAGTGCAGTTAATACCACAAGAAAATTGAAGAATTGGGAATTATAAACAACTAGATAATTCAGAGATAAAAAATCAATTTGGGTGCAAGAAAAGCAGGCAATTCCACATTCTTGAAAATGATTCAGCATTAGTCAATAATCCAAGAAAAATTCGGTCTCTGGGAATCTCAGAGCAATTCCAGAATTTCATTACCATGGCTAGTGACTCTAAGCAGAATGCTCTCATTCCACATTCTTGAAGATGATAAAGCAAGTTTACTGCTAATCCAAGAACAATACATTCTGTGGTAATCTCAGAGCAATTCAAGGATGCCATTGCCATGGCTAGTACACTAAGAAGAACTGATAAAAGCCCAGGAAATGGATGATTTTGATGAATACCTTCCTACTTGTGAAAAACAACTCTTCTCCATCCGTGTTTTTCCATGAAAGAACCTGGGCTCCCTTTAAGCAAACCTAAATGTAAAACATCGAAAAAAATCATAAAAACCATAATGCAAGATAGAAACTCCGATCCAAAGCCAAAGCTAAAGCTACCACAATCTCAGTTATCTCCTCTATATGATGAACCGAAAACAAACAAAATCCAGAGATAATCACAAACAAAAGAAAAAAAGGACGGCAAAAAGATCATACCCTAGCAATAGCCCCTTGATTGTTTTGAAGCAGAACGTGTTCAACTCCATTATTTAACCTCAAAATTTGAGCTGTTACTCTGTGACCCGCAGCTGGTGAATCCATTTCACAAACAAAAAAAGGGCGTAAGTAATAAGGAACAAGAAAGACCCCAAATCTCCTTCTCTCTAAGAAACAAAACTTCAAACACTTCTCAGGTATAAGCAAAAACACTCAAAAATCACAGAAAGAAACAATCGAGATTCTTGAACTTTTCTCCCAGAAAAAACTTCCTTGTGTGACAAATTTATATCTTTGTGAACACACACCAAGAACCCAACTACATGTCTAACCGCCTGAACAGATCCAGTTACACAGTTACAGTCGAAAACACTAACTGAATTTCCCTCCAAAACTTAACTCACACCCATTTCCCGTATAAGTCGCTTACTGCATTGTCAAATGTCAATAACCAAAAGGAGCTTTGAATTTCCCATCAAATGAACGATAAAAAAACCCCAGTTTATTATTCGAGAAGATACACGATTACACTCAAAATACTAGAACATAGAAATATTGCTGACTAAATATATTTACACGCCTCAAAACCAATTTGATTATTCTCCCTCTCACAAAAATTTTCTAACAATTTTAAACAGTTTGATGGCAGAACTTGAATTACTCTCCATCTTTAATATAGAAACAATTTTACACTCAAATTGTTGGAAATTTTTTGTGAGAGGGAGAATAATCAAATTGGTTTTGAGGCGTGTAGATACACTGTTTTGAGTGTAATATCGTTTCTGTATTAAAGATGGAGAGTAATTCAAGTTCTGCCATCAAACTGTTTAGTCATCCTGAGACTAACAGACTAAATTGTTTTGATGGTTCAAACTTTACAAGATGGAAAGACAAGATGACTTTCCTTCTTACAACCTTGAAAGTGTTCTACGTTTTGAGTGAAGATTTGGCAGTCATTCCTGGTCCAACTCCTGATGAATCAAAAGACATAAAGAAGGAGAGGAAGAAAAGAGAAGAAGATGAATTGGTATGTCGTGGGCATATTCTGAATTCTCTAACAGATCGTTTGTATGATCTCTATTCCAATCTGAAATCACCAAAGGAGATTTGGACAGCATTGGAAACGAAATATAAGAATGAGAAGAAAGATGTTGGATTTTAGAGTTGGGTCGCCCAAAATGGATCCATGACCCATGATCCATGACCCAACTCAATTTTGAATTTAAAATTGCAGTTAAATGGAAGTTAACTACAGTTAATAAAAGAAAGACAGACAAATCCATAATCTTCTCAAGAAAAACAGACAAGAAAACTCTCTGCACTCTCTCATCTCTACCAAAAATGAAGTGAATCTAGATCATGAAACTCAAGCGCACCATATAATCAGATCATTATTATCCGATCCAAATAAGAAACAAGATCTCCTCAAGAATTTCTTCCTCCTGTAAGATCCATTATCTTCATAATATATTTTCAACACGGTGATTGTTCATTTCCTCGTCATTTCAGACGTGCGTAAAAAAAAAAGTCATATTTGCACATCTCTTATAATTATCTCTATATTGACATTTCAGGTATATAGAGATCATGGGAATATAGAAATATGTATTCTTAGTATATTCTTTCTTGTATGGAGAGATTGGAGTATAGAAAATTTGTTTTCAGTTTTCTGCAATTTCTAGTACAAAGCATTCATGATAAAAATAGTGCGTTAACCGGAGATTCCACAAAAGTTTAAAAAAAAATATGGAGAATAAGAATAATACTATTCTTTGAAATAGTACTTTTGCTTTTTTTTCTTTCTGCAAAAGTTTCAGAGAAGGGTACGATTCTTTCAAATAGTACTTTTTTTCTGCAAAAGTGCCTTAACCGGATGTGTTAACAGGAAAGCCCGAATGTATTTTTTTTCTTTCAAATAGTACTTTTTTTGCTGAAGGTTGTTTTTAAATTCAAATTTAATGTAAAACTGAAAGCAGTTTTTTTTATTTAAACTGAAAGCAGATGTATATCAGCATTCAAGTTAGTGAAAATCTGCATTCAAAAAAATATATGCCCTTGATCCAGTTATATTTTTGTATTCGATATGTACAAAAACTGAAAGCAGTTTTTATTTAAAATGAAAGCAGTTTGAGTACAAAGCAGTTTGGATTTTCTCAAACACTTAAACTGAAAGCAGGTTTTTAATTTAAAATATAAAATATATATTTTATATATATATTTTTGAAGGTTGAAGACAACACATTTAGTTTGGGCTATGTTTTCTGGGCTGTGAAATTTGGCCTTACAATTTGGGCTTGGCCTTATAAACTTAGCCCTATAAAGTTTAATTATAAGCAAAACCATATGGAATGGGCTGGATCCTCAAGGCCCTTATGTGGACTGGGTTGGGTTTGGCCTTAATAATATTAAGCAAAATATGAGCTGGACATTTAAAAAAAAAAAAAACAAAAAAAAAACAAACAAACAGAATGCATTCCATGGGTTTCGAACCCGTGACCATCACATGTAAGCATAAGGACTCTACCACCAAGCTTGGTGTGAATTAGTTACATTTTTTTTCATTGGTTTCTTTTATAGAAATTTATGGCTGGATATATGTAACTGTTTTTTATTTTAAGAATATGGGAATTAAATTTCCTATATATTAAATTTATTGTCATTGTGATTATTTGTATGTGTATAGTTTTACATACAAAATTAATTAAATGATAATCTTATTGTTTAAATTGCATACAGTGATAATTGTCTTATACTGCCTAACACTGCTTAGTGATAGTCTCACATTAGGATTTAGAGGATGATTGGAAACATAGTGACATTTTGATTCTAAAACCTATATGTGAGTTATTTCTAATGCGACACTGAGACTAGGTAGATATACGCAGACACGAAACATTAATATCGTGCAATTTATGTCTTACTCGTAGAACTGTGATTTACGAACACAATGACTTCGTATCCAAAACATTATCGAGCTTAACAAAGTAGTGCCTGAACTGATAATTATGAGATTTGGAGCATGAAGATTCAATATGTACCGAAGAGCAAGAAGCTCTGTAGGTACTCAATATTGTAATCGATGAGCCCGAGGCAGGAATCCCAACATAAAGGGACCCGGAGGCTTATGAAGCCCTGAAGCTTAAAGAATTCCTCTAACTCGCATAACGCTGGTTCAGCATGGAAAATGATATCATGCGAAATCTGGAAAGTTATGACTGCACTAATATGCGGTCCGCTTTAAAGAATAAGTTTGGTGCTACATCGCAACTGTAACCGTATCATCACGATCACCCTGACACCTACAAAAAGAAATTAGATCATTCAATGAAAAACATTTCACGTTGAGATGTCAAATATGATTTGTGAGTTAAAGGACACCGGTCATGCTATTGACCGACGAGCAACAAAGCCTGCTATAATTCGCTCCGTCTCGCCTGGGAGCATATGAAGATGACATTTGACCCACAATGAAAATATCCTCAACATCGATGATGATGTGTGCGCATTCGAGCCAGAAGAAGAGAATCGAATCTTCCAAACTTAATACAAATGTGTATACGGTTGAATCTAGCTCAAGAAAGCTTACGCGAAGTCAGCAAAGATCAAGGTGGCTTCCAAGACAAATAAAAAAACAAGAAGAAAGCTCATTTCAACAGTTAAACATGGTAATGACTAACACAGAAAGGAAAACGTTTTTTTCAAGAAGAAAACATGGCCAAGATCAAATAAGCCTAATTGTAATACCAAAGGGTATTTTCGCACGAGATTGCCCTAACCTAAGAAGGTATTCGCTATACTAAAGTTAGTGAACTTCAAGGTAGTTTAATTCGTTTTTCTACGTATACATATCCTTTGAGCATTGTAGACTAAAAAGAATCTTGACCATGTAGCTTAAGGATAGAGACCTTTCGTGGAGCTGCCAATACCACATGGAGCAAAGTGGATCTATGCGGGCAAACAAGAGTTACAAATATGAATAGGCACATAAAGGTCTTCATGGTGCGGCCGAACTTACCATTGCATGATGTTCTCTATGTTCGCGCATTTGCCTAAATTTACTTTTGTCAGTCTCCGTTAAAAACTAGGTTTTAATATGTATCTTTTTGCTAGAATCAATACGCCGAATTGTCTCTAGAACTACTCATTATGGACTGCTATTGTATTGAATGGTTTTATTGTCATGAATACCGATTATTGCGAATGTAATTTCGAAAGTTATTCTATACAACGTCTTCACATAATTTAAGATAGATGAATTTATGGCATGCCCACACATATTGGTCAAAATCTCGAATATTAGGCTAGTTAAACAAGGGCTACCGCCAATTGGCGACAAAGTAGATCCATATCATGAGCACCGCCTAGTCGGTAAAAAGTAATTTAAACCATTTGCAAGGAACTTCCCTTTCAGCACTGGTCCATTCCGACATATGTGGTCCAATGAATGTGAGAGCAAGGCATGGGGCTTATTATTTCATCACATTTGGCAGATGATTATACTGCCAGATTGTCTATTTGATAAGTCATAAATCGAGGCAATAAGTTACCTAAAGCTATATGAGCTAGTTGAGAATCAATTAGATAGAAAATAAAGCATTAAGAACCGACGAGGACGTGAATATTTGTCTCCATCAGCTTTAGACAACTATGATGAAAAAGTAAAATTCAACATCAGTTGACTATTCTGGCGACTCCACAACAAAATGGTGTCATGGAAAGAAGAACAGAACGCTCCTTGAAATGGTTAGGTCTATGATGGTACGGTAAATTTGCTAACTGGGGTGATGCACTATTAACCCGCCACATTTATCCCAACCGTGTGCTCAGCAAATCGCTTCCCACTACCCATATGAGTTAAGTGGACAAAAAGAAAACTCGACCCAAGTGTTTTAAGACCTCGGGGATGTATGCCTATGTTCTAACACACTGCACCCACATGGTAAACCAGGTGCACGGGGAAAGAAATGCATCTTTATAAGATACTCGTAACATCTGAAGTGGCATGTGTTTATAGGTGAACACAATAGTGAGTCTCACAATTTGAATCACTAGATGTCACATTCTTAGAGAATGATTTTCCTCAACAAGGTGATATCAATAAAGACTTGTTTTCTAATATGTGACGGTGATCAAGACTCACTTCATTCGAGTGGGAGCATTTTAGGAAATATGTTTCCAACTCCAAGTGCGAATGATAATGATCTTGATCAAAATAGAAGTAATCCAAATGGGACACTTAATGATCCTGGTCCAAGTGGGAGCAATTTGAGGATAATAGAGGAATCTGTTCTTCCAGAACCTAAATTGCGACGTAGTGGTAGACAAGGCATTCCCCGTCGTCGTTTTGACATTGAGGGTGGTGAAGCCTTCAGAGCCATTACACAAGATACTCTAGACGGCCAAGGAATGTCAGACAGGCTCTCTGCCTGATATGAAAACTGACAAAAGCAATGGAAGAAGAAATAATCTAGCGTAGATCAAACTGCTCGGGAACTTGTTGGATCTTCTCCAAAGGACGCTGTGCCATTGGGAATAAAATGTTCTCAAAATAAAGCTTAAGGCCGATGGCAATAATTGATAAACATAAGGCTAGACTAGTAGCGGAAGGCTACACACAAATGTGAAGGAATAGATTATGAGGAAACTTTTTCTCCTGTTGTAAGATTCACCTCAATTTGTTTGACACTAGCTAATGAAAAGTATGGATCTTGAATTACATCAAATGGATGTAAAGACGTGATTTAAATTTTAAGATTTAGAAGATGAAATCTACATGCAAAGAACCCTCAGAGGTTTTGTTAACGAAGGCCAAGAAAATAAAGTTTGCAGACTTCAAGTCCATATATGGCCTAGTAAGTGTTTCAAGACAATGGTATATTCGTTTCCATAATACGATCATATTAAATGGTTTTATTATGATTGACGAAGATCATTGTGTATATATAAAAAGATCTATGGACAAGTTTATAATTATGTCATTATATGTTGATGATATACTTATAGCTGGTAATAGCAAGGAGTATATCAATGAAATTAAAGGATGGTTATCATCCAATTTCGAGATGAAAGATATGGGTGAAGCTGCTTATATTCTTGGAGTTAAGATCTCCAGAGATCGTTCAAAGAAATTATTGTCTCTGTCACAAGAGCCATACATCAATAAGATCCTTGAACGATTCCACATGCAGCATTCCAAACCCATCGATACTCCTTATTGCTGGGGTTGGTGAAGGTCTTGGTCAAGAATGTGTCCTAAAACTCCACAAGAAGAAGAGTATATGGGAGGAAAGTTCCCCTATACGCGTTGGAAGTCCTGAGGTATGCTGGTATGATGTGTACAAGACCTGATATTCGCTTACCGCTGCACGGTAAGCCGATATCGCCCAACTCCAGACCGCAGACATCGAAAGCGCTTAAAAGGATACTAAGGTACCTAAAAGGAACTCACATTATTCATTGTGTTACGAAGGAAATGATCTCGCAATTAAAAAGGCTACACCGATGCCGATCGGGGGAGGAGACTTTAGAGAGAGAAAGTCTACTGGGTACATCTTCACTCAACAATTCGCACTATATCACGGAGTAGTAAAGTAAGCACCAGATAGCCTCTGTCCACAATGGAGCCGAATTTGTAGCTTTTTCTCCGCGTCGCATACAGCTTATTCAGGCTCAAAAGTTTTTTCGATCACTGGGTAAATGCTAATAGTGCCGATTCAGCCTTGAACTGTGATAGTCAAGCCAATAGCATACACAAAGTGACCCTGGCATCATGGCAAAACCAAACACATAGATATAAAGTATAACTTTGTAAAGACATGGTTGCACACAAGAAGGTGAACATGAAGTATATCCCTCACGCGTGAAATGGTTGCATCCTTGACAAACCAATTCCTCGAGATATATTTATAAAGCATGTGAAATCTCAAGGGATTGCGTAGAGAATATGATATACTTATTATAATGTTTCCCAACAATGTTCATGTTGTATTGTATACTAAATAATAAATATGTTTGTTATGTTTCACACATTATGTGTGAGTGTTTAATTTTTTATTCACTCATTTATTGAAAAGTATGTCTGACGATAAAGAGATTAGCCCTCTCACACCGTAATCGACTCTCATTAATTTTAGTAGTTGATGAGAGATGAGACAATTCTTAAGCTTTTTTGTTATTATCTAAGTGATAATCGAGAGCCAAGCTTAAATATGAATGTCGCCTTTGTTAACAAACAAGATGATCTTATTAAAGATTGTAAGTGAATTAATAAAAAAAAAAAATTCACTTTATCCCGTCTATGTCATGCATTTGAGTTCTAATGAACATGAAAGAAGTGGTGATAAGAGAACTCCATATAGATGACAAGAATGTCCGAACCATTATCTGTACGGTATTAATACATTACATAAAGACATACACTCCATGGGAAAGGAGAAAATACCGTAGCACGTGTTTCATACCATGTGTGCAAATTATGACTAATATAGGTAACTCAAAGCCCGATCCTCAAATTGATGTGAGACCTTTAAGGAATAAGAGTTCAAGATTTATACCCTAGCGACTCTATTCTAATTCTTAAGACTTAATTTAATATTTGCTATTTTATGTTACCAAAGGACTTAAGTATATATATCTACTCTTAACCCAAAGACTACTGAAAAGCAAATTAAATTAGTTAAGTAGATTTTGAGAAAAGAGGAAGATCATTAAACGTATCACATCTTTGTTTGTATCCACCCAGATACCACCACATGCAGTGTTCATACCTCAGAATACAAAGATATGATATGAAGGATTTGAGATCGTTGAGACGAATGTGATAAATGATTCAGGGTACCAGATACTAAGTCTACTCATGATTCGTTCGCCGAGAAGCTTATAGTTATTCCTAATGTGATGTATAGCAAAGAGCTCTCGGCGTATGCCGGTCACACGATCTATTTTCTCTGTATGAATTGGTGAGAGCATAAGAGATGATGTTCCTCTTATATGATATTAAGAGAGCATGGATCCCATTTTGTGCGAAAGGAGATGTTGGGATTTAGAGTTTGGTCGCCTAAAATGGATCCATGACCCATGACCATGACCCAACTCAATTTTTGAATTTAAAATTGCAAGAATGGAAGTTAATCATAGTTAATAAAAGAAGAAGAAAGATGTACAAATCCTAATAATCTTCTCAAGAAAACAGACAAGAAACTCTTCCAGACTCTCTCATCTCTACCAAAAGGAAGGAATTTAGATTTTCAGAAAATCAGCAATTCATATACTGTAATTGTTTATTTATTATCCGATCCAGCTGGAAGAACAAGATCTCTGAAGTAATTCTTCCTCTGGTAAGTATCCATTATCTTCATAATATATTTTCAACAAAAGGTACTGACAAATTTCTTGCTATGAATTATTTTGATTTCAAATTGTCTGATGACCGCCCGGGCCATGGATCAAAGCAAATATTAGTTTCGATGAGATTTAGACACATTTGTTCCCGATTCACATAAATAGGAGCAATTCTTTCAAAATTGCCTCTTCGAATGAATTACGGTAGTTTAGTTCCAAGATAAACCAATAAAGTTTCACTCCATAGAGAATTTCAAACTCATTCGCAAATCGACCGAAATCGATCATGATGCAAAATTATTTTTGAAAACCAATATGAATCCAAAGGAAACCTCTCGCGAATGTCAAGTAATTAAAACAAACTCGAAAACTCAAAATAATCATAAAGTCCAGAAAAATGGTGAATCATAGAATAACAAAAAGCAAGAATGATCCTGATTAGGAAAGAAGGGTCACAACATTAAAGAATGATCTCGCACTTGCCGGGAAGGGCAACACTTCGAAATTCAAATCATGCAAACATGGTTGGAAAAGAATATAAGGAACTAGTTGTTATGGTGACAGTTAATCACTGTGAGGATGATAGAAATCATGATTCTACCAAGGTCCAGAAAGGAACAAACAAGCAGTAATCATGATTTCCCATGAGTACTTCCTCTGGTGTTTCCAATTCATTATATGAAGAAAATAGTGCTTTGTCATTACAAACATGCACTGTGGCACCTGAATCAAGGAACCAATCTGAGATTGTGGATGCAAGAGCTAGCGTTTAATTGCCACCATAGCAACTAGTTCCTTCCTCCTCTTCTTTCCAACCATGTTTTGCATGATTTGAATTTCCGTAAGTGTCGTCTTTCCAACAAGTCCGACCTACATTCTTTAATGTTGTGACCCTTCTTTCCACAATGGAAGCAGATCGTATTCTTCTTTTTGGTCTTCATAATTCCACCATTTTTCTGAACTTTATGATTATTTTGAGTTTTTCCGCATTTGTTTCCTAATTACTTCCTGGCCAAAGATTCACTGAGAGGTTTCCTTGATTCATAATAAGTCAAAATAATTTTGTATCACTAAATCGATTTTCTCGATTCGACGGCGATGAGTTTGAAATTCTACAGGAAACTTTAGGCTATGTAATCCTGCCTCGTATCTATTCCAAGAAGGAGGCAATTTGAAAGAATTGCTCCTATTTGTAATGAATCGTGAACAATCGTGTCTAAATTTTAACTGAAACTAATATTTGTAGTTCATGGATTTGATCCACAGACCGGGTCGATTATCGACAATTTGGAAATCAAAATAATTCATAGCAAGAAATTTACAAGACTCTTTCTTCGGCCTTTGATACAAGCTTCCACGTCACGCCCAAATCTCCTTGGTGATTTTATCGGAATAGAGATCATAAAGAACGATCTGTTAGAGAATCTTAATATGCCCACGACATACCACCATCTTCTTCTCTTCCTCCTCTCCTCTTATGTCTTCGATTCATCAGAGTTGGGTCAGAATGACCGCCAAGTCTTCACCAAAACGTAATTTTCTGTTGTAAGAATGAAAGTCATCTTGTCTTTCCGATTCAGAAAGTTTGAACCATCAAACACTGCAGCAAATCTGCTACCTCGCAACGCACTAAACGCCGATGGCATAACTTGAATTACTCACCATCTTTAATACAGAACAATATTACACTCAAATTATCGGGAAATTTTCATGAGAGAGACAATCAAATCGTGCTTTGAGGCTAGATACACCATTCAGTGTAATATTGTTTCTATTCGAAACAAGTTACCCCAAGATACAACAAAACCTCAAAACTTTCTTTTGGAATTTTGAGAAAAAATTGTCCCACTTCTTATAAGTTAGTTGGCCTTTTTTTTCTTTACCAGTATTGAAAAAAATATATATCATAAATAGACATGACCCTTTTATTAAATAGACATGACTATTTAATTAAATAGACATGACTTTTAAACAACCTACATAATCAAGTAATTAAGTTTAATAATCGTTTATTAAATTCGAACATACTGATCACTTCTAAAAATAAATTATTAATTTCATAAATACCATAATTTCAAAAAGCCCAAGATGCCCAAGTGCCCTATCAAGACTATTAATAATTCCTTATAATCCCAAATTGGTCCACTCGACACCTTTTATTAATTTGTACTTGGAGATACTTTATTATTTATATGCACTAAATGGCTTTTACTATTTTCAATGTGGGACTTCTTGTTTTTCCCCGTATTAACAAACTACTAACAAGATGTTGAAGATTGGGAAAATAACAGTCCACATTGGATCTCTTGGAAGATGACTGAGACTTGTGACAAAAGGAATCGAAAAGAAAGTGTGAGAGAAATCGTGGATAATAGAAGAAGCATGAGATATTGTGGCTTCCTGGCTTTGATGTGGACTTCAGGGCCATGAACATGCCTCCATGAATACCTGAATTAACTACCCATTGAAAACTGCAATGCAACTGTTTAAGCAGTTTTTTAAATATATATTTTTTTAAAAAATATTCTAAAAATGAATTAACTTATAAGAACAAATTTAAGATATTTTTAAGTTTTTATGTTTTTTTTATCGTTTTATAATAAATAATTAAAAGAAAAAAGAAAAAAAAAACGAATTTCATATTTGGATACTATGAGTCTTACTTTTTCTCTTGTGCCGTCTCCCAAAAATTTTATTATTTGTTTTTAACTTCTATTCATTTTATTTACATTGGTGTAGGATTCCTGCTTTTTAAATTTAACCCCAAAAACTCGATATTTCCTATAAATCATCTCATCCTTATCATTCAGCCACATCAGCCTCAATGACAAAAAATAAAATACACAATAATAAAAATATCAGAATAAAAACAATCTTAATATTTTTAATTTCCAATCTTAATATACATTGTAACTAAATCTATATAATTATTATTTATAGATTTTAAATTATAGTCTATAAAAGCGTAGACATAGATGATGTTAAATCAAATTTTTAAAAATTTGCTCAATTATGTCTAACTCAAATAATAAAACACAACAAGAAAAGCATACGGATGGCAAAATTGTAAATATTTTACTACAATGAATCCAAGAAACATATTGTCGTAAAAAAATTAAAAAACAAATCTTTAAATTAAATTATACTTATTGTTAATTTATAACTTATTATTTAATTGGACAAGATGGATTTAAAATTTTGGATTAAGTAGTGAGATTATACCAGAAAGTGATTTTAGAATTTTTGAAAATTACTTTATATAAAATCATTTAATAATACTAACGTGTTTAATAATATTTTTATATAAAATATTCTTTTGTTTTGAAAGGTTATATAAAATTTTCTTAGTCACATTGAGTTGTTTTCTAAAAGTTTTACAACCCGTTATAGATCACTTTTAGTTTAAAATTTATTTTTGACAAAAAATATTAGACTCATAAGATTTAGAAAATACATTTGAAATCCTTAAAGAAAAAAAATTAGTTACATGATTTTACACGTTGTTTCTTTAAACTAATTTTAGAAAAAAGGTTCCTTTCTACTAAAAACATTACACCGGCTAATTTTAAGAATTGACAAAGCACTCATCAATAATAACTCTACATATATTTTTAAGCCTATCTTACAGCAATAATCCATCTCTTTTGACCCCTAAAAAGTCCTTTTAAGTTCTCAGCAGAATCTGGAAATTTAATAAAATCACATTAAACCAAACAAAGGGAGAGTTGCTGAGACTAGGAATTAATCAATGCCACTAGTTTTTATCTCTATTCTGCTAAATAATGGCCTGCTTTCTAACAGCATTCTCTAGATCTACTGGGGAGTTTTATGTAAGAGTGGGGCAGGACTGGATGCTGGTTGGAAGCCAAAAACACATGATTAGAGAGGATTGTGATGCACCATGAGGATACAGATTAAGACCAGGTTTCTGATCAGCCTGCTGTAATTGCATCCGTCCTAGAGTTTGGCTTCAATAGATGATGGAGCTTGGTTTCTGAATTCAGGTTCTCCTGGATCTTACGTTTTGGTTCAAAGAGAGTTGGGAGTCATTCGGCTTATCTACCTCCTCAAGCTTGTTAGGGAGAGTCAAATCAGCATCATTCTTGCATGAAGATGAAGCCATCTCGCCTTGCAGTCCAAGCTGCCGTTTATTTTTCAGTTTCTCCTGCAAAATCAAGTTCAAGTTCATGTGAGCTACAGCTGAAAATGAAGAAAGCAAGAACAGGCTTGGGATAAGAATAGGCAAACATAACAGACATGCCCATCTCGGATGTGTTATGCCATTTGAGTTTCCCCCTTTATTTTTCCAACCAAGCCTGATGGGCGGGCATCTGTGCTAGTTCATTGCGCCAAATGCACATCCACAGTGTTTCTTGGCAATTTTTTTTTTTTGATCAATGTTTCTTGGCAATTTGCATAAATCATATTTTCCAAAATAAAAATAACTCTTCAGGTAACCCAAGATAAACAAAATGTTATTTCAATTGCTTGCTCTTGGTTAGACTGAATCTAGATGCAACCCTAATTCCAAAATCTTCTTTCAGAGAGCAATAATAATCCAGATAGAATTAAAAACACCAGGGGAAATCTAAATATCAAGGACATGGATTAACTATGAAATAGGATGTGCTTGAACAGAGGTAATCCAACCTTTTTGGGGAGGATTAATGAAAATCCTGTCCCAGTTTCATGAAAATAAGTACCATATCTTGCACTAAAGCTTCAACTAACAAAAGTTCCTTTTAGTTTATTGAATTACGAGATCACTTAAGATCCTATTCATTATTTCAAGCACCGACCTTCAGTGTGAAGTGATATGCTACCTATTCACAGGTGAGTGTTTCATGGGAAGTGCAAAGTACCAACTTCCTTCAGTGGAGCATGGCATAATGTCAAACTAGAAATTTGATGGTCAGGCTACAGTTCTTTTATGACCTTTGAGAATCAAATCATTAAACAGCCAATTGTACATGATGCTTTATGCATATTTTTGAGATGCAGGAACTTCTTTCTCCAAGACAAAACATTGCCAGAAATGAAATATGTGAAGAAATAAAATTTTCTGTGTGAGGGGCTGGTAGAGTACCCGTAATGCAGTATTTTCCTGCCTCACTTTGTTCAAATGCTCTGTTAGGTTACTTATTTCAAACTTCAGTGCCTTATTCTCCTCATTCAGGGTTTTATATCTTGATATCAGTTCCTCATTTTCAGTCTGAAAAAGGTTAGGAGAAAAAAGGACGAAATAAGCTAAGAGACAGGCACGCATCCATAGATAGTTAAATGACACTAAGGAACAACAGTTTACATATCAGACACCTGCTTCCTCAACCTGGACCTCTTAGCAGATTCTCTATTAGCCTGTTTCCTCCTCTCTCGCTTTAGCTGCTGTTTGTCCTGAGAAAATCAACGGCCAAAGCAAATAGACCATGAGGTACCAGTGCACTGGAAAGCATAAACTTTAGGTTAATCTATATTATACCAATTTGGTCCCAACCCACAACTAGCCAAAATTTGGCAAGTCACCAAAGTCTTAAAAAATGCAGTAGCATTAAAATAATTAAAATTTGTGATCTGTAAGCTCTCTATGTCTAATTGAAAAACCAGAAAAAACAATAAGGTGTGAGTATGTGCACCAATATATTATGTCCCATCCACTTGGAAAATAGATGTGCCTGACTAAGAATAAAAAAATGTGAGGATCGCCTAAATACATATTCTTCCATCATTCAGCCCTTGAGGCCTAGTTCATGTGGCAAAGTGATGAGGTGAGGATGCGAAACCTTCCAAGTTTGAACCCTAAAAGCGGGGAAAGATTGATGCATCATTCTCCCAGATTATAGCATAGGGCCAAAAAGCCTCTAATTACTAAGGACCAACAAAGTTAATAGGAAAAGACTTCTTAGCACAAACGAGGACTACAAAAAGATTAACATCATCAATTGTTGTACCTGTAGGCAGACTTCAGAAGGCAACCCTGCACTAGAGCTAGAAGCAACACAAGATGCATGAGTTTGTTCATTTCTACTAAGGGGTCTGACAGAATTTCGTGCCACATCTGTAGGGGCGACAGTATTCATAGAAACCTTGTGAATAGCTGCATACGCTTCACCTTTGGAAAAGGTACCAGCCAACCTATGGAAGTTCCCGTCTTTGTCTGTATCACAAATCAGTAACCAAACAAAACAGTGAGTAGAGAGTGATCACTATTGACAGCATTTTCTAACAATTGATGACCAGAAACAAGATTTTCTTTTCCATTATTCCCATTCTTAAACCAAAATTGGCAAAAAGAATGGAGGATGTCATGTGCAGGGTATGGATATGATACAATGTGTGTAAGCTGTCAAAACAAAAGCTAAAACACTAGGTCATGAACAGAGTGAGCTGATAGGTGTAATCTACACCAGTTTAAAAGTCTGGAGCTAAAGGAGCGAAAACGGGATCAAAGCGGAGCAAAAAGACATCAAATACAGAATTCAGCAAAACAGAGCAACGCCGCAATGTCACCTACTCACATCGCGATGTGACAGAGGGTGAAATTCACGAGCAGCAGTAGACGTCACAACGTCGTGCCCGACATCACAACGTGACAGAACCAAAGAACCAGGCAGCACTGCAGACGTCACGTCGTGGCCGAGACAACACAGCATTGACATATCGCGACATTGCGACTTCACTCTCGCACGTCACAACATCGCCGGAAATTTTCGACCAGTAACTTTCTATTTTCTATCCGGATTTTTGGTCTATAAAAGAAGAGGAACCTAAGCTCAAGGAGGAAGGCGGAGGGGAGGGGAGTTGGAGATTAGGGAACAACGACGAGAGTCTCAAGGTCGAATTGAAGCCTCACTAACGAGAGATCCGAGAAGGAGACGAAGATTTTTCATTAAAACCTAGATTTTCCTCTTTTCTACCCTATGTTCTCCCTTTATGTTTTCTTGTGTTCTTAGTATGTTTTAGTTTATTTTCCTAGGGCTACGATGTAGCCTCTATTTGATTGGATTGTTGGAACTTTGGATTAATTCTTATATAGTTGTTTATTTTATTGGATAATTCATATTGTTTTCATAACAAATAGTTTGATAATCACTACCTATTTGATTATTTGCTTTTGAATCTAGGCTGGGAAACCAAATTTCGCAAGGGATCTATATGAATTATTGTTCAACGCCTAGAGGTAGAGATATCCAAGGGTTTAACATGGTAAACATGATTCTTAAGCTTAATGACTCTTGAGTTTAGTGGTTCTGGTAGAGATGACCTTGACATAAACTCAAGAGATGTATTGAAAACTCGAGAGAGATCAATTACAACTAAAGTGATATCCGCCAACAACAAGTAAACAAAACACATTTGTTAAAAGCATAATTGATATTCATATTGTTCCAAACTTACAAGTCAGCGCTTTGTGAGTTGGTCGCTTAACACAGATTCGAGCTCGGTTTGCCCGAGGTCCCGGGTCGAATCCACCTCTCTACAATTCCTTCCCCATTTGTTGATTTGAAAGTCCATTGAGGACTCTAATTGGTTTGTTTGACTCTCCACGTGCGGATATGGGGCTGCACACGAGGGAAGGTGTTAAAGGCATCATTGATATTCATATTAAACCCAAATCCTACGAGTTTGAGCTTTTAGGAGAGTTGGTCGTTTAACAACATTTAAATCCAAATTCCCTTAATTAATTATAATCTTGGTGAAATCAATGCTCTAGGATTCTTAGATTGTTTTAGGTTTTCTTTATTGAGTCTTGAGTCTTCATTGGTAATTTAAGGTAATATTTTGCATGCTAGTTTATCTTATTTTCAACATAGATTTGTCCATAGAATTATAGCTAGATTAGATCAGTACTTAATAGCACAGTCCTCATGGGTTCGACACTCTACTTTTCACTTTATTACTTGTTCATGATGCGTGCACTTGCGCACTTAGGCATTCATACTGTATATACGCATTGTGTCTAACAAGTTTTTGGCACCGTTGCCAAGGATTGTGTTTTTCTATTAATATTGATTTGAAATAGTTTGACTCTACTTTGGATATAGTTAGCCTTGTTTTATTTTCATTTTCTATTTTACTCTCGATTTTCTTTTTGTTTTTGTGTTGTAGGAGTTGATTCACAATGGAGGCCATCATCAAATTATCAACTCAAATTTCTCTTCTCACCCAAGAACTAAAAAGGAAGCAATTAGCCTATGGTCGGCATCAAAGAGTAGCAAACCACGTTTGGAACCCATATAGGCCTATGGAACAAGTTCAGTATGTGGGAAATCCATGCTTGAACACATACCAATCGGGATGGCCACATCATCCTCACCTCTCATGGGAGACAAGTCAAAACCCTCCTCTACCTCCACATGAAGAATTGACAAACCTAGAAGAAGCCACGATTGAATTGGCTAAGTCTCAAGTTGAATTGGCCAAGTTTCAATTTGAAATGCATAAGTCGCAAGCCCAATTCATGGATGAGACTAGAGCAATATTCCAAATTCAATCAACCCAACTTAAGAGATTAGAGGCGCAAATAGGGCAAATGGCTAAGATAAATTCAAAAGATCGAGACAGAAGTTTGCCCACAATTAAGAAGCTTATAAGAGAAGAAAAGGATGCCAAAGAATTCAATTCAATGAATTAGTTGCAAAAGAGGAGTCAACTTCTTCGAATGCCAAAGAGATGATAAAAAAGGTTGAGAAGACTAGTCTGAAGATGACTCTTTGGGGAGATGAGCACGAGAAATTAGAAAAAGAGAAAATAACTCCCATTTCAGGTGGATGAGACTATTTTGAAGTTGATAAAAATCAGAAAAGCAACCATGGTGAAGAAAGCTCTTGAGTCCCTAAGAGAGCAAGCAAACCAAAAAGATTATGTGCTCAGACAGGTACATGGGAACGTATTCTGCGTCTTAGGGAAGGATGGAGGCAACAATCACCATCTAATCTACAGCTTATGAGTCAAGCTGTGACTTAAAAACTTAACAGCTTCGATAACCAAGCTTTTACTTACAAACGCTTATAGTTGTTTAGTTAGCTTTTCAATTTCTTTAGTGCTTATTTGGCTTTAATTTTTTTCAAGAGACGGTTTCTTCTTTATGCGTTATAACACTTGTGGCACAACCTGGCAGATTGGTCACTAAGTCGTATTGAGAGAGTTTCATCAAGCCCACCACAACCCGCGCACATTGATCATACTTGATGATCGGAGAGAGTCCTCTATTCTTACTCTTACTATTTCATACATTGAAGGCAATGCATATTTTAAGTTTGAGGGGTGTGTTGTTGATTAACATTTTCTTTAAAAGCTTCAAAAGCAAAAGCAATGTGAGTTTATTTTGTTGGATGTTTGTTAAAAAGCCAATGATGGAAATGGATTGAGTCTCTAATAGCATGGGGAGATTGAGAGGTGTTTTTCACAAAGAAACGCATGATTCACCCTTTTGTTGTATAAGTTTAGCTTCATATTCTGAGCACTTTAAAGCACAAGTCACTATCTTGAGAAATTTTTGCTAGGCTTAGAGAAGAGTTATGTGAAAGCCACTATTCTGATCTCTAACAACTCCAGAACTTGTTCAATTATCTCTCAAGGCGAAATCCTAGACAACTCGGGCAAATAGGAAGTGATTTAGGCCATCATTGGTCCATTTGAGCCTTTCTAGCCATCCCGTACATAATGATATCCTTAGTCACCCTTCTTGAGCCTAATGAAACCCTTTCTTTGTGAACCACAAATGCTCTTTAGCCCTTGAATACTTTTTTTCAATTGAAAACCCAATCTACCCATAACATGTGTGTTGATGCCTTATTTGAAGCTGTGTGGATGGGGTGATTGGTTGAAGTGATAATTGAGAAAAAAAAAAAGAGAAAGAAAAGAAAATAAAGTCAAGGTTGAATAAGTTTGATTTTGTAGCCTTCCTACCTTTAACAACTAAGTTCTTAAGGGTGTTCTACACCTAGTAACCCTAAGACCAACTGGTCTAGGAGCTGCGAACCCAAAGCTCACTAAGGAGGTAGGTAGAAAGCTAGCGAATCGTGACATTGTGAATTACCTTTACATCTGCTGGTTAGGGAGAAGTGAATAAAAAGTAAGTGCCTGGGTGATCAAAGATGAGTATGGAATTCAACAAGTTTGGGGGTGATATGAAGTGGTGGTGAACACTCAATGAAGCTTGAAGAATGACAAATGCATGTCTATGGGTGAATTTGAACTGAAAAAGTATCCTTTACCATACCTCAACCCAAGCCATACATTATGTAATCAGAGATAATTGAAGGAAGAATTGTGTTTTACATTGATCACAAACAACCTATTTATATACAAGACAATCCTAAACCAAATAGGAAAGAATATGAAGTTTCCTAACTTATACGCGAATACAGGCTTCTTCCCAACCAGTTTCTAATTCTACAATACTATAACACTCCCCCTCAAGCCGAAAGATATGCATGCCGACTAAGGCCCAATCCTATTAAGCAAAGAGATAACTAACTCGATCCCCACTCAAAGTGTTTAAATATCTCCTAATTGTTCGCCTTATATATCCTCGTAGAGATCAACCCCAACTGAATCTTCTCATGGACAAAATGACAATCTATCTCACATAAGTTCTGGGTCTGCTCATGAAATAACGTTAGATGCTATATGCACGGGCAAATTTTGGTTATCACACCAAAGTCATGGCCGGACTGAAGCTCATGCCCATTTCCATCAATATTAACGTGATCCACATGATCTCGCATACGCATCAGGTCATGCCTATACTCTAACTCGCACTAGATCGCAGACAACACTAAGCCAAGCCTTCCATGCAGATCGATTTCCTTCAAAAAGACACAATATCCTTGAGCTATTCTCTATCTCCATGTATCCTACCCACCCACGGTGCACTCAACCTTGGTACCCATGCTTCTTATACAATATTCCACGTCTGGGGAGCTCTTTCAACAAGATAGGATATGCTCTGCGCCGCCTACCGATCGATCTGTGGGAGATGACATATACTGACTCAAAACACTAAATGAATAGCAATATTCGAGTGAGTTACTATAAGATAATTCAATCTCCTAACTCGGGCCTCTATATCTCAGATCCGTAAATGGGCTCTCCTTCCCTAGTTATCAGAGTCATATGAGTACTACATGGTTTGGCACCCAATTTCCCTATCTTATATAACATATCAAGTACATGTTTTCGTTGAAATAACATAATTCTCTGCTTACTTCTTATGACTTCAACACCCAAGAAAAACTTTAACATTCCTAAATTCTTTGTGTAAAACTGACTATGAAGAAAGGATTTAAGAGATAATATACCTTTGGAGTCACTCCCAGTGATGACAATATCATCCACATACACTACCAATAGAATAATACTGCAATCCCGGAGTCCTATAGAAGACATAAGGTTAGACTTTACTTTCGAGATGCCAAAATGTCCTAATCGCTCGATTGATCTATCAAACCAAGCATGACTTGCTTTAAACCCCATACAAAATTTCTTCAAGACAACACACACCTTCCCTATCTCCCCTTAAGCAACAAACCTCGGAGGTTGCTCCATGTAAACTTCTTCCTAAAAATCTCCATGTAGAAAGACATTATTGATATCAAGTTGATGCAAGTCCTAATCATAAGAAGCAGCAAGAGAAATAAACAGATGAACAAATGTCAGCTTAGCTACAAGAGAAAAAGTATCAGAATAATCAACTCCATAAGTTTGAGCATACCCCTTAGCAACAAGACGAACCTTCAATCTAGCAACAAACCCATCAGGATTAAACTTGACTGCAAACACCCAACGACAACTAATAGCCTTCTTGCCAATAGGTAAAGGCACCTAGTCCCACGTACCGTTGACATCTAAAGCCTACATTTCATCTACCATAGCACTCTGCCAACCAGGGTGAGATAAAGCATCACAGATAGTGTTAGGAAGAGAGATGGAATCAAGAGATGCAATAAAGGAATAAGAGGAAGACGACAAATAGTTAAAGGAAACAAACGAAGAGATTGGGTGAGCATATTGTCGTTTACCTTACGAGAAAGCACCTGAGGGATCATCATTTGAATGGGATTCGATGACAAAGCAACTAGGACTAGAGACTGGGGAGGGTTCTCAAAAGCAAGAATACACTTGAGTAATGGGAGGTTTAACAGGAACAGGAGCAAGAGTAGGAGTAGGAGTAGGAGTAGGAGAGGAAATAGTGTATACTAATAAATCATCATCCTCCCCCTGACTAGTAACAGTAGAAGAAAGGGAAAACGGGGTACTCTCAAAAAATGTAACATCAATAGACAAAAAGTATCGTCGAAGATTAGAGCAATAACATTGATACCCTTTTTGAACACAAGAGTAACCTACAAAAATGCACTTTAAGAACTTCAGATCAAGTTTAGAGATCAGGGACTGACATCCCAAATAAACCAGGCATCCAAAACCTCGGGGCTCAATAGAAACAACAAGGGATTATTAGGAAACAATTGATAATAATAAGGAGTTGTTCAGTTTAGAATCGATGATGGCATCCTATTAATCAAGAAGCAGGCGGTAGAGACTGCATTAGCCAAAAAGTGTTTGAGAACATACATTTGGAACAATAGGGCCTGTGTAGTCTCGAGAAGATGTCTATTCTTTCTCTCACCTACCCCATTCTGAGAGGGTGTATCCATACAAGAGGTTTGATGAAGAATCACGTGTTGTAACATGAAAGATTGAAAAGGGTCAGATAATTATTTTTTCGATTATCACCTCAATATTTGATAGGTACATGACAAGCCAATTTCCAATATTTGCGCGCAAAATAACGAAAATAACTCAAACGACTTTTCATTAAATAAAAGTTCAAGTCACAAGGGAGACAACATCAACAAAAGTAACAAAATATTTAAACCAAGTAGACATAACCGACAAGGAATAAAACATCTAATAAATTAACTCAAAAAGAGAAGCTCGCTTATCGACTTGGGGACCCAAATGCACGCGGATTTGCCGTAGCATACGACTGACCACAATTCAACGAGGATAGACTAAAATTAAGGAAATAATTCTTCAACAGAAAGAGATGAATTAACGCTTGACAATGAACTGCGGCCGCTAACAATCTCCGAACATGCACTGTGCTTCAAGTAACTCGGATCAAGAATGAGGCTCCTAAACTCTGTTTACCAATAACCCGCTTCGTCAAACGATCCTGAAATAGACAATAACCAGGAAAGAATGAAATAATGCAATTAAGTGTTCGAGTAAGTTTACTCATAGAAATTAAATTAAAGGAAACATATGGTAAACTTAGAACATAGGTCAAAGGGATGAAAGGAGTAGGATTAATTGTGCCCGACCCAAGAACACATAATTTAGACCCATCGCCAGGTGCCGCAGAAGTAGAGGGGTGTGGATCGAATGTGGTGAATAAACTAGAATTACTCATTACGTGGTCAATGGTCCAAAGAGTCAATAACCCAATAGAGGAAGAGGACACAACCGCTGCCCAGTTTACCGACTCTGCTAGCGCAAAGGGTGGGAGTAAAAGCAGGCTTCAATAACTTGGCATACTCATCTACAGAAAGCACAACTGACTACTCTAAGGTATTGCTTGCAGATGCAACGTGAGCAAATTAAAATCTTCGGTCCTGATTTAGAAGCTTCCTACACTCCCGACGTGTATGTCCTAGCTTATGACAATAATAACATACCACTCCCCCTGAGGATTGACTCGAAGGCTTAAGAGCCGATCCACTGCTCTTGGTTTGCTGTTTCACCGGCTCATAGTTACTATTTTTACTAACCAATACATTACTTATCAGAATAGATGGGGAGATCTCTATACGTAATAATCGGCTGAAAGTCTCCTATAGCGAGGAAATCTTGGGAATTGAGAGAATTTGAGATTCTGGGTCGTGATCACTCGAAGGAAGACCAGCTAGAAAACCTCATAACCGCCACTCATCCCTTCGATTCTCGCCGGACTTTGATATCGCACTAAAGAGCAACAACATATTCAACTCCTACACGCTTTCAATTCCATGGCGCACAAAGAGACCTGTCCTGTTTTTCAGGTCAATGAAAAGCCTTGCATACTTCAAATATTCGTGAGACATTCCCTTTCCCAGAATATAAAAATTCCAAGTAATCCATTAATTCTTTAACAAATTTATCGCGGATTAATTAAATCGACAATTCACTGTCACATAATTACGAAACTGGGTAGATAAAAGCTAAAGATCTTCCTCCATTAGTCATGTCCTTAGTGAGACGAGCAACCATACGAATGTTCTTACATGCAGGCGAATTGTTTTACTCCAATCCAAATAATCGCCCATTCGGGCCTTTGTGTCTGCGGATTTTCGATATCATCGAAACCACTTCTCCGCACTAAAGGTGCTTCTTCCTCACCAGATCACCATTGTAACAAATGCAAAGAGCACCCTGCAGACGAGAAACAAAAAAATTCCTGAAGAAACCCAGGTTCAGAGAAAATTTTCACTTAAAAACACCAAAAATAGCTGAGTTTCGCACCACAACCGATGGATGGACTCCCGAGCCAAGATGCACCCTCTCAGAATATCGGAGACTTGATCGAGCGCCCATGCGCCCCCACGCGCACAAGGCGTGTGAAACAAGGCAACCCACTGGGACGGCACGCGAGCAACAAGAGCTATTCCCGCCCACCCGCACTGGTGGGTGGTGGTCAAGAAATGACCGATGCCTCCTCGTGTGGGCGTATGTCGCCCCACGTGCCCCAAAGTCGGGTGTTTCAAAGAAACACCCCACGACTCTTCCTTCTTTAGTTTTTTCAAAATTCCTCTCAAAATTTTGCCTTTTCTGTGGCAAATTCAAAACCAAAGCCATACCATGTAATCGTAGATAATCAAGGAAGAATTATGTTTTTTCATCGATCACAAACAACCTATTTATATACAAGACAATCCTAAACCAAATAGGAAAGAATATGAAGTTTCCTAACTCTACATGAATACATGTTTCCTTTTCCCAACTAGTTTCTAATTCTACAGTACTATAACACATTACAAGCAGAATAAAGACCTATTGATCCTAGATGTTGAGTATTGTCTACACTAGTGGAGAGAGATATGAAAAACAAGCCTATGGAGTCCCAATACATTTAATGTACAAAGATCCACCACACAATCGTGTTTACATAAAAATATCCGGGTTGCAATTGGCTAAGATGGAAATGACTTTTCACACGCACGCATAAGGCTTGTAGCCTAAGCTATTTCAATGTGATGGTTGAATCCTCTTCTTAAAATTATCATAACCTTGATTTTTCTCCATGTGGTTAGTTTGACAAGATCATTAAGGCAAATGTGCACTCACTTAAAGCCTAGCTTGCTCACCCTGGTATCAAAGAGTATTTCTTTCCTTTGCTTAAGGGCAAGCAAATCTTTAAGTTTAGGGATGTGATAGGTGTAATCTACACAAGTTTAATTATCATTAATCTCCTATCATACAAATGTTCTTAATGTGATTTCGAAGGTTTAATTTTAATGCTTGTTTCTCTCATATTACGTAAAGTCCGAGTTAAAGGAGCGAAAAATGTGGATCAAAACAGCAAAGGCATCAAATACGCACCAGCAAATTGCAGCAACGCCGTGACATCACTCTACTAAGTCGTGGTCGACATCACCTACTCAAGTCGCGACATGACAAAGGGTGAAATTCACGAGCAACAGCAGACATTGCGACGTGGCCGAGACAACACAACACCGACATATTGCGACATGTCCTTGGAAATTTTCAACCAGCAACTTTCTATTTTCTATCCGGATTTTTTGTCTATAAAAGAAGAGGAACCCTAACCTCAAGGAGGAAGGCGGAGGAGAGAGGAGTTGGAGATTCGGGAACAACGACGAGATTCTCAGGGTCAAATTGAAGCCTCGTTGACAAGAGATTCGAGGAGGAGACGAAGATTCTTCATCAAAACCTAAATTTTCCTCTTTTCTACCCTATGTTCTCCCTTTATGTTTTCTTGTGTTCTTAGTATGTTTTAGCTCGCTTTCCTGTGGCTATGGATGTACCTTGATTCGACTGGATTGTCTGACTTTCTGGATTAATTCTTATATAGTTGTTTATTTTATCGGATAATTCATATTGTTTTCATAACAATTAATTTGCTAATCACTACCTATTTGATTATTTGCTTTCGAATATAGGGTGAGAAGCCAAATTTCGTAAGGGATCTATATGAATTATTGTTCAACACCTAGAGGTAGAGATATCCTAGGGTTTAACATGGTAAATGTGGATTCTTACAAGGTTTAATGACCTAAGCTTAGTGGTTAGTAAGGTGTAGATGACTGACCTAAACTCAAGAGATGCATTGAAAACTTGAGAGAGATCAATTACAACTAAAGTGATATCCGAAACAACAAGTAACAAAACACACTCATTTAAATCCAAATTCCCTCAATTAAGTATAATCTTGGTGAAATCGATGCTCTAAGGTTCTTAGATTTTTTTTTTTTTTTTTTTTTAATCGATAAATTTCACAAATATATAGATCAAAAGAGTATACATAAAGTATACAAGGCAAAAGCTGAAAAAACAACGAAAGCTAAGGGCAAAAACAAAAAACAAAAACTTACCATCCCTTAAGAATGATCGGAAGGAATGGGAAATACAACCAGCTAAAGAGAGATCTAACCTAGGATAGACACAAGCCTAAGAAAAAAGAGAGTTATAAAAGGAAGACTTTATCTAAGGAAAAAGCCACATCCTCAAAAATGATCTTGTTCCTCTCTTTCCAAATAACCTTACGTACAATAATCGACAACCTCTCCAAAGCTTGGAATCCTTTTTACCAAGGGGCTGAGTGAACCACTTCTCTAGCATCCCTTGGTGAAGCACGACTTTACAAAAAAGGAAAATAGGACCTGCCACAAGCCCTTGATTTTGGGACAATTGAGACATAAGTATTCAATGGATTCTTCTTCATTACCACAAAGGGGGCACGAACTAGCAAGGGAGAAGCCTCTCTTTTTAAGTTGACTTGGGTCAAAATTTTCCCCCACCAAATCTCCCAAGCAAAGAAACTCACTTTAGTAGGCAACAAGGGGTTCCAGAGGATCTTAACAAGGGCTAAAGTAAGACTTTAACCTTCCAAAAAGCTATAACTGGACTTAACAAAGAACAGTCGATCAACAGAATTTTTCCAGAGGATTTTATCACTATCCTGGGGGTTTAGGGACTTCTGCCCGACCTCACCCAAAAACTGTTGAACATAATCCATCTCCCAATCATTGAAGTGTCTACCGAAATTGAATTCCTTGTTTCCGTTAGCCCAAAAATAAGCCACTCTAGCACCTTTGGTCCTGGCCAATTCAAAGAGAGAGGGAAAGGACAAGCAGAGGGGAATACCATTGCACCAAGGGTCTTCCCAAAAACCGATCCTTTTGCCATCCCCAACCACAAAATAACATTAGTTCTGCATCTGAACAACTTCTTTCCTAATATGCTTCCAGAGGCCCACCCCATAGCTTCCTTTAGGACAATTTGAAAACCAACCTCCATCCTCCACCCCATATTTCAAGCAAATGACCTTTCTCCAAGTACAGTTATCCTCCATAGCAAAACGCCAATTCCATTTGCCTAGTAAAGCCCTATTGAAGGTGAAAAGGCTCCGTAAACCAAGGCCACCATTTTCCTTTCTAAAGCAAACCGTTTTCCACTTAACTAGGTGAATCTTCTTGTCCAGATTACCACCTCCCCACAAGAAATCTCTTTGGATCTTTTCCAACCTAAGACTAACCCCCTTAGGAATGCGAAAGAGAGAGAGAAAGTAGGTGGGCAGACTGGACAAAGTGCTTTTAATTAGGGTTAGCCCGCCCTCGGGAAATAAGGTCGCATCTTCCAAATAGCCAAACGCTTTTCCTCGAACCTCTTCAACTTTGTCCTACACCAGTAGAGAACAAACTTGGACCCAAGAGGTGCCCCGCATAACTGGACAAGAACGAACCCAAATGACACCCCATTCAAGAAGAACCCGATCCCTGACTCTACATTGCCAACAAGGATAATGACAAACTTCACTAGATTGATTCTTAGACTCATTGCTTCAAACTAAGCCAAACCAACTGAAGAAATGAAAGTCGATCCACGAGTCCTTAAAAAAAATAAGAGTGTCATCAACAAAGAGCAAATGGCTAATAGTCACCTTTGAATCATTCCTCCCTTTAAAAGTGTGCCCTGAGATATAACCCCCACAGACAGCTTTATCAAGGAGGATAGAAAGAGCTTCCATCCCCAAGACGAAAAGGTAAGGGGACAGAGGGTACCCCTATCTAAGACCCCTTGAGCTTTTGAAAAAGCCAATTGAGCTTCCATTGACCAAAACAGAGAATGAGGGAGTGGAAATACACCACCTTATCCACTTTACCCATTTTATGCCAAAACCCATATTTTGAAGCACTTTCAAGAGGAAACTCCAATTGATATGGTCATAGGCCTTCTCAATATCCAGTTTGCACAAAACACCGCTATCTTTTTTCTTAACAATGGAATCTATAATCTCGTTGGCAACTAAAGAGGCATCTAAAATTTGTCTGCCTTCAACGAAGGCATTCTGGGCCTTACTCACCAACTTGTTCATAACTCGTTTTAATGTGTTTGCAAGAATTTTGGCAAACAATTTATATAGGCTCCCAACCAAATTGATGGGTCTTAAATCTTTTAACTCCTCAGCCCCCTTATATTTCGGAATTAAGACCAAAAAAGTGGAATTGAGACTCCTCACAAAACGCCGCCTCTCAAAAAACTCATTGAAGAATTTCATTATATCAGGTTTAACAAAAGTCCTGCGAACCGCTAAAAGGCACTTGTAAACCCATCCGAACCTAGAGTCTTGTCTCCGTTCAACTCCATTAAGGCAGAAAGCACATCTGCCTCAGAGAAGACTTCTTCTAACCCTCTTGCTTCCATATCATTCAGAGACGAGAAATTGAGACCCTCTAAGCTTTTTAAGAGGGTTCTTAGATTGTTTTAGGTTTTCTTTATTGAGTCTTGATTATTCATTGGTAATTCAGGGTAATATTCAGCATGCTAGTTTATCTTATTTTCAACCTAGATTTGTCCATCCAAATATAATTAAAGCTAGATTAGGTTAGTACTTAATAGCACAGTCCTCGTGGGTTCGACACTCTACTTTTCCCTTTATTACTTGTTCATGACTCGTGCACTTGCACACTTAGGCATTCATATTGTATATACACATCGTGCCTAACATGAGGGAATTGGCAAGAAGCTGAGAGAGAGAGTGCATTCATATTGTATATACACATCGTGCCTAACATGAGGGAATTGGCAAGAAGTTGAGAGAGAGAGTTATGTGCAGGGTACAGACATTATACAACATGATTATGCTGTCAACATGATTGTGCAGGGTATTTGTGCATGCACTCCTAAATTTGCATAACTTGTAACAAAAAGCTCACAAACATATCAAAGATCACAATATTTAATATTGCCAATTTGTTATTGTAACCTCATTTCTCATTACGTTATTTTTCTTCACAATCATATTCTTTTAATACAATGAAATAGGTATTTAGGTTTCACCTTTCCTGTCTATGTTATAATGATAATTAATTAAACTGCAAAGCCATACAAGATTGTCTGACAGGCATCCAAACAAGTCAGAAGAAGTCATACCAACACAAAGGCATTGGAAGATACTATAGACTAAAGCTTAACCTATAATCAAATTAAAAATATATCATACCACAAGATAGGATGCCCTCTGAACTGCTATTCCTCTGGGGTTAGAATGCCCAATAGAACAAAAACTGCATTACTAGCAGGTTCATGCTTTTACAATGTTTTTTTATCCAATTTAAAGGGCAAAAGAAAAGATATAAAACACAGATATAGTGAAAGGAATCCTCACTCCAGTGTTTTCATCACTGCCATCAGTAGAACCATCAACATCATGTTTCACACTGTATTTGATCATAAAAATAGAAGTTTGTTCAGTTATGTTCTGAAAAAATATCATTGAAGCAGTCAATTTTGTATCTACAGAAATCTATCTAGTGGAAGCATTTGAATGATAACTATAACTCATAGCCAAGAACATGATGCATGTAGAGAGTTCTCCATCATCTTAAAGTTTACTTGGTTTGGACAGTTTGCTTCCAAGAAGATGAGTAAAAGCAAGAATGGGTTTAGGCCCACAAACCTTTGTGATAGCTCACAGACTGAGCCTCCAGCAACATCCTCAGTACTACCATTTCCTACTGGTACTGCCAGCCCATCCAATCTTTTAAACTTCTTTGTAAACCCTTGATCCATATCCATTGATGCTTTAGAATGAACTTTTTCACTTAATGGAGTTGCAACCTGCATCACATATAGCACAGTAAGACCTAGATTATATTTGTCACTGACCCCATGCAGTTGAAAGACCTGCTGCTTCATATCTTTCTGCTAGATGTATATAAGGTAAGAAAATCTTTTGACAGTAACACATTATATTAACATTTTTTTAAAGAAATATTCAGGTATCCATTCTTGGTCTTCACAGGAAATAACAAGTCCTTGTACCCATTTGGGTGCAACCTCTAAGCATATACAAACAGTTTATGGATATATTAACATATAAAGAATTTCAGGACTTAGAATTATTCATGACAATGAATATTGGTAATTAGGACAAAGTCACTAAAAATATCATGAACATGAAGGAAATGTTTAAGGAGTAATATAGGTTGGAGAGAATCAAATGCCCATCACAGAAAGAAATCAGTGCGAGAAGGAGGATGGCATGGAAATAGAATAATATGCCAGGATTCTGGATCAATCAGAATGATTCTGAGATTTAATGAACAATGCGTAATTAATTTGCAACACCAAAGTTAGGATCAAAACTTAATTATGATATAAGATTTGCTAATATAAGCTCAATAAGATTTTGGTTAGACATGTTCAGTGAGTATAATCTGATTTCAGCACTAACATTTCAAGAGCACCCTCTCTTGTATCATGTTTTACAACGCAATGGAGGATAAATCTGACTTTTCAATACATATTAATGGTTGTCGCCAAACATCTTTTGTTCCATAACCCAAGTAATATTCTTTAGCCCCTTCAATTCTTTTTTTCAAGTCACCTGTATCAAGACCAACTGAAAAACAAAGAATTGAAAGCAGAAAACTACAATGCAAATAAAAGGCAGACTTACAAGAGGAACTGCAGGGTGTGCATGAACTCTATGTGAGTAGATTGCTGTGTAGGGCACCCCATAAGGTGGAATAAGTGACTGAGAAATCAATGTGTCAGATGGTGAATAACTCTGTCCAAAATTACAATCAGTTTGAAAGGATTCCGAATGAGTCAGACTGAATTGCAAATCAGAAAAAGGCAATCAAGAAAGGAGAAGTCACCAAGTATCATTAGAGGAACATGGAATACCTGAGATGGAGCCCATACAAATGGATAAGGAAAATGACCACCCAGGACCGCAGAGTTGAAATGTGGTGCCAGAAGAGGGACTCCAAATCCATAATATGCCTAAAGGCACATCAGATTGGTTGAATCACCAATAAATTATAAACTCATGAACAAAACGACTCTCTAACACCACAACACAACACCCCACCCCCCCACCCCCCCCTCCTCTTCACTCTCTCTCTCAGCTCACCTTGGAAGAGGAGGAGGACACTTTATCAGATTTAGAAGACATCTCGGCTTCACTTTTTCCCATGATCCTGTACCAAATTAAAAAGGATGAAACTGCTCTTCAGTAGATGCAGAATCACATAACAAGGTATCTGAGTATCCTGTGTTCTTCCTTTTATTTTTCAAAATTTTCATGAGAAATTAAAATCAGCACCAATGGGAACAACCATATTATTAGGCAACAGAAACAACACATGGTACAAGAGATCAAGGAAATGCATGAGATATGGAAAATGGTAAGAGGAGGATAAAAAAGTGCCTGGGTAGAATAGCTTTTAGTATTTATCCAGCAAGTGCAGACACACTGTCTGAGACATGCACATAACCAGAGGTTCATCCTCAATGTTTAATATCACCAATCAAATGAAAAAAATTGAGCTCAGATGGGCAAAGAAATTAGAATCTAGCTCATCATAGATCTAAAAGAAATCCGTCAAAAACCATGAAATTGCCATGTTATAATCACTATGCCTGCTAAACGAACTAATGGCAATATGAAACTCATCTATACGTAAACATTCAAGATTCAACAAACCTTGTAGAATTATCATTACTGAGAAATATAGTAAGATTCACCACGCCAAAAGAGGGTTCAAGTTATTTCTCCAATAGGGAGCAAAATGGTTTACTGCTTTCAGCAAACAGAAAAGTCAAATAGAAAGAAGAAAAGCTATTCGATCCTGACATGAACGACAACAAACTCACGCACATAATTATCTTTTAACCCATGACAGTCCTTTAATAAGGGAAATTGAAACTCAAAAGAAAAATAAGATAAAAAACAAAAAAATATAAGCTCTCTCTAACTTTTCAAGTTTGAGCTAAACATGTTCAGAATGAAATTTACCAAAGTACATCAAAGTTAACAAAATCAAAAACTAAAGTTATTCATAAATTTCCGAGTTTCACTCTCATCGAGCAAAGATAAATTCCAAACAAAGTTCTATAATAACATGAAGATAATATCTTAGCTGTGACCTTTCAAATTAAATCCATTACCTAGTATCCAGTGAAACCAAAACCTACCATTCAATGACAACTTTTAAGTTTTTCTGGATAGATTCTAAGTTGATCTTGTAGACAAAGATATTGTATTATACCAATATGAACACCAAAGCACAGACTAAACATTTAGGAGCTTTACACGAAAACAATCTTAAAAAATAATTCGATCACCATACCTGATTAGTTTCCGTCTTGCATCTCAACACTCAATTTCCAGTGTCCGATGGTTTAAACAATAACTTCTAATTAAGAAAACACAAACATGGAAGATTAAGAACATCATCGTTGAAAAAAGTTTGAACTTCACAAAAGAACTTCGGATTCTAAATTCTCTGTAACCGTAACAAATAAAAAACCTGGATGAATTTCATGATAATTCTGAACCTTGATCAAAGTATTCAACAATATTTTCTCTTAAACTAAAAGGATTACATTCAATGTACCTGAAACTGTGAAACATAAGAATGTACAGTAAAAAGGAACGAGACGAGACGCTGTTACAGGCTCACAACTTCATTTTTCTGAAGCGATACAACACCGACCTGGACCTGGAGGCTCGGTTTCCGGCATTTTCTTTCTCGGTATCGTGAGAATCAGGGAGAAAGGAGAAGTTTCTCGAGAAAATGATGGGGTAGGAGTGAGGAGAGAGAGGCGCCAAGCCGAAGTCCACGTCAGGCAACGCGTGTCAGTTGATTGGACAGCGTAAAATTTGAAGCGAACACGCCAGCTAGGAAGCGGAAACTGTGGGCCCATCAGAGTAATGGTGGGGCCTGCATGACTGGCGATCTGAAAGCGCCTAGCTGGCTATGTGCCAACCCAATTATGACACGTGGCTTACGTGGTTCGGATTCTGAGTTTTGTACGGAAATACATCATTTTAAAAAAAATAAAAATAAAATTAATGTTGGTTCAAATCTTCGGCCCAGATCGTAATGTCGGCTTGATGGAGCGGCGGTGATTGAATTATCACGAGGCGAAGCGCTTATGCAGCAGTGGCATTTGGAGTTTAAGTTATTTAGGTTAGTTAAATTCTGGTTGTTACGTCTTTAGGTATTTGGTAATTAACGATAATTCGAGCAGCGGTGGTATTGATTAAAGAGAAAAAAAAGACAAGAGCAGTGACAATCTGCAGGTCATTACAACAAAATTCATTTTTTAGATAAAAAACAAAACATGTATTGATATTGAAAAGTGAAAGATGAAGGCACCAATATTGGATTTAACAGAAAACCATTAAACCGATTTGTTATATCATCACCTAGTTCTGCATGGTTTCGATGTCTCATTAGATTCCCACCTCATACATGACTTTCCAAAACTCCACAGGAAGTAGGAACTGGTTTGAAAGCATCAGTCATGACAATGAAGGTGGGAAGGCAGATGGATAGAGATATCCAGTTGTATGAACTATTATTAATAAATAAATATGTTTATTAGTTCAAAACAAGAAAGAAAAATTCATTTTGGACAAAGCAAAAAAATCAAGACAAGGAATACCAAGACATATGGACATTCACATCTACGAATATCTGGCAGTTCTACAAAGACAAATCTGCACCAAGAGAGGGGAGAGAAGATCACAGAATTTATGGTGGTACATCGTACCCAATTGCGAAAAATCCAAGCAACATGATGCTCAAAATAAATGGTTGACCAATCCATTGATTAATTAAAAAACAAGCAAACTCTTATTGAAAAAGCCAAACTAGTCATACATCAAACTGAGAACAACCACTTTCTGACAAATTTTATTTTATGCTACAGACAGATCTAAAATTATGCTGGTTCCCTTTCAAGATTGCCATCTATTGGTTTTCCTTATAACAGCCTCCATAATCCTTCATGTTAATATTTTCTGTTATTCCATAAAAATAAAATACATTTATGTTGCTATAGCAGAAGCAGTTCACATTCTTTGTTGCTGAAGATTCCTAGTTCTAACAACACTGAACCAGTTCTATTATTCTCCTTAACCAGAAGAGTGCAGGTGTCCGCCCTACTCATATGTTCTTTGATTTGAAAGATTTCTCATGGACCACATTTTTAAGGGACATAGTAGTAAATTCTCTCTAACCTTGATTGTGAAGTAGCATTCTCTGCAGGCATAAATCATTCCAAATCATATTTGGATGTTGTTGAAATGAGAAATGGTAATAGGTCAAGGAATTTTGGAATATTCAAAATACTTCCCCTAAGGTTTTAATTGAATGCCAATCTAAAACTTGAAGTTAGATCATCAATTGCACTGATAGATTTTCTTTGATACACATTTACATGGCTCAATGTTTTAACCAAATACTGACTAGACAATTTATAGTGTAGTTCATTCACTGCATCTGCTCTCCATTAATCTAGCTAGGATTTGAGTTCACTTGAATATGGCTATTATCTTGTAAAGACAAAGATCTAATTCTTCAGGATTCAGCCTAAAAGAAAAAAGAAAGAATAAAGAAAATCCCTAAAATAAAACTTTTAAACTTATATTGCAAACTGTCGTACGTAACAAAAGGAATGAAAATGCCTTTTGACAATGAAGACCTCAGTGAATCACAGAAGAAAAGGCAAACATATAAACAATAGATGTGGGTATGGACTGGAAGTCACAGAGACTCAAGAAGAATTCAAGATTCATGAGGAGGTGCAGTGCTTGCAGCTACTTTTTAGTCAATGACCAAGTAACTCAAAAAATGAAAACATTAGCAGTAATAAGATGAACACTTCCTCAAAGACATAATCAACATGAGACCTTAATAAGATTAGCTGTGACAGGGCAAGAATCTAGAAGTGGGGAAAGCCTTTATGCTGGCGGATATAGAGTTGGTCAAGCAGTATTTAAAAAGTTGCTGTGGTGGTATAAAGGTCTCTCCTGATGCCTTGAGAGTAGAGGTGAATCAAGGTTTTTGTACACGAATGAATATCATAAAGCCCAATTAAGATTATATTGGTGGGGCCGGTTCAGTGTGCATGGAAACATTTCGGGTAAGTGCTTCCCAAGTGAAGGCGCAAGTGCCAATGCGCCATCCAAAAACACTGGAAACTGATCTGAAGTTTTTCTCATTGAGGATAGATAGTCAGAGAGCTCCACCTCAACATCTAAATGATAGCGTCAATGCACCACCATCACCCAGGTAATAAATTCAAAGCAGAATGGTCTCACCTTATCTCAGAGCAGAAACAGAAGTGAATGCATCATATCATCTGTTTTAACAGCCACACATACATTCAAGTTTACACAGTATATCACCCTCTGCTCTCGCAATATAAATAAATGAGTAGATCATGTAAAAACAACTACAAAAAAAAAAAATGACTAAAATTTATCCAATATATAACTGAACTAACCAAGTGATACCCAATCACGCTATCTCTAACGACGACTAATTAATAACAGCCGCATATTGAACGACGTAGATTTGAATTGGCTTCAACACCGAATGCTGCGAACGACGGCAATCAACTAACCCAAACGCCGCCGCTCGACGACTATGAATTAATCAAACCCAAACGCCGCCGTCAAGGTCATTCGCTTCCATATCCAATCAACGCCGCTCCCATTGCCTGATTATGATCTAGCTTTGGGAAATATTTTCGAAACCAATAATATTAATTTAATTTTTTTAAATGACGATTCGCACAAACCTCATCTTCTAAGACAAAGCCGGGCTTGTGATGAATGTGTTGAATACGTGTTTTATTATTTCAGCTCGTGACAATCCCTAACATTTTTTAGGTACATGATTTTCTTATTCAATTTACGTACCAGATAACGATAATCTGTGATTCGAGTTTAGTGGGGCAAGATTAAATAAATTAAGATGGTATTTATTTTTTTATTTAATGCCAAGCCTAAATAAATTTCAATATTAACTGTTTAGCAAACTTTCACGACTTATCATTCGAAATTTTTTTAAAAATTTAATAAAAATAAAGATTTAATTTTTCTATTCTAAAAGTCATTTTTGACAAAATAAAAAAATTAAATCATTACCCAATAAGCAAGAAGAATAAGAATACACAAGCAGAACGATTAAATCCAAAGTGGTTTGGGACAGGTGACTTCATCCTCGAATTCAATTATTATTTTTCAATTCTCAAACTTGTCTCATTTAAAATTCTCAATCTCGCCCCGTTTACATTTTATTTTTGTTTTTATTTTTTTATTTTAATTTTTTTTATATTTTTTTTAATTTTTATTATATTAAAATTAATATATTTCATAAAAATAAAAATATTATGAATTTTTATAAATTATTTATTAAAAATAATAATAATATTATTATTATTTATATTAGCATAAAATAAAATAATAAAAAATTATTTTTAAAATATAATCTAACGACTTATTATTATTATTTCTGATATACTGGCTCATATCAAGCTCATTCGAAATAGCTTTATTCGAAATAATTTATTTCTTTCGCCCATCTTTATTTTAATGAATTTAAACAAGACATTTCCCCGACTCCGAGATTTTCAGAAAATCTTATCATTAAAGTCATCGACAAATCGATATCAAAATCTAAAATTTGTCCCATAATCAACTTAAACTTTTATGTCACTGTGATTTCATGGCACGAATTTAACAAATAAGAAATCGCTTTGTCATTCCAGGGGAGATCTAGAGTAAATCTATTGTTTCCCGAACCCTTATTAATTCTATTATTTTTATTAACATTTTAATTATTTTCGTGATTTTCTAATTTTCTCAGCTTATTAAGCAGTGATTAACTAACCCGTTCTGATTCAAAAACAAACCAAACCCGTTAAAAACCCGACATTAAAATTTAACCAAACTCGCACACAAGAACTTGCACTTATTTAACTCGAAATAATTCGTCCCATTACCATCCTTACTCACTACCTAATATTAAAAAATAAACAACATAATACTTAATGCTAGCTAAGACTATTCAAAGATTAAGTCTAAAAGTTTCATTTAAAGATTAAGAGCAAACACCACCTGCTTTTGGCTAAATTTTATAGACTGGGGCTTAAAAAAAATTTATGTAATTGCTTTCAAAAAATTCGAAGGGGACAAGTGCCCCCACTGGGCACTCATTAGATCCGCCCTTTACGATAACTTTTGTGGGGGAAATAATGGGTTTTCACTTACAATATATGAAAATTTTGAGGGAAAATAGTCTCAACTTTTTTAACTCAATTGATCTATTTAAACCTCAAATAAATTTTATGGATAATATAATTATTTCCTAAAACGGTACTTCTACTAAACTTCACACAAATTTTTTTTATATATGTTTTTTTTTTTTTTTTTAAAGATGTTTATTATTGTTTTTTTTAAAATAGAATTATGAATAAAAGGAAATGTTATAGACAATGCTAAACAGCTAAAGCCTAAAATCCATACTCTTTCTTTTCTGATTTTCTTAGCTATTGATAACCACAACAAGAATCTTACATGAGAAAACATATTGAGTTCCAATCATGTAATTTTTATATTACTTTCCTTATCTTTTTTTTTTAATTCCTTTCATTTTACATCACAGTTTTCTTTCCTTGGCATTTTCCTGAAATTAAACACAGCCTTAACTTTCCGAACCAAATTAAAATCTTCAAGGATAGGTTGTCAAAAAAAAAAAAAAAAGCCTTCAAGGATAATTTTATAAAGCCCATTAATTTCCAAATCTAATTTCAGTTTATAGAATTTTCCGATGATACATATTACCCCTTTTACAAATTAATTTATATTTAAAAAATGAATATTTATAGATTGTAAAAAAATTGAAAGAGACATCCTTCTTTTCTTTAAAACAATGGAATCATTAGTTAAGATTATCCCAGAAAATGAAAATTAGTGGAGAGAGGGAGAGTTCTCATAATGCATAAATAAATCATTCAGAAGGGTGGCCTATAAACCTCTGTGAAAGATGGGGCAGAGAGCACTGGAAATGGGCCATTTTGAATCAACAAACTTAAACCTCTGTGAATGGTCGTCTTCACTGATTGTATGTACACAGGATATGTTGGGATATATCTTATCAGACACCAGCACATATCGCCCCTGAAATATTAGAAATATGTTAACACACATAGCATTGGATTTCAGCATTTAAGTCCATTTGTAACCAACTACCTTTAGAAAATAATATCCACTATAGAAAGCGTTTTCAAAGGAAAATTAGATGTTTGGTCAATTTAAAAAAAAAAACATTTTTTTTTAAAATAGGGTTCTGTTTGGTTCTCTGATTTTGAAAACTATTCATGAGAACAGTTTTTGAAAACATAAAAAAAAACAATTTTAATGCTCTCTAAAAACTGTTTTTGTTATTTGAATTTAATATTTTCTATATTTTTTGAGTTTTTTAGAACAAAAAGGAAATGAGAATCAAACATGTTTTCCTTATTTTTCTTGTTTTTTAGAACAAAAAATAGTTTTTAAAAAATTGTAAACAAACAAGCCCTAGGCGTTTGGGCAATGCCATTGTATTCAAAACTCATATCTAAGCTAGCCTTTTCTAATGGATATTCAAATGCTAGAAAATTAGGGCATGTTTGGTTCTTGTTTTTTAAAATTGTTCTTGAAAACACAAAGAACACCATTTCTGTGTTCTTTGAAAACTATGCTAGTTTTTTTTAATTTTGTGTTTTTTGTGTTTTTCAGATATTAAAAAAAAAAAAAAATCAAATCCGCTTTTTGTGTTTTCCTTATTCTCTTTGTTTTTTGAGAACAAAAAATCAGCTTTCAAAAACATGAACCAAACAAGCCGTTAGAAACTTTCTCAAAATCATTGTCAAACAAGCTCTTAGAAGGGAAAAAAAATTCCCAACTTTGTATTAACTTTTGAGAGATACAAGAAATGGTTGAGGCCGTATCAGAAACTACACCCACAATACTTCCTGAAGATAAATTTCGTGCTTGTGAGTTCTGACCACCAGGCTCAGCATACCAGTGGGCAGTAGCACAACAAAATCTGGGTAGCTCAACCATTTGATTCTTGTTCTTATACTTAAAAATTTATCATTCATCATTTTTCCCATTTCCACCTAACAAAAACACACACACAAGTGGAAAGGAGGAAAATGGAGGGACACATACTAATGGTTTTCTCCTAAAGTCATTGAAGATGATTTGTGAAAGAAGTTAGGAAGCCAGAAACAATGAGAAACTTGATGGGAAATATTAGGAATAATCAGATGAGCTAGCACAGAGAGACATATCAGAGCTTTAAGTAGGTTTTCCTGATCTGTTTTTCTTCTCATTAAAAATAGGTGGGAAGGGAGATACCTGATGCCCAGGATGAGCAGCAAAATTTGGTGTCATCGATATACTTTACATCAAGTCCAATAAACCATGATCCCGCGCTAACATCATCATGAGCATATGAAAGGAGGATAGATCTGCAAGAACAAAAGATGGAATTGTCAATTAAGGAACAGGCAAATCCCTGCATAGATGTTTTTCTAGGCAAGAAGAAAAGGCAAGAATATTCAGACAAATATATACTGGCCTATTTATTGAGATAAACTGTGCCAACGCTTGTGAAATTACATAAATCTCACCCGATGCATGCCGGAAGTACCTGCAGGATACATTGAGAAATAATTTCCTGTCAAACTAAGTATAAAACCCCATGGTTAATAGCATGTCCACCATGCAATTAAAAATGCCAGATTAGAACAAGGAGTTATATTTGTGTACACCTAGGCAGGGCTAAAATACTCTAAAGAACTTATACAATAAATTTGGACAAATGGTTCAAAATTCAAATGGCTTCGTCAAGAAATATCAATTGAACAATATTTAATAGAACAGTAAAAGAAAAGTACTGGAGAAGTTATTTCCATTTATAGATAGAATAATTATGCTCCATGTTCAAGATTTAGTCTCCATATCTTATTGAAGCAACTATAAGAGATCCCTCTTATTGTAGTTAAGATATATAGGACACATGCAGCCAATCTAAGGTGGTCTTTGTTTTCTTTTACTTAATTCTAAATAGTGCTTATAAACTAAATTGTACTTAATGGTGTTAAGTGTTGGATTGTTTGTTTTCGTAAAACATTATCTCTGTTAAATATTGAAAAGCACAAAAAAAAAATCAATACATTACTCTTTCTATTTAGAAAAAGCCTTTTTTTTCTATTTAGCAAAAAGTCTTATAATAAATCATGAAAAAATAGAAAAACAAACAACCTTCTTAAACGATCAACTCTCCTAAAAGATTAAGCTAGTAGAATTTGAGTTTAATATGAATATCATGCCTTTAACACCCTCCCTCCGTGCAGCCTCATACTCGCACGTGGAAAATCAAATAAACCAAATAGAATCTTCCACTGACTTTCAAATCAACAAATGAAGAATAAATTGCAGAGAGATGGCTCGAATCTAGGACCTCTTACCAAACCAGGCTCTGATACCATTGTTACAACCACTTGGATAAAACTCACCCTTAGAAACTAGCTATTAAGGGGAGAGAGCCCAAATGGTTATAAATCACAAGACCAAGTTGTAACTTGGCAATGTAAGACTCGGAAAGGGTCATTACAATCCACCCTCTTTCAGAATCGATGTCTACAACGGCTAGTGACTTTGCTGATCCCACCTTTTTTGCGGGTAGCAGCCCTCCCACAATTCCGGGAAAAGGACCATCCCCAAGGAACAAACTGCTCTGATACCACGTTAAACGACCAACTATTCTAAAAGCTCAAGCTTGTAGGATTTGGGTTTAATATGAATATCATGCCTTTAACAAACCTAAAGTCTGAAAGAAGATTGTTTTTATTAAAAAGCTAAAGTTTAAAAAACAAACACCAAGGTTTCAACACTGTAAAATCAGAAACTCCACATTGTGTTGACACTTTGCACATACAGATCAAATGACATAGCAGCAAGTTAAACATTGCTGCACGGCACTTTGGAATAAAGTTCAAGTTTTTGAGGATTTGAGTAACAAACAACAACACAGGTGGAGATCAACATCATATTGCAAGTCATCACAATACAGTCACTCAAATTAGGGTTCTCCCAGCCTTTCTGAATTTAGGTTCTAATTCAGTTAATCTAGTGGTAGATAGGACAAAACATAATGAGAATTTTAGATGCAATAAAATGACAACTTGTAAGGAACACTAAGCTGGAGATTTTTTGTATCATGAAAAGCCAAAAGAAACCCATATTATGAAAATGCAAGATATGGACAATCAGTAATATCGTGAAAAAAAAAATCATGAAACTGAAATATGTTCTCCCAACTACTCAGGTGCAGCTAAGAGACTTCCTGACTAGTTAACAGCACTACAAAATAATAATTACTCATCTTAATATAAGAGACGGGAGGAAATCAATACAGAATTACTTACGACTTTGCATCACCAAATTTCCACCAGTCTGGTTCATACCACTTGTGAGTCCTATATAATTAAGATAATATGAAGAAATAAATGATAATATAATATATGAAAGTAGAATATAACATAAAACTCATTTTCTCATCATTAAAAGAAAAGAAAAATAAACACTTCGACTATACTCACGACTCAGAGAAAACTTCGCCTGACTTCATACACCCAATATAAACTCGAGGCTTATCCAAATGAGCAGCAAGAGTTGCTCCCAGA